>CM052547.1:79103352-79152531 GCA_028533065.1 Trachops cirrhosus
CCCCCACCTCCAACATTCAATGCTCACCCCGTTGTCTTTGTCCGTGGGTCCTTTATACATGTTCCTTGATGACCTTTCCCCTTCTCTCCCCCTTTACTCCCCAATAAATTCTTTTTGACTGATGGAGTGAGAAACTAAACAACATGTGGTATTGGCTTTTGGTGGGGCCACAGGAAAGGAACATCTCTCCTGGGGACCACCTGCCACTACCAAATGCAGCACATCAAACCCAAGCCTGTCCCCCATCCAGTTAGCCTGCTCTGGAAGTTCCCTGGCTTTGTATGCTTTCCCTGCCAGTAAATGATCTACAATACAGGGGCCAGCACAAATAATGCTCCTTTTTATTACATAAAAATCTTTTATTACAAAATCATAAGCATGTAATTCTGTAACATAACAACATCACACTCAAGCACACCATATGACATCATTTTAGGTTAAATGTTCACATTGCTATCCATCTCAAGCGAGACTTTTACATACCCTACCAGCCACATTCAATGGCATTACTTCTGCCAAACCCTATGTATAGGCTAGGTACTAGCCTCTATTATTTTTATATTCTGTCCATCACTGAGTAGCAGACATATACTTTTTCCTGTGCAGCTTTTACCCGATTAAGAGGGCACAGGGAGAACAAAATCCTCTTTCCCTGAGGATGTGTTTTTAAAAAGCTCTAGAGAATAGAACAAACAGCCAAGACTTTCTAACACCCTGATGATGAACACTGCATTCACACATTGCTTCTTTGTGTATAGCATGGAGGAAAAAAAAAAAGAGTACTGTATACATTTTAAAAAAGAACACATTGGTTGTGTTTATTACTCCCAGATCTATTTTGTCTCAAGCATAACATTCCAAAAGAAGATGTGTTTCACTGAATGTCCACATTATTCTAGACACTTTTAATAAAAATACTAATGATAGAAAATAAGATTTTTTAAATGCTTGCCTACAAGATCTCATTCCATCTTTATAATGCTTTGAGACAGATCCTATCCTAATACCCATTTTACAAATGAAACAACAGGAACTTGAGGTGGATAGTGAGTGATATACCTAAGATCACATGGTAGATGAGTCATGGAGATAGGATTTAAGCCAGGCTGGTGTAGCTCCAAAGTCTTGGGTAAGTCTCTAAACTCACTACCTTAGTTTGGGATCCCCCACTGAAAGCAGAGAAGAAAAAAGAGCTTGGGTGCAGGTGGTTTCTTTAGAGAGTGATGACCTCTGGGAGCAGGGTGAAGGAGCTGGGAGGGTGCGTCAGGAAGAGAGGACTTGCCAACGTAACGGTGCTCGCTGTGGCTGCAGGTCTTAGCTGGCTTCTGGGAGGATGGGCATTTATCCACCTGCTTCAGGACCCGCAGGTGAAGGGACGGCTCCTGAGGGTATTAATTCTCTTCTCCTTTCAGGATGAGTCTAAAGAGGGCTGAGGAGGCTCCAGAGACTTTGAAAAAGATGTGGCATCAGAAAAGCAGGAAGAAGTTCAGCAGGCACTCAAAACAAGGTGCTGTCAGCATGAGACTTATAAAGTAGACCCCGCAAGTGTAGCTGAAAGCACCGGTGGACTGGGGATGTGGTGCCGGCCACCTGAAGCTCTGCTACACCCACTCTAGCTCAAGTTCAGTTTTTTCTCTTCTGCGCCATGACCTCATGAGTTAGATGTTAAGTTTCCACTTTCCAGTGAGGAAAGACTGAGGCTATGAATTGCCAATGATTTGGCAATGGACACACCGATGAACAGTCCCCTCCCAGCCTCGGTTTATAGGCAGATTCTTTACATTTGGCTTTCTTTCTACTGTGCCACACCCTCTGTTCAACCAAGTTTGAAGAAGGCTGAATGCACAAGGATGTAAGAAATAAGATCAGAGAAAGCCTAGCCTTCCAGGGCAGCCTCAAAGGGTGTGAGGCAGAAATATCAAAACTCTACCAAAGATAGTACTCATTCAAAGAAGAAAACACACCAGCCAGGCTTCCTCTGAGCTACGTTCAGGTAAGCAGGAGGGCATCGTTATCTTTAGAAACAAAAGGTGAGTTCATAGCGTTACTGATATTTTATCTTTACGATATCAACGTCAGGGCTTGCTTCAGCAGCACATACACTATATAAACATTGATGTTTCGTCAGTCCTCAGAGATTTGCTTTGCATGTTGAAGAAGACACTGGCTTTTTTCATTTGCTTTTTAATCAGTGAATGGCTCCAAAAATTCTTATAGTTATGCACAACATGAGTCTATGGGGGAGGGGCAACCTATGTTTGTGGGTCTTCATCAATTTCTCCCCCAGCAAATATGCAGAAAGAAACGAGCAATCCATGGCTCCATAGGTTTCTAGATTTGTCTTCACTATCTAAACAAGAGAAGAAAAGACTTGAGGCTGTCCCTATGTTTCAATCATCCAGGAAGTGATTCTAGGCAATAATAAGAAAGAATAGCAAAGAAGGGGAAAAGGGGGAAATTACTGGCTTGGTCAAAGCTTGCAAAACGACACCAGTGATTAAAACATCTTATGCTGTCCTCGGGCTGCAGAAGCTATCACTGACAAAAGAGCTCATACACACACACACAAAAGGAAAGAAATTAGCCATTAAGAAATATTTCAGCATAATGCAATTATTACAGCTGTATAATTGAATGGGGAAACCATTGATCTGTAGTAGAAAGGAAATTGCTCTTCTCATTGTGTTCCTATGAATATGTGAACATTAATCTCCATCTATAATCAACGTTCATTTCAAATCTGATTGCGTGCTACTAAACACCCGTAGCTATGCTAACATTATGTTAATATGGTTCAACATCATAGCTCCCAGCTTCACAGCACAAATATTTTTCTTTGGCAATCAATAGTAATTTCAGCTGAGTGGATGGAAGTCACGTTTTAATGGTAATCTTTCCTCCAAGCCTCCAAGTGGGAACTCAGTTGGTGTCTTAACATGGCTGCAGTGCACTGCATGTAATCAGATAAATTAACCTGAAAAGAAATGAAGAGAGAGAAAGGACAGAAGGAAACGTGGATCAGAAATAAGAGGCAACCTTGGCAAAACCCTAAAACTACCTAATAGAAGAAAGTACTCCTTAGGTAGGAGAGAAGTGAGGGTGAATGGGTAGGTGGAACTGGCTAAATGCATGTTGATGTGAGGAAGGGGGCTGGGATCGTTAAGAAATGATGTTCTATCCCTTTGGCTGTAAACCAGTGGGGTGGGTGCAGCATGGATTTTGCCAAAACAATGAAGATGTGTGAGGAAGGAATAGGAAGCTTGACAAATCTGGATGGATGGTGCATGGAATCCCCTTTGCTTTTGAAGAACTACTCAAATATCTCTCCTTTCTGTTATTTATTCATTTATAGAGAACAATAGAAAACATGGACCATTTCATAAATTTCTATATTTATAACATTGTAGAACATTTTGAAAGTGAAGAAATGTGTGAGGGAGGAATCTACATTTTGAAACACTGCTGCTGCTGGGCACCAGGCATATAAAGCGGAACTAAGCTCATCTCTGTTCACAGAGTTGATGGCCCAGAATGGGAGTCACACACAAGCAGTTCACAGATCAACCTGCACAGCTTTGGGAGTTCTCTGTACCCTCCTGACTCACTTGGACATGATGATCCTTTTCCTCCAGGAAGGGGAGGGAGATGGAGAGAAAGACAGAGAGAGGAAAAGAGGAAGGGAAGACTTTTGGTTACATGTATTTGTCAAGCCTTCTTTTTAGCCCCAAAGGCCTAACAGATGCAATTTTTAAATGAAATCACTGGCTTGGCTCCTACATCCCAGGCTCCTGCCCTCCATGGCCCCTCTTTGTCCACAGCTACTTGTACCACAGGCTCATTCTTGGGGAAGGATCCAGATGATGACCTTCAAGTGTGTGTGCTGTTCATTATCAGACAAAAGAAAGGAAAATAACCCAAGAGGATGGCCAGCCTTCTTTCCTTCCCTTCCCCTGCTCATCAAGGAGAATTCCTGTGGGGTCCCTTCCCAGGTCTGCTCCCGCAACCCTCCCGCCGCCTTCTCCTCTCTGGGTCTTATTTGGAAGATCAGAGGCGAACTTTCTCTGGAGGAGAGTAGAGTAGGCACTGAAGTGAGAAGGGAAATCCTGAGAAGAGGTGACCATGGGCCAATGAGAAAGAAGGAGGGGGTCACCCCTAGTAAAAGACCATCAGTGCAAATACTTTCTTGTTTGTCTTCAGAAAGAGAAGAAATGTATGAAGGAGAAACTTCCACAGATATGGGAAATTCTGAAAGTGGTAAAAGGGAAACAGAATTTTAAAACCTTTTCCTGTGTGTTTTGTAGCTTATTCCACTTTATCAAGCTCTACCGAGACCTCCGTAAAGAAATGAATATCCTTTCTTATTTGTTTTCTTCTTATAATCCCAAAGTGAGTAAAGATTTGAATACAGTTACCTATTTATTTCTTGTAATTTCAAAATAGCTTTTTAGGATAACATTGTTATAATTATTATTATCACATATAATTTATATAACAATATCTAGACCAATTGGAGATCTCTCAAATGAATTCTTTTCTGTTTCCCTGATCTAATTTTGGCAGCTCTGCTGATACTGCCACCTACCTGGCCTCCCTACACCTGAGGTTGCTTCCTTTTAATCCTTCACCTGTAAGATAGCCAATAAAGCTGGCACAATTAGGCACAGTTTTCAAGACATTTGGAAACTAAGCATCCAGAATGTAGAACAAGACTATATATTTTCAGCCATGATTAAAGTTGTGCAATACCCAAAGAAGTACCGACAAAATTTCACTAAACTTGCTGTTCATGTTTAAAAGCCTATTTTGAGTTTTACTGCTTATTAGCAAAGCCAAAAAAAAAGGCATTGGGGAAAATACTCAATCTTCCTAACACAAGAAAAACAGCTGAAATCATATACTGAAAACAATATGGCGACAAATAAAAACATTCCTTCGTCAGCAGATTGTGTTAGAAGATGCCGAGAAACCTTGCTAAAGATTTGAAGAGTCAAGTGTTAAAAGAAATTACTTGATGTGTGAGGTTTGCTATACAGTTGGGTGGAGGTACAGATGTTTCTAACACTTCTTTCCTTTTGGAATTTGCCACATGAAGTAGAGAGTAAACTTTTTTTAACACAAAAGAATACGTGTAGTGGAGAAAAAAAGCAATTAATGGCTTTTAATGAAAACAATATTTTATGAAATAATAAGTGGATCTACTGATAGAGTAGCTGGGTAGCTGGGTTTTTTTTAATTTAAATAAGATTAAAAGATAGTGCTGAAATATGGATCATTTATGGTTGGATTTTAAATTGTATAATTAAGTAGTTGTTCCATAATTTTTTAAATGTTGAACCAGAATTGATTATATTTTGAATGCAATATTGACATATTTCCAAGTTCCTTTGTGACTCAAAAAAATAGCAGAGAACATGAAATTCATAGACTGAATTATTGCCTATAGCAAAAAATTGCTGAGGCCATATGTGTGCAAAAGTGTTGACAAGTTCCCATCACATGCTTGATTTTATGAGAGAAAATATCTTTAAAATACAAAAAAAAGTTTATCTTTATAGTGAGGTAGAGAGTGACAATAAAAAATAATTTTCATAATGTAGTCAAGAACTTAAAAGAGCTACTGGATTTAAGGTTGTTTAGTTTTGTTTTATAAAATGACAAGTGTTTCAAGTTTACTAAACATTGCTTTCTGCCACTGAAATGCCTCTTGGTATAATGCCACTTATCAAATAAATTACAATAATGACCACAATGCTAATAATTATAAATATAATCTCTCACTTCAAGGTTAACGTGACATTTTAAAAATGAGGAACAAAGTATCTGTTAGGTGAAGGAAGCGGACTATGGAGAGAGTGCTTTGAAAAGGAACATTTGAAAACATCTTCGTGATATGATTTTGTTGCTGAAGCCAACATAAACGCATTCAGTGTAAGAACCCTCTCTCTACATCTTTTGAAACACATAACAGAGTGTTTAGACCGTATACAATTCCCCTAAACAAAGTGTTGTGGTGGAATGTGAAGGGTTTGTATTAACATACAAGAGGCAACACGATTATTTTGTGAAACCAGCAGTTTGGCCTTTATGGAATGTAGATATTCCCTAGGCTGCATCAAACACTATTGCATAATTGGTGAGTGAAATGAGGTTGATAAATGAGGATGAGGATGAGGAAAGCAGAGGGCAGAGTGCCCTTCCTTTGCATGCCGGTCATTGAATTCCTGCTAATGATCTCATTGTGTTATCTGAATGAGGTTCTGGTATTTGCGCTCCTCCTTGGATGAATAGCTCTCACCTGGGGTCTCTGCACAGGTGCAGTCAAATGTACCTGGGGCTGGGGGATATCTGAAGTCTTCTTTTTTAAAAAAAATAATTTTCAATTACAGTTTACATTCAATATTATTCTGTATTCATTTCAGAAGTACAGCAAAGTGGCTAGAAAGTCTTGTACTTTACAGAGTGGTCGCCCCGCTGCTTCAAGTACCCTCCTGGCCCCGTACCTATTTATCTTGCTATTATTGACTGCATTCCCTTTGCTGTAATCTAGAGAGTGTTATGCGAAGTGAAGTAAGCCAGTCAGAAGAAGACAAATACCATACGATTTTACTCATATGAAGGCTTCTTTAGTCAGATGTCTGATGCTCGGTCTGGGATCAGTGGTGTGGCTGAAATGACTGGGCACTGGTCAAGCATCTCTCTCTCCAGGCAGCTTCTCCACATGTCTAGCTCCACTCCCTTAGTGCTCGTGGGCCCAGGATAGTCTGACTTCTCACCTGAAGGTTGGTTTCCCCCAGGTCCCCTGTGGGCATTCCAAAGGACTCAAGGGGAGGCTCTACAGTTTCCTATAACAGAGTCTTGGAAGCCCCGGACAGTTGCTTCCATTCCATTTTACCGGTCAAGAATATCACTAGGGTCAGCCCAGACACAAGAACATGAGAATCAGGCTCCATCTCCCAAAGCAAGGAACATCACAAGTATATAGACAGAAGGAACTAAAGACAGCCAACAGTTCCTGAATTAATGGAGATAATACATCTCAAAGCAGCCAGTACTGTGGACAGTACGTTATTCAACCCTCTTAGACCATATAAAGAACACACAGTCAAATACTTCTTAAAACTCAAGCTTAGTTTACATGGTCATGATGACTGGTTTCTTTTCTTATTTTCTTTAATACACATATGACCTGACATGATTTTTTTTTCTGTTTTGGTAATATAATACTAACAGCTAATGTTTACTGAGCATTTCTGATATGCTGAGCCAGTCTGATCTTCTCCGCAAAACTTTTTGTTAGGTACTCTGTATATTTGGATTCCCCAGATAAAAATAAAGCTCAGAGAACTTTGTGACTTATTCTGGGTCAGATGGACAAGAGCAGCTCAATCTAGCTAGCACCAGGACTGAGCTCTGACCTGCCACGGAGTTGAGAAACCTATAAGTATAAACGTGTTAAATTACATTTTATGATATACATTTCGGTTTATTAAAATAGACCACAAAAATTTACAGCATATCTTTTCCATGGAATATTACGTAACTATCACAAAAATGAGGTACATATTTATGTAGTTGTTTGAAAATAATGTCATAGGAATGTGTAACACATACAGAACATACATACTACATATATTTTAAACACATACTCACATACAACATTGTCAAAAAAAGATACACTAGAAAGCATTCCATGTCGTTCACACTGGGGAAATGGGAATTGAGTCTACTTACCAAGAAGAAAGAAGAGTCTTCTTATTAATATATTTCCTTACTTCATTATTTAGTACCATAGCAGAGGTAGTTCCTGGCCTCCCTCAGCCCACCTGCAGTGATTACCTACAGCTTTGTCTGTAGTTCCCATATATGTGACTTTGGCTTTCAACCTCAAGGAACTCAAGCCTTCTCTCTGTCTCTGCCTCTTGTCTCTCTCACTTTTTCCCAGGCTTTTTCTTGCTCTGCTGGCTTTGACCAGGTTAGAAGGGAGTGGACCTCAGCTAAAGAAGGAGACAGCTCTGGATAAATACTCTGACCTCTCTGAGGCATATTCTTCACAAACACTCAGGGTTCCCCCCAGACTGCACCCCGGTTGCCCACCACCATGCTCCACTCACTCACGCCTCCTTTACCGGCATTCTCCCCTTCTCTGTCTTACTTCCCACTTCCTCACCATGCTTCCTGGGATCGCCTCCCAAATAAACTGCTTGCATCTGAATCCTTCTTTCAGCGTCTGTTTTGGGGAGAACCCAAACTAAGACAACTACTATTTGAATTTTTACTTGGTGCTAATGTAACTTTCACTTAAGCAAACAAACAGAAAACCCACCCTGGCTGGTGTGGCTCAGTGGATTGAGTGCCGGCCTGCAAACCAAAGGCTTGCTGGTTCCATTCCCAGTCAGGGCACATGCCTGGGTTGTGGGCCAGATCCCCAGTAGGGGGTGCGCACGAGAGGCAGCCACACATTGATGTTTCTCTTCCTCTTTCTTCCTCCCTTCTAAAAATAAATAAATTCTTCCCCTCTCTCTAAAAATAAATAAATAAAACCTTTAAACTACGTACAGCATTCTAAAATATAAACTAAAATAAATGGATAAAATGATGAAATAGTACACTATTTTTAGGCACCAGCGTGAGTTGCATCATCTCTGATGCACATACCGGGCCTGTGGCTGAGCCCCCGAGCAGCCCCCTGGCTTCTGCCCAGGGACAGGAACCATTCTGCGGCCACAGCAGAGTCTGAGGAAAGGCGAGCTCTGGGCGGAGGTCTCTCCTGCAAGGCTCAGGGAGCAGGATTCCATGTGCGCTGCGTTGCCAAAGTGGAGCATGACGTGCTTCTCTGTTTCACACCCCACCCCCTCCATGACCATCTTTGATTTAGCAGTGCTTTGTGCCATTGCTGAGGGATGCTCAGGTCCCATGGACGCGTCGTCTATCTGTGACATGGTGCCCCGGGCCCTGGCCCCGAGGAGCCGAACAAAGTCGTCTCAAGATGACAAGCCATTTCAGCCTGATCAAGGGTTACGGCCCCCACTTTCTAACATCCTGCTTTTATTTGCAGGCTATGAAGTGTAATAGTTCACCATTCTGGTTTAAGTATCACCATAAAAGTCAGCGAGATGGAACAGGCAATAAGTAGTTCTTTTACATAGTGTGGCTGAGGCTGGGCGCTTCCTCTTCATTAACCCGCAGAAACGGCTTTGCGATAAAATGCTGGTGGGCGCTCCTTAGCGCCGGGGATCCATCCGCATCCGTGGGGTGGAGTCCACCTCCTTCTGACCCCGTGTGGCCTCACTCTTCTCTCCCTGGGGCTGATACTAAGCAGGGCAGGAAAACAGGAGGGCAAAGAGCAGATGAACACCCTAAGGTGATTCTGGGTGTGTGGATGAAACATCCAGCTTTGATCTGAAAAGTGAAAAACCCTTCCCAGCAAGACATTTTTCCCTACTGTCCACTGAGCATCAGATATTCTAAGTAGCCAAAATCTGTCCCAAAGGCATAGAATTAGTAGGCATGTGCTATGGTCTGAATGTTTGTGTCTGTCTCAGAACTCACATGTTAAGGTCCTAATGCCCAATGTGATGGTATAAGGAGGGGCCTCTGAAAGGTGCTTAAGGTGGACCCCTCACGAATGGGATTAGTGCTCTTATAAAAGATACTCCACAGAGCTTCCGAGTCCCTTCCACCAGCTGAGGACACAGCAAGAAGTCTATATCTGGGAGGAGGAGAGTGTTTACCAGAACCCAGCCATTCTGGCACCCTGACCTTCAACTTCCAGCCCTCAGACTTATGAGAAAAAAATTTCTGTTGTTACAAACAACAGAGCAACTTCAATGGACTAAGACAGCATATTATGACAACATAATTTTATTCTTCTTGTGGTGGCATTCACTTAGGTCAAAATTCCAGGGGAAATCTACAGAACACACATTCCATGAATGTTCTATGAACAGAAGAGCTCCTTAGTGAAATAATTTGGTGGACAAGGTTAACCAAGAGTTTTTACTCCATAGAACTTAGCACTCAGAGAGCTTTAATAGGTTGCTATATACCCATATTGCCAAGCACATTTTTATTTGCACATTTTCTTGGAGAATATATTCAGGAGTTCAAGATGCTTGCTTTATGGGCATCCGGGGAGCGTGCCCCCAACAATGTATACAAGGAAGATTCCGAACCTCACCCCATCCGTGCTGACCTAACACTCTCTCACCAGTAACAAGCGCTCCACTGCACTAAAAGATGCATGTCACCTCGTCCTTTTTCAGCTGCCACCCCTACACTGAGGTTCCCAACACTCTTACCCAATTCTGCCCCTACCCCTGGATGACAGAGGAGGGCTTATAGCCAAGACAAGTTGTATGTATCTCAGTTATCCTTACAACCAAGCCATTATTTTCTACACGATTATTGTTCCATCTCCTTTTTCTCTGTCAGCCCTCAACTCCCCTTTCACAATTTTTGAGATGATGAGATCTACCCTTTGTCTTATTAAAGAGACCATTCAATGCACTTTCTCTTGTGACCACAGCATGGTATGTTCTCAGTACCTGCTAGAGTGTTCTCTTGTCTTTCCTTTCCTTTATTTTCTTAAAATAATTTTTTTCCTGAGAGCTGAAAGCCTTCAGAGTGGTTATGAGATCCAATGAAACCTATGGGCCACACTAACCCAAGCGCTCTTGTAGCAAGACACATGCACGTTCTTATTTTCACATTTATTCCAGAGAATGTTAATCAATCATGGCATAATCTACCCCATACTTCCCTTCAAGTAATTCCTATGGATCTATCGGATGGGCCTTGAGAGATAAAACCTCTTCGGCCTTTCTGCCTTGGATCTTGCTTTCTTAAAGAGCCAGTACTCTTGAAATGCCTTTCCAATCATCTTCTCTTTCTCAGGAAGGTGCAGTGATGGTCATGAGACCATGTTTTAACAAATATATTACATTGTTTATGCCAGAGAAGCTACTCCACTGGCCCTTGTGGGGTCTTTACTTTGCAGAAATACCTTCTTTTTTCAATCTTTTTCAAGTTGTCAAACATCCCCTCTTCTGGTCCATAGTTACCATTCACCTGTCTCATTTGCAAACCATGAGGTAGTGGGGAAAGGAGGAACATCATTCACCAAATCCAGAGCTTGAGCCAAGTGATATTGGAGATCTATCTACTCTACTAAGTCCACGGCTATGAAAAAGCTGTTTCTTAATAGTACAAAAATGCAACAAGACACTACAGAAAAGCTTTTCTTTGGACACCTACAAAGTAATGCATGTTCCCTCATCAGTAAGTAAATACATGGTAACTAGAATGAGGCAAGTCAATTGTTTATATTACTAATTGCCAAACCAAACTTAGTGTATCAATGGAAGCAGCTTCTTCTATGTCAGCCCAGATTCTGCTCTCAGCCAGGCTGTGACCTGAAGTCATCCTTCAGTAGTGACCGGCCACTTGGAGTTAAAGAAGAGAGCCAAGATGGTAGCCTCTATCACCCCCACACAGAAGATTCAGAACCCATCAGTGATAATTTAACACTTGAACACACCAGAACCAAACACATATACCCCATATCCAATTCTTTTGCAGCTGTTACCCATGAACTAAGTTTCATTCCCATCCCTCTGTGCCTCATGGTTGGCTCCCCACCGCGAAACAAGTGTTGTAACCAAACCCCAGACACTAAACTCTCCGCAAAAGCAGATCCTTGCCTCGTTCTCTCTGTACGGCTATGTTTCTGATTCATTCACTGCTAGCCATTTAGTTCCTTCCATTCCTCTCCTCCTCAAATGTTCCAAGAACACTTTTGCATTTTTGCTCAATTTTGCTTTTTTTTCTTTTTTTTAAGTCCCCCACTTTCTTCTCCATTATACTCTTGGTTTAACCTCTACAGTTGTTTTGATTATTCCCTTTAGCTATGGTGCTTCCGTCAAACTTATATCCATACTGACTGGGTTTTCTCTGCCCTGTGCATGGGGCCCAGGAAGCTGTTTTGTTTTTTTTGTTTTACCAACCATTTACAGAGACTTCAAAGGATATAACTGCAGTGTTATTCTTGCTGCCACCATTTTGTCAAGAATAACATTTCTGATAAATTAATAGTAGCTGATTCTCTTCAGAACAATTATGGGGCTCTCATCAAAGGACGATTTTATTGTCCCTTCCCCCAAAGGTTTGCCTTCATGGGTACTTACTCATTAACTACTTTTCCTTGTACTTGAGGGAACTTGACTGTCTCATCTTTGAATTATTCCACTGGAACCGTTCAATGTACCCTGGGCCTCCTATGTGAAAAGTTAGAATGGTGCATTTCCCAAAAGGACTGAGGATTCAACCTGCCACTGTCCATCCTCACATGACTAATACAGGTGGGTTGGTGTCTCCTCAGCATAAGACATCCTAATTCACGGTGAAGTCCTCTGGGACATGAGTAAGATTTACTTATTCCCAATCCTTCTATATCATAGCACAACCAAGGCTTCTTTGAATTGGTGACTTGATGACTGTGGCTCATTGCCTTGGACCTCAGAGGACAGAACAGAACGACATTAAGACCAACAGGTCAGAAGTTGAAGCAGCCACTACAGTCTTCCTCAAATTAACCTCTTGAGAACTCTCTAGGGAGCTGAATTCCTTCCTTGGACACAGTTGTCTTCTACAAGGGTCTCATAACTGGCTTTGCCATTTTTTGTCCATTTCTTCATTATACACAGACACCCTGCCCCACTAGAGTTGACAACCCTACTACTGATTGTGGACGCTTCCACACTTAATGTCCTTCTATCTATATCCATCTGTTTGTTCATCTGTTTCCTAAATTATTTATCTGTATACTCGTCCAGAGGTGTGGGATGGCTGGAAGTCTGAACTCTGAATTACAGCAGGGGTGCTATTTAATTCCACATGATTTAAAGTGTCACGGAATCTGTCTATATTTGGAAATACCTACTACCCTGGCATCACACAGAGCCAGACACAGCCTAAGGCCTTATGTTGCGTGTTTAACTTAGCAACCTGTGCAAATGTCTCTTTTACATATTATCAATGTGTCTCTAATAGTTTTGCAGTTCTTGAAGCAGTCTGGGTCTGATTTAAATAAGAAAAATCCTTCAGGCTGTGGTACGTGAGGACCCAACTGGGTCACACACCCAAGTACAATTTCAAAATACACACACTCACCCGGAAGAGTATCTTTCATGCCTTTGGGAGAACACCCATTCTTAATTATTGCATCTGGCATGTGTTTAAGGGTCATGGTTTGCTAAGGGGTCTTTCCATTGTGTTTTATTTTCATTTTGACATAGGATAGGGTAGGGGTGTGATTTACTAAGGCAACTCAGCAAAATAGTGTAACAATAATAAACTTTTCTGTTTGCTGCTATGCTATATTGTCCTTCACTTTCTATCACCAAAATTTTGGCTACAAGTAGTTTCTACAACCCTCCTCCAAGGCTTCCAACAACAAAGCAGCTGTCTCTGTGCATAACATTAGCTGTGGAAAGAATAACTGTGCTCAAGAAAACACTAGGGAGAGGCAGAACCACTCTTTTAGGGTTAAAGTAATAAACTCTGAGTCTCTCCGGGGTAGCCTTGCTCAGCCCTCCAGACTAGAAATTCAGACACTCAACTGGTATCACGTCTGCCAAGTAGATAGATGTGAGACAGCAGTGAGGAGTAACATGAAGGGAGTGTAGGAAAAAATGGAACCAAGGAGGAAGATGGCCCAAATTATTCCCTGGACTAGATAAAATTACCCTTTTAAAATCACCCATTCTCAAGTTCACTGCACTTGACTTGGTTTTCTTTGCCTGACTCAGTTTTCATTGCATTTTGGCACCAAGAGGAAGGAAGAGGAGGAAGAGATTCTTGATAATAAACAAAAGTAACCTGTTCATCTGAAAGGTGGAGGGGACACTGTAAATTGATTCAGTGTTATCTGCTTTATACATTCATTGCTTATGAGTTGGATTACTGTGAATTAGTTCCAAGAGTTTGATCATCAGAAGAACAATAACCAACCAAATATTCAAGGCATGAAAGTTGAGGGGGCTGTCACTTCTTTGCTCTGCCCCATTGGACAACCTTTTTGAAGGAAATGGAATCCTGAGCCAAGTATAAAAAATCATAAATCCCTGGAACTGAGTATTTTTAGAGGCACTTTTTGAGACATTCCATGAGTTTCTGACACTGAGATTCCCTCCTGGCTGCCATCCTTCTCCAAGCCTGGCAGTTCAGTTTTTGCTTCACATTTCTGAACTATTCACTGCATACCTCAAAAAAATGCTTAATTTGCTTCTATTAACCTGATATGGATTCTATTTCTTGCAACCTCAAGATCATAAGTCACCTAGGAACCGTGAGGCCTTTCCACTGAGGTACGAATCCAGGTATGTGGAAGCCACAATTTGTTTAACTGCTATTTCAGGACCCAGGGGCAAATAATTAACCTTTTATTAGGAAGGCTGTGAACCCTGCCTCCTCCCCCCCAGGCAGAGACAAAGAGTTCTCCACCCAGGCCTGGCTGAGCAATGTGATTGTGTGAGCCCACATGCATTTGCACAGGAAGGAGCTGCTGGAACTTGCTCCGGAGGCCCTGGCCAGCACCACAGTGCTAGGAGGCTCAGGAGGAGGGCCCTGCCTCACCCTGGGCGGTCGGGTGGAAATAACTGTGTCTACCGCCTGGTTCTGGCAGCAAAAGCAGCACCAGCACCAGAGAGGGTTCGGACTCCAGACCCCCCAAAACCAGGAAATTCCAAGCTGGAGCTAAAATTGTAGCTGGCCTCCTCAGTCGTGTTCCCAGCTCTCATGCTCTGCAGCCTCAGCAGAGTGTGTATCTGCACACCAACTTACCCACACAGGTTGAATTGGAGGCACAGGACAGCTGAGGCCGAGGCCCTCTGTATCTCTTCCACTCTCTGAACCCTAGGGCAAGAGAGATCCTTCACCCTCCCCGTACTTGAATACTTGGACACCGCTAGCCATTCATTCTAATCATAGCATCAGAAACAGAAAACTAACATTTGTTATTGCAGGCCAGGCACTGAACTAGAGACTTATTGAAAATTATCTATCCACTCTTTCCAACAACATTCCGATCAAAGCTGTATTATCTTGATTTCCCATCAGTTGCCCAGGGTTATGTGATGGGTATTTGCCAGGTTAGGACTCTGAGCCCAGGTCTCTTATGTCTGAAGCCCAGGTAGCTATTTGATACTTTCTACCTGATGATACTGAGTGAGTCTGAACTGACACTAGGCTCAAGGGCCTTTTTAAAAGTATAAAACCAGGCTAGACTTTTCTATTGAAAGAGCCAGGAAATACTTTCCTCTGGGTCAGGAGATTTTCCTCTGCCTGTCCTGGCAAGGTCATTGTCATTAGTAGGAATGATCAACTCATCCTAACTTGGAGGAGAGACTCCTGAATGAAGGATTAGAATCCGAAGCCACCCCTTAGCTCTGTCCACATGCCCTAGGTTCTAACACTTGCTTTCCTTGTGTCTTCAACCCACCCATTTATAACTCAGGGCATAACTGTGTACACCTATGATAGCAGTGTGCATGTGGATAAGATGATTAACTATCAAAGGGTGGAGGGAGGGGGCTATGTGCCGCAGCTGGGATGAATTTTTATCAATAGCAGCACTCACACTTGAGAAAGTAGGTGGCTTTTAGTTAGTTGCATGATAGTTTTAAATTTTTTCTATAGACAATGTAACCCTTATAACCTGCAGGAGGGTGTAGGGTGGGAAGAGTTCTAATTCTGCATGCCCCTACATCAAGGAATTTGCCTAAAAAAATGCAAGGCTACTATTAGAAATAAACTTATAAATCACGAACACCAACCCATTACCCACAAATCTGGAAACTGAAGCTTCTAAAAGAAAAGGGATTTGTCCAGGATCACGTAGTAAATTAGTGAGTGGCAGAGTGAAGGTTAAAGCCAATCTTCCTGAAATAATAGGGAATTTCAGAACAGATGCAAAGTGCTATTTATTATCCTAGTACCTCATGGCCAGAAAATGACCCCAGATATTTCCTAGGAACCCAGTCACTTCTGACTCTGGCCCTCAGGCAGACTTTACTCAGATGGAGGCGGCAGTAGACTTGGGTTCCCAAGACTTGCCCTCAAGTCCTTGGGTGCTGACAACAGCATTGGGGAAAGGGGACAACACATGAACCATTAATTCACACCATAAGGTAGAAACGACCACCCAAGATACCAACACAAGCAGTGTCACAAAGCAGCACGAGATGAGCTGTCAAATTTGTAGACCGAGAAAGTAATGCTCAGAGAAGGCAGAGGAGAGCAATCACTCGCCTCCTCCAGGAACACTTCCCAGCTCACCCGTGTCCCTCTAGCTCCCTGAGCCCTTCATCAGGAACCGAAACAGGTGATCAGCTTGGTGATCGTGTGTTTGCAAACATGATGGGTGAAGAGGAGCAATAAGGGACGTGGAGTCAATAGACCTTTGTTTATACCCTATCCCTGCCATATGCTAATTGAATGACCTTGGACGAGTCTCTTCACCATTGAGACTGTGGTTTCTCTTCTGTAAAGAAGGAACAATAATCCATGCTTCTCATGGCTGGTCGAGAGTGAAATGAGAAACTAGTACACAGCATCCGCCATTGTGCTTGGCTCCTGGGAAACGCAGAGTAACTTCTTTTCCTTCCACAGGACTGCTGTCTCCTTGACGTTAAGTTTGGGCCTTACGTGACCTACCATTTCTCATGGCTCCTTCACAGTCAAAAGCATTTTTAATTCAAACTGACTCAAGAGTGGTCGAAGAGGAGAGTCCATTTCGTGTCAAGAGAAGGAAGTTAGATTTACACTACTTTTCACTGATTATCAGTCAGAATCTGAGTTGAATCTCTTGATTCCTCTTCGTGGCCCTGGGTCCACGGTGTGGCTCTATCATTGGTTTTGACTCAGTCATGCCAATAACCAAGGAAGAAAAATTCCTGGAACATCTCAGAACCCCAGTGGTTTTACTGGCGATCTCTATATGATGATCTCTTCATCATACTCATTTCCCAGGGCTTATAAACTGGTAAAAAACAAGGCATTCAATAAAATAAGTGAAATTCTCATGGTAGAACCTAACAAATCAGTCCCCCCTAAGGAAAACTATCACTTATCAGTGTAGTCATAAGAGTGCTAACAAACATTAGTCAAAAGTATTGAACTGTTTATAAAAAAGGCTCATATTTATGATAATTTTATTATTTGTTACCATAAAGAGAATGCTTTCTCAAACATACATACACATATATATAACATGTCATATATATAAATCTCAAGATTGGTCATCTTAATAAAAGGCAAATAAGCATTAGTTTATTATTGAGTATAATGGAAATTATAGAAAATGTGGAAAATACAATATAACAGCTGGGGTCCAAACAGGAAAAAAAATTTTTTATTATTAAATTAGGGTGAAATTAGTTAATAAGATTTATACAGGTTTCCAGTGTACATTTCTATGATACATGATCTGTATATTGCCCACCACCCAAAGTCAAATCATCTTCTGTTACCATATATTTCACTCCCTTTACCATTTATTACTCCCCAACCCTCCTACCTTCTAGGAGAAAAAGTTTAATACAAATAATTATTAAGTGTAACATGTAAAGTGTAACAATAAAAGGTGAAGAGAATGTCAGAGAATAAAGTAATGGCAGGATAAGAAGCGGCCCCTAGTCCTAGGGCTCTGACCGAGAACCCAAGGAAGGGACAGCTCTAGAAGACCTTTGCACCTGCTAGAGCAAAAATCCAGATCTGACCCGGTTCGTGACGGTGCTGCTGTGGCCCACTGGGTGGTGGAGAAGTTCCTTGTGGTGTGCACCTCTGAGGAGCTGGGGTGAAGTGTCGTGCCCCCGGAGGTAGAGTGGTTGAAACGCCCTGGAAGTGAGAGTCACTGGGTGTCCCGCTAGCCACCTTCCGCTGTAGGAGCGAGACTCGACCTCAGAACCAGTTTGAACAGCCCCTGTACGGTGCAGTGTCTCTCCAGCGCCCTCTACTGACACATCTTACCATTATGCTGGTTGGCAAAGGAACAGTATTCCAGTGCCATAGCACGGAGACTGAGTGGTTGGATAACTGAGAGGCACAAATTGATAACTAGCACATACAACAACACATAAGAAAATAAATTGAGATCACCAATAATCTCAACCCCCCCAAATTTTTCTGTTGGTATTTCTAACTGTCAAGCCCCTTCCAAAACTTATTTATTTGGAAGGAGGTGGTAACTTTTCATAGGTTTCTTTTTACATAACTAAGATTATATTTTATGTATGATTATCTATATTGATATTTACTTAACATGATAGCATGCATACTGTTTTATATCATTAAAATTCCTTTAATGTCATTTTATTGGGTGCGTAATATTCCACAATGGAACCCTTATGTAAGGAGCCTTCTAAATCAACAAGAAAAATGCAACACTCTAGGAGATGAAAGGGCAGAGGACATGCACAAAGGGACTGTTCACTAAATATATGCTACAGCCATTAAACAAAGAGGAGGAAATGTTAAACCTCTTTAAGCATCAAAGAAAACTATCCTTGTGATTTAAAAAAAAAAATAAGGCAAAACTGGGCATTCATTTGTGGTCCCGCTGGGTTTTCTTGTAGGAACATCTGAGTTACTACTTAAATCCATTTCAGACAATGACAAATTCTCCAACTTCACAACTTGTTTCTCTTCAAGTGAGAGTGGCTGTACGTCATAATTTTTCGCATGTGCGTATGGTATGTGAGTGTGACTGCGATCCATTCTGGACAGGCAGGCGGGGACCATGACGTGACCTCCGTCTCTCCCAGGGTTGCCTCCAGCAAATGATTTGGAATTGTTTTGAAATGTCTTCCCTGGAGAAGGACTCCCTAAAGGCTTCTTCCAGACTGAACCTTTGGCTCTTCTTGGCACAATGCCTGCAGCGGCTCAGCCCTGGGAAACGCTGAGGATCCCTGCAGGGGAGATGCGACAGAGAGAGGGGCCCAGCTCCAGGCCCCAAATTTGCTTCTGCTCCAGCCTCTGTGCTGAGCGTGACCCGTCTTGCTGAGAATGAAAGAGCTGTAAAATTTGTTTATGAAGCTGCCATTCCCCTCCCCACACAACCCATTTACCTTTCATAATAGTGGAAGCTGGATTTGCAGAGTACCAGCTCCTTCACTAAATAGCTATATGATCACAGATAAGTTATATGGGGCCATGAATGCTGACCTTCACACTTCACACTTCAGCCCTGACTGGTGTAGCTCAGTGAATTGAGTGCAGGCTGCGAACCAAAGGATCACAAGTTCAATTCCCAGTCAAGGCACATGCCTGGGTTGCCAGCCAGGTCTACAGTACAGGGTGCACAAGAGGCAACCACACATTCATGTTTCTCTCCCTCTCTTTTTTCTTCTTTTCCCCTCTCTCTAAAAATGAATAAATTTAAAACATCTTTTTAAAAAAAAGAGACCTGGGTCAATGCTTGCTTTATCTGTGTTACTGGATTACTGGGAGAAATACAACTCATTTCAAGGCAAAGTGCAAAGTGCTTTATTTAGACTCTGAAACAAACCAGAGATTGTGGATTCAAACCTTCTTTCCACAGCTGTGCATCCCTGAGAAAGTTTACTTAACCTCTCAGTGCTCAATTTCAACATCTGTAACATGGAAATAATTTCTTATAGAATTATTATGAGAATTAAATTATGTGATACATGCAAACACTATCACAAGCTCAGGAACTAATCTTGTTATTAATAGTACTCCCAGTTAGAAAATCGACTATTTAGGCATTCTTTCCTACATTCTCTTCTTATTTTTGTCAGTTTCCCAGTTGTACCAAACAACATGTTGTAATTTATGTTTTTGGTACTTTTGATTCTGTTGGACACAATGAATGGCATTTTCCTAGCATAACTCTCATCTCTCTGAGGTCTGGGATTATATTCCCACACCTCTCCTTCATTTATTTTTCAACAAAGATTTACTGAGCACCTACTAGATCCTAGGCCTTGTGCTAGGCCCTTGGGATATAATTATGACTAAAACTCAGTCCTGGTCACTTACACACCCATGTTCAAGTTCTAACTTTGGAAAATAGGCAAGTTCACAAATTATTTCAGAGCCAAGTGATAAGTAGGCAATGTAATCAAGAATAAGGTTCTATGGGAAATAAAATGAGATGAGATTAACTTTTCCTACCAGGATTCGGACAGCTCTGCTGGATCATTTGATCAGGACACTGAATGTACTGGCAGGCAAAGAGGAGAAAGGGTACCTTAGGTCAACATAACAGATGGTTCAAGGGCATGCAGGTGTGGGTACACATGACCTATTCGGGAGAGGTTGGACAGTTGACTCTGGCAAAAGTAAAAGGCATAAAAGAAAGAATGGCTGCCAAAAAGGCAAGGACCAGAGGGACTTGGATGACCAAATGAAGGATTTGGGTATTTTCCTAGAAATTAGGGGTTTGAAACACGTGGCCACCAGGCAGGCCTGATCTAATGAGGTCAGCTGCCTTAAAGTTTTTGCATCGAATATCAGGCATGCATTACCTATTTAGCCACAGAGCCCACCATGCCATATTGTCTTACACTGAACCTCTTCCCACATAACCCTAAGGGATTTGAATTTGCAACCCTGCTTCATCTTAGTGAGCTGCCGAAGACTGGGTATTGGCATCATAAACCCCTCTGGATGCTGGGAGGAGAAGGTATGGTGTGTAATAGGGTATGAGATTGTGGATAGAAGGAGCAGCTAAAAATTTACTGCAATAAAATGAAAAAGATTTTTAAAAGTGTTTGCAAGGATAGAGAGTAACCTCATACACTACAATTACTGAAAGTATCAGTGGGTAGAACCACGTTGCAAAACTTTTTGGTAATATCCATTCATCTGAATATCTGCAGGCCTTAGGACCCAGCAGATAACTGTACTAACTACTCATTTATTCATCTGTTCATTCATTCCATTTTTGTTAAGGGTCTACTACACATCAAACTACACATCAAAGGGTCTACTAAGTGCTAAGGACTCCAAAAACTAGAGCACTTGGAAGAGAGGGATATTAAACAAGCAACCACTCAACCAAATACTTTCACTAAAAAAAAAAGCAGCAGGAGGGCGCTTGATACACAAAACAGGTGATGAGATGCAGCGAAGTAGGCAGTGTACAGAGGCCACAGTAAGGGGCTTGGAGGGACTACTTTAGACAGCGTAGGCTGCTAAGATAAAGTGCTTCTGCACAATTAAGAGCGATAAAACTCACAGGACGCTAGTGTATGCCACGCCCTCAGGTTTTGCTTGGTACCGACAGTAAGGCAGGATTTCAACAACACCCCCGCAAAGAGGATGTCCCGTGCAATGCTGAGGCACAGTAACCATGTGACAGCATCCTGTCAGCACAAACGGATGGTCAGAGTTAACAGGGTCATCGCTGGGCACTAGGAGGTAAGTGTCTTTTCCTGAAAGTTGTGCTCGTGCACAATTTCCAGTGGGCATTCTCTACCACGACTCGGCCCGTTTTACAGGCTCCTCGTTGTTTGCCTCCAAAGTGGACTCCGTTCCGAGGAAACCCCAACAGCCTGTTGAACACACCCTTCACATCAGCGTTCTCTTCTGAGATGTTTTTCTCTCCAACTCCCTGCCACTTCTAATCATAATTGGTATTCCTTTGTTATCAGGGGTTTTTTCAACAAATGTTACTTTGGAAAGATTTCTTAAAATGTGCTGTTTTTACTTTTAATATTCAAATGACTTTAGATTTCACATTCGTCCAAACTTCCCACCAACTCTTATGTGAGTCAGAGAACTCACTGGAAGAAAAGGTACACATGTTTTTTAAGACAAACTAACATTAAAACGGAAGGCTTTGGTTTGTAAAGATATCACTAGAGCCTCTAAAAATAAATGTGCCATAGCAATGTAAAATTCTAATCACAATTTTTCATGGTGGAGCATGCAGCAAAGACAACTTGAAAATATCTCAGCTTTTCAGAAGGAGTTATTGCCAGGTTTGATATTGTTTCGACAACGTCGGGTCTACAGTCTGCCTTTGCAAGTCCGGTGCCTGCGTATTTTGAGGGCCTGGCTTAGATAGTAACACATCCATGAAGAGTTTCCTGATAACCTTAGCCAGGAATGCCTCCTGCTAGCCAAACTCTTGTACCTCTTATTTATACCTCCCTCACACACGAGGGCATATCTCTCTCCCCAGCTGGTCTGGAAGTATCTTAACAAAAGGGACCTTGGCTGAGTTTCTTTGTATCTTTCACAACATAGCGTCATCATCACCACCATCATCACAGGTAAAGAATACGCAGAGTGCACCTACGCTCTGTCAGGTACAGGGCTCACTGCTGTAATAGACTTACCTTGTTTAATTCTTAAGTTATGAGGATGGTCTCATAACTACTCACTCTTTCCACATGCAGATATGGGCACATGGAGGAGTTTAGTAACTTTCTCCAAATTCCTCAGTGCTAGAAGTGAACCCCCAGGGAGTCTGGGCCCTATCTTCAATGCCGCTTTGCCTCTTGCCTAGCATGATGGAAGTTCATAAACACGTGTTGAATCAGTTCGCCCTGAAGCATGGCCATGACTGTGAACAGATTTGGACAGAAGGAAAAAGGAAGTGAATTCTAGCCTCACACGTGCTTCGTGGTGGGTTTAAGACAGAGACTGAGGGTCTTCATTCCAAGACGACAGCAGCCTCCTTGCTGCCCTGGGTCTGTGATGTATCCTCTAAGTGCCACGGTTTTCCCATGAGTGTCACACCAGCTGAGCAAACGGTCACATCACCACTGTCTCCTATAATGTCCATCCAGCTGCTCGTAGGACTCCCCAAGTGGCGTGCCGTGAGGACAGGTGGGGCTTTCAAAATGGAATGGATATACACTTAAGCAGTTGGCAGAGATGTGCTTTTTCCATTCTCTTTATTAACTCCCAGTGACGTCCATTATAAAAATGAAGATGCATCCCCATGGGATGAAACATTTGGCCCCATGACTAGACAAAAATGACCTGTACAAAGGAAACAAATCCTCTCCAATCAGCTGTTTAAAAGAAAAATGATAATGGATGAGAGGATCTGAAGGAATAATGAGAATGATCCTCAGAAACAACGGTGAACTACATAAAACATGAAGTAGGAAACAAAAATGCCTTTTAGAAAAAAAACGGAGAAAGTAGGCCCACCAAAGGAGTTGAAGCGAATGTGGACATCCATTTATTCACTTACTGTTTTCACGTGTTTATGCATTTATTCAGTGTGTCCCTCTCGCTTGTGCTGAGTGCTGTCTGCTTGGTGCAGGGGAGGAAAAGACAGACTATAAGACACTCCAGGAGTGACCTCGGGAGGATTCTGCTCGGGAGGATTCTGCTCGGGCGGATGTGGGGGTCAGGACAGAGTCATCGCGATCCAGGCAGGAGTCTTGTCCTACGGCTGACCAGCTGTTACCCTGGGCAAGGCACTTACTCTCACTCTACCTCAGTTTCCCCATCTGTGAAGCAGGAAAGATAGGAGTCTCTGATACAAAAAAGATTGTTATAAGGATTAAATGAATTAATAATGGCACATCATTTAGAAATGGAATATAAATGCAGTTCTACCATGTATTACATGTAAGAGTTTTGGGGGAACATTCAGCTTATTCACCTGTAAAATGGGTAAATTGCACATCTCAGGATTAAATAGATGAAAATCATATTTACACATATATTCTATTCCATATATATACTTCACATGTACCTATATATATGCATAACATAAATATACAAAGTGCTTGAGAGTGCATTCCACCCAGAAAACACCCAAGTAGCTGTGCAAAACACTAAGTCAAGATCTATTAATCCATCTACCTAAAATTATGTAACATATATAATTTTTTTCTGTTCTTTCCCAAGGACGTGCTTATTGACTTTAGAGAGAGGGGAAGAGGAGAGAGAGGGAGCAAAACATCAATCAGCTGCCCCTCGTACACAACCCAACAGGGACCAGACTGCAACCCAGGCATGTGTCCTGACCAGGAATCAAAACTGTGACCTTTCAGTTTATGGGACAATGCTCCAAACAAGGGAGCCACACCAGCCAAGGCTGATTCTGTTATTTTATTATTATTTAATAGGAAATGAGACAGAAAGGTGTAATTAATCTTTTATGTACACATTTTTTAAAGACTTGCTGAGCCCATCTCATGCACAAAGCACTGAAACTTCATAGTGAAAGGAGGCAGCAGCTGTTGTTGAGGGACAGAGATTGTACCCCGTCCTCGTGGCTTGGGAAGATGAGTGGACCATGATGTCCACTCAGATACAGAAGACTTGAGGGAAGAGCAATCTGGCGGGGGAAGTTCATGAGGTCAGTTAGGGGCATGTGAGGGCGACAGGAAACATTGACAGGAAGACAAGCAGGTTGCAAACTGGAAGAGAGTCTGGGGTTTGCTGTGGATTTGGGGGTTATCAGGAGTTGAACTGGGGAGAGTGAGGTCATCCAGACCACACAAATGGAGTGAGGAGCGATAGTAGATTTAGAATAGAACTCTTGCCCTGGCTGGGTCAGGGCACACATAAGAATCAACCAATGAATGCATAAGTGGAACAAAAAATCAAATTGATACCTGCCTGTCTGTCTGTCTCTCTCTCTCTTTCTCTATCAAATCAATAAATAATTTTTTTAAAAAACAAAACTCTTGATTACTTGAAAATTTGAAGATACAAATAGAGAAAATATTGCCATGATGGACCCTGAGCAGAAAATCAGCAAAGGAAGAGAGCCAGGATTCTGCAAGGAATATAGAGACTGTAGAGAACGGTGGAATAACCACGGCCATGTCCTTGCAGCCTAGAAAAGCGACATCCTCCCAGCAGCCGGGAGAGGTACACATGTTTTGTTGCATACGAGTTGTGATCGCCAGACTCTGAGACACTTCCCGAGTCATCACGAGATTCTCGCTGTCCAACAGCATCTCATTTCCTGAAACTTGCTCACATGCTGCCCATAACAAGTCCTTTCTTTATGGTTTACTAAGAGCTCTCTCCCATCTTGTCCGGGCCTCACCCCCAGGGATCAGGCAGGGCCGCAATCATTATCGCCATTTACAGAGGAGGAGGAAATGGGTTCAAAGAGGTTAAACGCTGTCGGAGGCCGGGCAGATTTATTGACATCCTGCAACATACTTGCTGTTCCCTACCTGACCCTGATCCTGGAGAATTGTGTCTTCTGAGATATATTTGCAGAAATTATGCTCTACGGGGTCTTCGAGGGGCATTTGGGATCCACATGACCCATGACATGTGGGGAGTTAACTTCTTTAAATCCTTTGGAAAGTGAATAAATGGATAAAGAAATGCAGGGGGACTAAACGAGGTACCGGGGCATTGCACAGTGGTGGAGGGTGAAAGGCAGAAACACATCACTATGTGTTGTTACATCCCACCCCCAACAGAGAGAGCAACCATGCTGAGTCTCCAGGGATGCCCAGGGAAGCCGCCTCCACATGCTCCCTCCCCTGTGGAGGCTGTGTTTCTTACATCCAATGGGGCAGGACTCCAGCCACTGCTCACGGTTCACATGTGGCTGCTACAGACTTAGGATCCCAGCTCCACTCTTTCCCTTCCTCCTGTAGCTCAGTCAGACCGTCTTATTTCTGAAGTCAGCAGCTTCCCTAAAACATAGAGACACAGGATGTCATAACTCAGCCAACCAAGCAGCAGGAGCCACCAGGGAGGGGGAAAAGGAATGAAACGGTGCTGTGTGGCTGAAGAGAATGAGGAGCCTGAAGAGGGTGAAGCAGCTGCATTTGTGTGCAGTTTGCACCTCCTGTTGAAAATTCAGTGTGGCCCTGGCCAGGTGGTTCAGTTGGTCGGAGCATAGCCCCATACACCAAAAGGTTGCAGGTTCAATTCCTGGTTGGGGCACATACCTTGGTTGTGAGTTTGATACCCAGATGGGGTGCATCTGGTAGGCAATCTCTCTCTCTCTCCCATTTTCCCCCCCTCTCTCTCCCCACACCATCCTCTCTCTAAAATCCAGTGTACACTCAAAAAAGTAGAATCTGGAACTGGGGGAAATCAGAGCAGTGGGGTAGAAGTAGCTGGATGCAGCCCCTTACTAGACAGGGATGGTCCAGAGGTGGACAGGGACAGCTTCAACGGGACCCTAGAGTGCTGATCGGTAAAATGAGGCTGAAGCACTTGTGATGAGTGATGCCCATAGAAAGATAGGAGATGTGAGGATTTGCAGGGTGCACATGAACATCTAGGTGGAAGGAGGCAGGAATCTGGCAGCAGATTCCTTTCACATTCCTCCACCTGGTGGGCCTGCCAGTTGGCTCGGGCCAGGATTGATGAATATGACCTTACAGCTTATAGTAGCCAGGACTCAACCTGGAGGAGCCAGGAGCTAGGAAGCAGGGCCTCAAAGAGGGGTGGGAGCTGGAGTCACTCAAGTCTCCAGGGAAAGCCCAGTGTCCCTGCTATCAGATGCACTGGAAGAGGGCCAGCAGTCCCTGCTGGAACTCCCAATTCAGTGCATTAAGATGTGTCGAGTTGTCCTTGTCCTGTTTCACAGAATCTTTAAATTAATATGGCAGACATTTGGCTGACTGTGACTATAAGCAGTTATGTTAGATAATTATATTATTTTCCCATAAAATGTCCAGTTGTAGATAGCTTGCTTCATTTTTTGAATACATTTTATGTATATATAAATATATATAGCATATGTATACATGGAGAACTATATAACACATATAATGTATACTATAGAACTAAACATATAGAAAAGTACAATATGCATGCGTAGTCTATAGCTGCTGAATTTTCACAAACTGAACACATTCATGTAACCAGCACCCAAATCCAAAAATATAACACACCAGCACCCCACAAGTGCCTATCATGCTTAACTCTTAATTTAAAAGAAAATCACATTTTAACAACTCTTCCAATCCCCCCAAAAAATACCATTCTGATTTAGGTTGAAAACAAATGAGGAAATGCTAACCGATATGTGGGCACTCACTCTCCTGCATACTGTCCGTACAGATGTGTTCTATGAAGAGAATTACACCCTCTTACTTGCCCAGCCAAGCCCATAGAGGTTCACTGCGACGCCCAAAACAGACCCAGAGCCCTTCGAGGTGGCTGCTCTGCTGTGCAGCCACTAAGGAGTCAGTCCTGTGCCGGGATGAATGTCCTTTTGATTGACTGGTGTCCTGTACATCCTTCTTCTGAGCCCTGAGGCAGCATCCAGCAGGGAATGGGAGACTTCCACCACGGCACTTCTTTCTTTTCATGCAGGTTCCGAGAGAGTGCTTGGCAGCCTCTCCTCCACAGGGCATGCGCCCCTTGGGATTACCGAAGAGTCTGTTTCCAGGGCATTTGGAGCCCAGAGTCTACGGAGCATTGGGGTGGGAGGAGGGGTGCAAACATTTCTTCAAAAATGTATGCAAGGTTTTCAGTAATTTTATGGGGAGGTTCTTAAAAGTTACACAATATTTCCATACCCTGCCTTTCTCCTTAAAGGTTAAAAACCTTTCTGCTTGGCTGTGAGTTATTTGAGGGCAGAAACATTGATCTTCAACTTATGTCCATATCACAGTATTCATACTGGGATGCTTTGCCTACATTCCCAGCCGTCAGTTGGTGTAATGCAAAAACTGGGAAATTTTAGTCAAATACACTGCCCCCCAATATGTGACTGGGTGAGTTTTTAAAACTCTCTGAGCCTTGGTTTTCTCAACAGTAGAATGTATATAATAATGCCCACTGCATTATTCACATACCTAGGTACACATCTACTAGGGTACTGGGCTCTTTGAGGGTGTCTGCAAAGTCCAGCTGCCTTCATCTCATTCTCTGAGATGGGGAGATCTAGATTTTCAGGCTGACAGCCAGTGTGAGATTGAGGCTAGCCATGAGATGGTAACTCCACCCAGAGTGGCCACAGAATAGTGAAGAAAGCAGAATATCTATCTTTCCAGGTCTCTACTAATTAATAAACCTTACTACCACCAGCCAAGGTCAGCCAGAAAGACTTTCTCTGCCAACAGACTGAACCCTAGCTCTTTACATGGGCCTCCTGCGTGGCCCTGGTCAATTCTGGCTGTGGCCTGCAGTCTCTCATGTTTATGATTTACCGCCTTAAAACAGTGCAATGTTTTGTGAGCTCGAGGTCTGTCTGCATCCACCACTGGAGCGAGTATTTGATAAATGCCAACTGAATTTAAAGTTTTTAATCGTGAAGTAAATGGATTAATTCAGTCTGAAATTATAAGCAAAATGGTGTATGTCAAAGCCTATACAGTTCCCTCCTGGAGACAGCTTTTATCAGACTGTCCAATGGTGAGAAATGTTAATGCAAACATTTGAAGGAGGGTCTACCTCTTAGTCATCTCTGGGTGTCCTTATACACACCAGATGCTCAATAGATAAGGGCTTCAGGGGAATCATCAGGCCCTCCTGGTCACTGACAATTGACTTACAGCATGCCCAGTAATTAGCTTCCATCCCTCTTGTGACAACCACCTAATTTATCCGCAAGTCTGTCCTCTAAGAGGTAATTCTTGTCCTGCTTCTCTTTCCTACAGAAGAGGGAGAAAGCATTTTAGTTAATAATTCCTAGAATTTGATTTTCAAGGATATCGTCTTCAAGCTGGCAATTCCAGTGGGTAGAGAGGGCAGAGAATAATAGCCCACTCCTAAAGTGATAATAATACTAATAATACCAACAATATCATTTATGAATACATTTAAAAAGCCAACTATTGGGCAGATTGCTAATGATGAATAATCTCATAATACTTTTTCAAGAGGGAAGTTAAGAATAAAGCATAACTTTTATCTCTGCTTTACCAGTGGGGAAACTTGGTTGAGATAAGTCAAAGGTCTTGGCCAAGGGCACAGTCCCAGAGCTACAACCGAGCCCAGACAGACCCAACTCCACAGCCTGTGCCAGGAACTGGAGAGTAAACTTAGCACAGTCAGGAGTCTCGTCCGTAATCGTGTGGACAATGGTACCAGTTTCAGACTGCATTATCCTTGATTCTTACACTTCACATCTGCACACTGAAATGATCCCTAGATCTCCTTCCAGAGTATATGGGTTTTCCCATTCTGATATTCAGTCAGATCACGCAATGGCTTGTCAGGCTTCTCCAAACCCTGGCAGAGTTTCCATTGCCCACAAGATGGCGTTGAGGGGTGAACCGAAAACCTCCAGGTCTGGATGTCCTGCACGCAGCTCCACCAGAGCATGACTGCATTGTCATTCTCCAGCAGGATCTGCCATCAGTTCTGCACCACAGCAGGAGAAGGGACCTAGTTGGATGTATCAACCACCTGTCGTGTACCAGGTTCTACATGAAGTGCTTTGCAACAGAGCAAAGTCTCTGCTGCAGTGACATCCCTTGAGGTTCACTGCCAGGTGCTGTAGGCACTTGGTAATTGCACACTAAACGACATTGAATTGGCTAACCAAAACCTCCTGAGGAGCCCCGGTCGTATCTCTTCCTGAGCTGTGTTCCCATTCTAGACTGACAATAGCAGGTGCTCAACCTGCTGAAGAATTGGTGGCCGATGTTGCCTACAATCTCTTGAGTGAGAGTTGGGATACGGTCCACATCCCGAAAACAGCAACGTGCCACGAGAATTGAGATTCTGGGAAGTAAGGATCAGCAGGGTCTGCTGAAAAGACACCTAGACAATGAAAACCCTGATTTGCAGCTCTAGGACCCTCCTCAGAACCCTTGAACAAGTCACAGTGAGCCTTGATGCCCTCGTCTTGAAAATAACTGTGTTTTCCCTGAATAATTTATATTATCAAAATAATCAAATATGCTAAGGAATGCAAAGTATAATGCCGAAAACGTCATTATGCAGAGTATAAAATGAAGAGGGCATGTATTGCCTTTTAGTCGGTGACACCAAATATGGTCATAAAGATTTCAGAGTCAGGTCTGATTCTGAATCTCAGCTGTAGCATTTTTTAGCAGTGTGACCTTAGAAAAATCATGCAATTCTATGAACTACAGTTTCTATATCCATCAAAGGGGGTAATAATAGTACAAAATTCCTGGAGTTTTTATGAGGACTGAGATTAATATAAGATATTTAGCATAATGCCTAGCACATAGTATTAAAAATGGTACTACTAGTAACATTAATATTATGTGTACAGCTTAACTTTCACATATATTGTGAGCTATGGTATTTGGGCATGGCTCATACCAACTCCCAAGAGCTAATTGTGCTCATCTCTTCCCAACTTTGTGCTCCGTGACATCTCATTGGTAGCTCAGAATCAGTCATAGTGGGAGTTATTTACACCATGGGAATTGGCAAATCCTACAAATTCTAGTTGTTATTATTTGCTTGTTTTTCCAGAGAGTCAGTTTTTCAGAGTTCCACTGATAATGAATATTGAATATGTTTCAGTTTAGGTCTACCAGAAACAGCTCTGAGATAGAGATTTAAACGCACAAGTGTTATTAAGGAAACCCTCTCAAGTAAAAACTGTGAGGAAAGCAACATAAGGTAGGAGAAGGCACCAGGCAGAGATGTGGATTCAGCTGAAGGCTTGTCTCAGCCTGATGCCATGGATAGCTGTGCAGCTTGAACACCCACAGAGAGCCCCTCCCTTGGGGCAAGGGGGTCAGGCTTTTCTACCCCCATAGTGCTTGGCTATTGGCTGCTGACCACCTTCTTAGGGGGATGTAGCTTCCCAGGCATTTCTGGGAAAGAAGACTCCTGATCTCAGAGTAATTCTCTAAAGAAGTGTCCAGATATGAGTCACTGCCACCCAGGATTGCTGAGAGATAGAGACACCAGCCAGTAAAAGGGATCCGAGCAGGACACCAACAGCATTTGCTACAATATGGAAACAGACCATTGTCCTGGACCTTTGAACTAGGATAGATTTGGGAAACTGTCTCTCCTATGTATATAACACAATAAAGAAGGGTTGTTTATTCAATCAGCAAATATTATTGAATGTGAACTACATTCCCAGCAATGGGATGGATGCTGAGGATTTAAGGGTGAGTCCAATCAGACGCAGGATCCACGCACTGAGGGTATGAGTTTACATCCAGCTCTGGAGACAGACATTAACCAAATGCCCCCACGAATAAACATACATTTACAACCGTGGTGGTTTCTGTGAGAAGGAGAAGGAACACAGTAGTCTGGGATGTAAAGGCAGGGGTTTGGTAGACTGGGAGGCCCAGAAGGCTTCCCTAAAGCAGTGACAACCGAGTAGAAGTCTGAAGCTTTCTAAGTGAAGTAGTGGGGTGGATCTAGAAGGGGGAGGGACTGACACCAAGCAGGGGTCCAGCTGCAGGGCAGGCTTCAGTTTGGGGACTAGTCCCCGAGGCCCAAGGAGTGGGATGGCTCTTGGAGGCCAGGGAAGTGTGGAAAGAAGGAAGCAAGAAAAGTTATCTTTGCTCTTCTGAATACAGTACTTAGAAGGCGGGCCAGTGCTTCTCTTTTTCTACTGAGATTCTAGAAATCTCTATTTTGAAAACAAGACTATTTTTAAGCACTCTATATTTTCAAAGATTGGTTACTTTCTGTTTTTCTTTGAAGCTTAGCAAAGTGCCTTTTGAAAATCCCTGACTGATTTAGCTGTGCCAAGGAACAGGGGGTGTGTCCTTACGAAATCCTGAAGCTAAAGGAGGGGAAGTGATATATATATATAATACATATGTGTGTGTATACATACATACATACATACATGGGTGGGTGTGATGCATGTAAATATGTGTGATCCCATGAGCACTTATGCATGGGCATGCCTGTGTGAGTGCATACGTGCATGTGTGCATGCGTGTGCCTGCTTTGGTGACCAGGGCTGGGAGGTGGAGAATGGACGTGGGGGAGGAGAGTGGACAAGCAAGTCCTGGAGGGAGGAGGAGGAGGGGAAGCGCTCATTGCTGCTGCTCGGCCCATTATTAAAGAGAAACAACATTCCCAGCAGGAGGCAGAAGGGCAATAAAACCAGTGGCTCCACAATTTATGATGCTAACTGAGATTCCATAGTTTGAAGCTAGACTATCCCCCGAGCATCAAGGTCAACAAGCCGGCAATGCCCAGGCTCCACAAGAGCTCCCCTGTGCCCACCTATTAATCAGCCCATTGCTGAAAATGCACCAATGAGCTCTGCTCTGGAAACATCATTAATAAGCATGGACAAGCCAAATTGCTAAGAATTCCAGGATAAGGGCAGAAAGGCAAGAAAAAAATATTTATGTACACATATGTGCATGTTTGCATAGAGGGTGTAACCTATTATGTATATGGGGCTATCTATTACAGAGGTCATATATAAGTGTGTCTATGCATGTTCCATATATTTTATATTGTAAGAGAAATTTTCAAGCTTTAGAACCTTCCCAGATGAAATTAGAGCAATTGTTCTTCTGCAGAGACTTTAGGAAATTAATGAGGTCCACACGCAGAGCCATGAGAAAATAGAAAAAAATTTCAGTGCCCAGTTTCCAAAAATACAGCAGCCACAATCCCAGGGAGAGCGATCAGTTTAGTGGCCAATCTGGAGGCCATCAGTGGCCCCAGCATATCTTTTGGGTTATTGCAATTCTGAATGGAGCTTTAATCAGCTTAGCCTAGTCTGGGTGCCAAGAGCCTGCAGGCAAAGGGTATTTTCCTACAAATCCTCTGGAAACCATCTCCTTTGCTGTAAATAAATGGATCCATTCTCTCTCCAGCTCCATCCTGAAGTGCAGAGCTTCCCTTTCTTTTGTGTTCAGGAAAGAAAGCAGTAGTAGGGAGGAAAAGCATGTGATCTGAACCCCAAAGAGCATTGTCTTTGTGCTAAAACTTCACTATGGTCTGGGAGTTTGGACCCCAAGTTGGAAACCTTAGCCCAAAAATGTGTTTCTGTTTTAATGTTCTATCATCAAAACTTTTCCTGGAGTCTCTATTCCCGTCAGAGACCACCCTGAAAAGTAACGCTGTGTTACTCTTGTCACTCTTGAAGCCCCACGGGACAAGTCTTTGGCCAATATGGCGACCTCCCATTCTGACGGCTTTGCTCATAGAATGCAAGGGGTGGGGAAAGGAGAGCCCGGCACCGGTTCCCGCCTCAGTTGGATGAGCCAGCTGGTCTCAAACAAAACCACTGCTGGCTTGCTTCCTCCCCAGGCTCCAGACTCCTCCTCCGGTTTGGAACAGGAGGGGCCTTTGTCAGCGGTCACCCCCAAAGGGTGTTTTCCTATTGCTTAACAGACCTTAGGAACAGAAATGCTGTCTGTTTTCCCACTTCTTCAGCTCCAAGCAGCCCTGTCGTCTGTTTGGGAGAAATCCAGGGACTTTATGATATGTCGTGTTTGGTCTGAACAATAGAATATGGCTCTGGGATAGAATTTTAAGGGGCTATTCTTACTAACAATGTAGGGCAGGGCATTTATGTTCTTTTACATCTGTGTGTGTGAGATGGTATATGGGAGGATATTTCAACTGCCATTTATTGAGCATGTACTGTATGCCAGCATTAGAGTAAGTATTATATTTTTGTCCATCATACAATATCCTTTGATGAAATGAAAACTTAAAGGGTAATTTTCCAAGATCTCAGAATTGATGAGTATAAGAGTTGGGGTATCAAGCCAGGTCTGCCTGCTCCAGAGCAGGTTCTGTGTCCCCATGAGTCCTGTTCCACAGTCATCAAATACCAGAACTTCTTATAGACAGAGAAGAGACCAGAACTCAAGTAAGGCAGGGTTCTTTGTTCTGTGTCTCTGTGACATAAACAGATGGAAGAGAGGGGCCTCCCTTCCTCTTGTCCAGTCTCTGCAGAAGGTCCTAACTATCCTCACTGAGCAAATGCAGAAGGCACCTACTGAACTACCAAGAATGGAATTCATTCATTCCATTACCCTGAATGTATCTTGAGTGGGAGCGATCATCCGATGTGGGAGGATAGCAGTTGGAAAACCAAAGACAGCCTCCATCCAAGATCCATGCTAGATCTTCAGCCCAAGACCAAGTGCCTTGTTGAGGAGTCCTGGAGAGGGCCAGGTCCCCTGCACACCAAGGCAAACTGAATGCAGCTTCCTGAGCTGGCGTCCCTGGGAATGGATCCTGACTCATAGACTTCCCAGAGAGAAAGAGACACAGCTGTGGAGCCAAGGGAGATGGGGGAGATAGTGGCTGCTGTTGTTGTTTCTTTCTTGATCTTATTAAGGCCAGGGGAGGATCCATTGTGCTCCTTCCTAATGGCTGCTGAGATGTGAGTTATGTTCACTAAATGGAAGCATTTTGGTTTTAATTAAAAACACAGACTCTCTGACCTTAACAAGATGAGTACAGAATGAGGAACCCAGACCCAGCCTTCAAAGCAGCTTTGGGAAAACTGAATCTGAGTCCTACCTTACAGTTCTGTGACCTTAAACAAACAATGTTATCATGCTGTGCTTTGGTTGTACCATTCATGTGGCTGGCACTTAATAATTCTTGTTGACCTAAACTGTTACAAATTTGGGGTTTTTCCAACCCAGCTGTAGGCACAAGCTTTGGCTATCACAGTATCTTCATTATTCATATTGCTCCTCAGAAGGAAGGGAAAAGCCTCTAATATGCACTGAGAGTTTACTCTGCACCAAGTCCCACATCAGATGCTTTACAGGCATTAATCCAGGCTCACCCTTATCCTGTGTATCTTTAGCCCCACATACAGATGAGTTTCAGAAAGGTTTGGAATGTTATCTGATCTTAGCTTAGAGGTGAAGAGCTTTCCAGTCTGTCTGAAACTTGTCTGTGTTCAAGTCCTCTCCAACCCTTGGCGTCTCACTGACAGTTTTACCCTCACACAGAAAACAAGGGATGATTCCTCTTATGTCCCATTTGACTGGCTTTCTCCTTCTAATTTACTTTAACTTGCAAATGGACCCTGCTCACTTAACTGGACCAGTTATTTTCAAATTAATATCTTTATGTCCAGCTGTCTACCCATCTCCACTCATCTAAGTCTAAACACCTACAGAGGACATTTCTGCCAACTCTTTTTCACTTGAAGCTGCATGCCCTGCATCCAACTTGTCTTTGGGTCTCCAGCTAAGTCCAAGGAGTAGAAGAGATGTGGAGTGATGTCTGAGTGCAGAAAATGAGCATGCCTCAGCCCACAATCCCAATCCACTTCCCCTGATGACTTCCCATTTCTGGATTGGCAGGATGATTTTTTATCATTAGCCAAGGGTGCAGGGCCACTGTTCCATAAGTCCTCCCTTAGCCAGGGCTTGGGCTCAGGAGCTTCCCAGATGACCCCACAGACATCCATGGGGGCAGCTTGCAGGTATGGCAATTAGAGGTGCAGCAATTTCAGGGAGGGGAAATTAGCTCAGCGGTTGTCTGTCAAAAGTCAAATGGTCATCCATCAATTTAAAAATATTAGCTACTTAGTCTTTGAAGATAAACAAGCCGCCAGTGCCCACAGAAGAGAAGCCTAAGAAAAAATAACCCCTAAGTGTACATGGGGTATTTCCTCATTCAGCCCTCCCAGTTCCACCTGTAGAGTTTGCATGGGTCTCTCCGCCATTTGCGTTGTCTCGACTCATACTTATCTTCGTGTGATGGAGCATGAAGTCTTTAGGGTCTGGGGCCACGTGTCTATTACTTTACTCTTTACAGAGAGACAGCATAGCTCGAGGAACTCAAGTTTTAGAACTTGATTTCTTTTTTTCTTCTTTGAGAACAGCGGCTCTTGTTCCACGTGGCTCCATCCGGTTCCGTCTGGCCGGGCTTTGTCCTCTGAAATAACTTCCCTGCTTCAGTTCTCCTTCTCCTTTCCGAAGCGGGTCCCTTCCTGCTTCTCCTCTGGTTTTGCTGGTAGCGCCCCATGATGTCTGTCCCAACTGTTTATAATTACCTCCCTCAGGCTTCTCGGGGTGAATGACTCAGCCAGCACTCTGTCTTGTTTTCATTTTTTTAAAAAGAAGCCAGATATTTGTTTAACATAGTTTCTCCAATACCATGGCCACTGGAGACCCATTTCTGTTTCCCATAAATAGGCAGCACCTCCAATGTGTGGTGTGAAATTAGATTTTGGAATCAGAAGGAACTGGACTTGAATTCCACTTCTGGAGGTTTGTACCAGTCACTCAGCCTCTCTGAGTCCCAGTTTGACCATCTCTAAGTAGGGTCATGGCATGTATTTCACATGGTTGTTATGAAAGTAAGATGAGAAAATGAATGTAAAAGGCCTAAGGCAGTACTTAAGTACTTACCCACTGGTTTATTTCTTTCTTACTCTGAACATATTTCCTTTTTAGTCTTGAATATGCAATGAACAATAAGTTGGATAACCTCTTCCTTCCAAATATCTCTCATACACTCCCCATTGTCCTCCATTTCTATTGCTCCCTTTTTATCAAAATCATGGTTCTGAGTTCTAAATTTTTACAGTCATCCCCCAAGTGATTTTCAACTTCTCACCTTTGACTTTTTTATATCAGGTTAAGTTCCCTAAATTGCACATTCTACTCCTGCCTGAATGCCAGGACTCAACCCTTTAAGCTCACATTTAGCTGTAGGTCTGAGTTTCACCCCTCTGGATTCAACTCCACTCACCTGTCCTCTGAGCCAGTGACTCTGTTGCACAAAGAGTTCACCCTGCTCTCTACACTTCCCATAATCTTGGCTTCCCATTCTCCTGCTCTCCTTACTCCCATGTTATGTAGTCTTGTCTCTGCAGTCTCCATTATCTTCCATCCTCAAACACTGCAATGTCAGCAGATAAAGTGTTGGACACACAGAGAATAGAGTTTGAATTTTCATTGCTAATGAGTAACTTCTGCTAAGTTACCAAACCTCTCCATTGTCAGCTCTTCTGTGCATGAAATGGGGATGCTGATACCCATCTCAGACCAAAGTACCAACAGGAAACATTCAACAGATACCCATATTTTTTTTCCATCCACTTCCATGTTTTATTTTGTGTATCATAGACAGAATAGCGTCCTCACAGTTCCCTACATTTTGTGTCCTCTTTTTGCATCACCAACTGTCTCTTTGTCATGTTCTTTATTCTTGATTACATAGATAGATATAGATATAGATACAGATATAGATATAATTCAGTAACTATATATATTGAACTAATCCATTTGGCAATGACAATGGAAACAAAGAAAATTCAGAGCAAATACTCATATACATGCTACTTTGGACACCAAGGAACATAGCACTGAAATGCACAATGAAGCAACTATAGAAACAACAAGGAGGCATCAAGGGGAATGTCTCTCATAAGACGAGGAGACTTATTCTCACCTTTCTCAGCCCAATGTGCCTTAGCAGGAAATACAAGTATACATAGGCTAAATATAGAAAAGACTGGTTTTGTGAAACATCCATGTGACACCTACAAATATTATCCATATATTAAGCCATGCAAAAAATCTCAGTAAGTTCCAAACTCAACAATCAATGAGATAACAGAATTTTTTTTTTTGCAGTATTCAAAACCCTACTCAATGTCTTCTCTTTCAAAGAGCTTTCTCTTGGAACTCCATGCAACCTGGGCACGATCACATCTCTGAAAGCCAGTGACATTGTGTCCCATTGAGGGGCTTTCCATCTTAAAAAATTGCAGAAAGTTTGTTTCAGTCATTCATTAATTCATTTGTTCTTTCATTTAGGCATTCAACTTGTCCACTTAAAACATTCATTCATCTAAGATAAATAACCATCCAAAGGCATCCTTGATAATGAATGCTTACTCCAGGAACCATCCTGGATCCACCCCGTGGGTGGTTTGTAACTAGCAACTCTTTGTAACTGACCCACGTTGGGCAGGGTGGTCTATAGGTTTTAGAGTGTTAAGAAAAGAACACTGGGGCACATGCTTCATGAGAGGTAAGAATGAGGCTAGCATTATATTGACCACCTATTTAGAGATGTGAAGGGCACCGTGACTTCTGGCCTCTTTTCTAGAGCCACAGGAGTTCAAGGCTCCCACGTGGCCTCTCATTGCTCACTAAATAAGCGTGAGCAGACCAGGTGGCCATGGGTATTTTCTTGGTTTTTCCATCATCCTATCTCATTTCACTTTACCCGCCTGCCTCCTCTCCCTTGGCTGAACTTGCCACCCATTCCAGACCAGCCTCTCCTAAAACCCCATCCTCTGAGAGTCCTCTGTGTCTTATTCTCTGACCCCTTCCCAGATAGTATCTATGAGACTCACCACTTGCAAATACAGCCTTGCCTTCCCTGTGTCTGTCCCAAACTAGGCAGACTCAGCCTCTCCAGGAAGTGGGATCTCAAATGAGCTTTACACTCTTGGGCCTGGCTTTTGCTATTTTGTTATGCCTTTATCCACCTGGCAGGTAATTAATCATCACCTACTAAGTGCCAGTTCATGTTAGGGATCTTGAGTTCAGAGATGAATAAGACACAACCTATGACCATTAAAGGATTTTTAAATTAGTGGGAAAGATATAATCCTTTGCAAATAATTGTAATAAACACAATACAACTTAATAAGGGCTAGGATAATGAGATATACATGTTCTTGAGCTTCTTCTCCCAGTTAGCAGCCACATCTGCTCCTAATTCTCACTCATTCTTTTACTCAATAAGTATTGATTGAGCACCTAATACATTCTAGGCACTAAGGATGCAGTAATAAAAGCACCAACCTAGTTTTCTCTCACACAGAGCTTACAGTCTAGTGAGAGACATGGATAATAAATGATGAAATACATAATGACAATTTGTAATAAATTAACCCATTGATTCAACAGAGAGTGAGTACCTACAATGTCCCAGACTGTTCTAAACACTGTGGACACAATGACAAAATTACATGTTTCCTAACATCATAGATCTTCTAGAGAGCCCTCAAGAAATAAGATAGAGGGAATGGCAAGTGCAATGACCTGGAAGCGAGAGTCTATCTGAGGAAAGAGAAAGGCAGCACAGAGATAAGGAAGAGCAGGTCGCTCTACTTAGAATTTTCAGCAAAAGGGCTCTGTGAGGAGATGACTAATAAACTGAAGTTTGAGGTGAGGTGGTCCCTCTACCCGGGTTCTATGACTGTGTTCCATTTAGGATTCCTGTTTCTCACTGGGACTGCTTTCTGTGCCTTGAACTCATTCCTGAGAACCAGCCCTCTCCAGTGGCAGCCAACCCCTTCCAGTTTCTCCCTCCCCAGAGCCTGGAATCAGGTTCCTGCCTCAAATCTGGGTGCCACCCCAGCATAATCTCAGCCTGGAGATTTCTGGTCAACTCTGCCCACACCCTCACTTGCAGAGATGAGACTAACCTGAAGCCTGTCAGCATTCTCCACATCCCTTTGAACAACTGGCACCCCTCCCTCCACCAATGGCCAGCTTTCCAGCTGGGTGAGTTTCCTCTATTTTTGTCCCAGCCACTCCTCTTCGTCCAGACATTGCATGCTTCTAAAGTCCCAGCATGCCTTGCAGCTGGCTAGTCCTGGCCAAGTTATGACACATTCACACTTCCCTGAAATAGAAAAAGGCAGCAATATAGCTTCTGGAGGCTTGATCATTTATGGGGCTTCAGTCTCTTTGGACAGCCTACAGAGAAAAAGGACAAGGGAACATGAGTTATGATGACTTACATTCAGTTCTCTTTGGCCATTTACTAGCTGTATGTCTCAAGGAAAGTTGACTTCACTGAATGTCAGTTTTCACATTTGTAAGTTGGGGATTCCCTTTTGACTTCACAGCTTTTGAAGGATTCAATAAAAAAAGTTAATCAGGATACCTGACACATAATAAGTATTCCCATGAAAACGTATTGAATCTGAAACTCAGTTTGCTCTTTGGTTTATGTCAGGGGTCTGCAATCTGTGACCTTGGGGTCAAATCTAACCCGTGGTTTTTACAAATAAAGTTTTATTGGAACACAACTACATTGTTAATTTATACATTGTCTATGAATGCTGTCATGCTACAAAAGTAGAGTTGAGGAGTCACATAGATCACATGGCCTAGAAAGCCAAAAATATTTACTATTTGGTCCTTTGCACAACAAGTGTGTAAACCCCTGGTGGGCACTCTGGTATTATGGTCAAACACAGGCTCTGGAGTCAGGCCACCTAGGTTCAAATGCTACTTTTATTATTCACCAGCTTTGGAACTCTGAGCAAGTTATTTAACTTATCTGTACCTTAGTTTCCACATCTGTAAAATGGGAATAGTAATTTATCACTTTGAGTTGATGAATGGGTTAAATGAACCAATTTGCATAGCACACTGCCAGGCAAATGGTTAGTGTTATTTAATGTAATGGTTATTCTTGGGAATGTTATATAATATTATTGCATAGGCTGCCCATGCTGTTTCTCCACCAACTAGGGTTCGGGATAGTTTTTAGACCCAGCCTGAAATCCAAGAATCCTGGTTAAAATGCTATTTGGCATATAAACATGACTCAGAGTGCCTTGTGTATGGCCCAGGGCCCAGGATGTGGCTCTATCCCATCTACTTCTCCCCACCACTTCTTCCCACCTTTTGCTCCTTCCATAGAACCTGGGTGGTCATCTGGCATGATGATTTAGGCCTCCAGAGGAGACCTTCCTGACCACACCTTTGGCAGGTATGAGCATGAGTCACCACTGAGCCAGTAGCCTTTTGCTAGTGAGAACGACCTTCCTTTAGTATGGCTTGGTAGGAACACCTGGAACAATCATTGGTATGCACTGCACACCTTCATTCCACCTTGAACTTGACTACAACAAGGGAGGAGAAGCATCTTCTAGTGGCCCCTGTGTGCCTTTGAGGGCTTGGTGAGCATACCTTATAGCTGAAGGTCATGGGCTAAAATGACACCTCAGGTGGGAAACAGAACAGAGACAGGTCAAGAACAGGTACCTGGATGAGCCTCAGAAACTACAAACTCTGGTTTGAGGTACACTGAAGTTAAAAGATAAGGGCGCCTGTTAAACAAACAGGGCAGATGATCACTGGTAGCTCCAAAAGGATCAAGGGCAAGACAGTTGGATGTAGACCAGAACTACTTTTCAGGAGAAAACAGAAACGTGTCCAAAGAGACCAAGAAGAAGAGGAAGTGTGTGTGTGTGCGTGCACACTCACGCATAAACATCCATACTCCGTAGCCATCCAGAGACAAAGTGACACAAGATGGCATGGGTACATTTGATTCCTCCACAGTACAAGACTTCCAACCTTCCTCCTTTATAGAATAAAGCCACTATTCCTGAATCAATATAATCTAACAAAACAGGTTTTTTTTGAAGTAGCATTTGTACAAAAAAGTCTTACTAAGTGACAAATTCAATCACACAGATTTACGTACCACTTGTATGGACAAAATCAGAGCCTCGTGTTGACAGGTCAGCCCCAGATATTCTGAGTCTCACGCGCCCCACATCAAGAAGACGTGCTCTTCTGAGGAGCGCTCAGAATTCCCGAAGACTTCCCAGGTGAATCAAAAGAAGATTGAGTAAGAGCCAAGCCACCTGTGGGGAGTGTAGCAGAAGCTGCCGCCACCTCGCCCTGAATGGATAAAGATATTCGTGCTGCAGATCGAGGGCCTCCGCACACACCCTAGGTGTGGCAATATTGGTAAGCAGTAGTCCTGTCAAGGAAGGCAGGTGACTGCTGAGTTGGTTCGTCTGAGCCAAGAAATGTCTTTAGCAAATGAGGACACCTCCTTAAAAAAATAGAGACCTCAGCCACAAAAGCCAAGAACTAACTACCTTGCTGCAAAGTAAGATAACTTTCTGTCTTAAACAACCAACCTGACCCTGGTGAACTTTTCAAACAGGTAATTAAGGCACTCACTGAGAAGGAAAAACTCCATTTCTCCTACTAACACATTTTTTTTTGTCTCTGGCTTTATTATTGCTCCAGATACAGCATTGAGGATGAAGGCAATTGAGCCTGAATGAAGGACCTCCCTAGTCCCAGAACCAGACCTGGCCTATAAGAGGCTCTCAGCAAACCCGTGTTGACTTTCTGATTGACTGGGTTTCACTTGGGACAGAGAAACCGAAGTCATTTAATGCATTTCGCAGTGCTGCTACTACAACATGTTGTTCCAAACCTGTTCCTACAACGCTCTCTTTGTTAATAGGAACTAGGTACATGTAAATACAATATTCTGGCAGATTTTTCTTTTTCTGATGTTATCTAAACAAATATCTATTCCAATTAGAGATCAATTAGATCTATGCGTTCATTCAGCCTGTCTGAGTGCCTGACAGACTGGTAATGTGGCTGTGTCATTGTAAGGCAATTCCACCCCCCCGCCCCTGGCTAAATTAGCCACATCCAGAGGTGGGGTTCAGTGTGCTCAGGAACGTGAGCTAGGGGCTCAGGGTGAGCATGATGGACGAGGGAGCTACTATAGCTAACTTTCACAGACTTTTTGAAAAGACATCAGATGTCCCACAACCATGGGATTCATCCAGTTAGAATGCTCGCTACCTCCTTGCACGGCTACACACGTGTGTGTTTCCTCTGCTGATGGCTACAGGAGTGGGGAAAGGGCATGAACAGGCTGTAGAGAGTGTCCACCTAAGGCTGGCCCTTGAGTCCTCTCATTCCATCAGGCTCCACAAACACAGAGGCTGCAGAGAGGAGAGGGGAGAATGTGAAACCTGGAAGCCGGTTCATGCCTCCCTCCTTCTTGAGGGCATTTAGCCACTTGGCCCTGGGAAATGTTTCCTATTAGGACGAAGCAGATGCTGAAGATAGGATTTGGGTTGCTGAACAGAGGGGCATGCTCCTCCCCAAGGCAAACGCAAAGATCTAAGTCAGTGTTCAAGGTTCAGGGGTGACTACTTTGAGGACCTTCCCTTTTAAGTACCCACAGTGAGTCTGTCCCAGATGTAAACATTCCCCCAAGTGCCTAGTGTGAGCTCAGAGCAGCACTGGGTGATTTCGGAGGGAACCACCTGTTATTTCAAGTTGTTTATCTTGCTTGATTCTCCCAGCAGCCTCTCACACATGCACTGCAGGCAAGTTTCTGATTGGGTCCAGAGCTAGGTGCCTGGGAGAGGGTGGTGAGCAAAAACCAAGATGTATAACTCAGAATCCAGTAAAAGAATGGGCATTCATCAGATGGTCACAGGGACAAAAGTGCTATTCCAAAATCAAGTGACATACTTAGAGGGAGAAGACCAGGGTCCCAGGCAGATTCTGGGAAGCATGGACTAGCAGTTAAGATTGGAGACAGTGCAGCCAGTTGGCTCGGGGTCACCTCTCAGCTCGGCCAGCTTTGCTGTGACACGCTGGCCAAATCATTTGGGCTTTCTATGTCTCATCTGTAAAGCAAGGAAAATGATAGCATCTACATCCTGCAGCCGTTATAGGATTAAGTGAGATCATATCTGTGAAATACCTGGAGTGATGCAGTGGAAGAATGTAGCCAAGGAACACTTGCTAAGGAGCCCTGGCAGGGGCCCACCCACCATGATTGCCATTGTGCTGATGAGAATGGAGTTCAGGGAGGTGATTGACTAACCCAAGGTCACATGAGAGGGGACACCCCCCAAAAACCAGAATTTACTTATAAAAAATCGTGTATTTATTCTTACATGTTTAAACTTCAGTCTTCAAGTACTCTCCATTTGATGCAATACACCTATCGTTTTTCCACTGCTCAAATGGTTTTGAACTCTTTCAGTGCTTCTGCCATTTTTTGTTTCACCTCTCCCACATCGGCAAAATATTTCCCTTAGAGGACTTTTTTCATCTGGCCACTTGGGGTGAGATTGGTAAATAGGGAGGGTGGGGCATGGGGGTCATGCCATTTTTGGTCAAAAACTGCTGCACGCTCAGTGTGGTGTAGGCAGGTGTGCTCGTAAATCACTCATCATGAAATGGACAAACACATTGAAAGAGCCTTCAAAACAATAAACTGAAGCCAAACACAGCCTCTCACAACAACGCCAGCTGGTACACTGATACAGATGGGTTCCGAGAACACTCACCTTGCTGCGGGAGGCCTATACTACAAGGCCCCTGCCCTCCAGAAGACAATTCCAGTTTTTGGGGGGTCCCTTCTCATACACTTTGTATCTAAGCAGCTACACCTGCTACCCCTGCTACCCCCCAAATCTGGTTATCTACTCCCTTTGCTGCCTGCTGGCTTTGTAAAGGAACACATCAGGGAGGCCCAGCCTTGGGCAGGGCTCGCTATCACCTCCACAGAAGCAGCCTTGTTATCATAACACATCTCTGTTTAAGAAACATAAACCACCCTTTGGCAGCTTCTCAAGTAAATGTCAGAGACAATAAAGAGCTCCCTCCCCTCACCCCACTTTCCTGCCTGGACAGCACGACCCAGCCTTATGGGGAAACACACACAGCTTACCTAACAGGTTTCCCCAACAGCCACACCAGAGCAGGCAGGCCCTGAGGAGCCCTGACTGGGAGGGCCCACTCTCCCGGCTGCCAGTGCCCCCTCTGACCTGGCGCAGTGGCCTCCCTCTGCTCCTGTCTGAACCTGCTGCCTGGGAGGGGCTGATGTCACTAATCCCGCTGGGGGAAGCTGGAGGCCACCTCAGGTTCCCAGCAGCAATTCCCCACACCGGCTCTGCACAGGCGCTGCCTCCTCCCCGCTGGCCTCCTTCCAGCCACGGCGGAGAGCCCAGCTTGGTGAAGATACGGCCCGGCCCGCTGGTGAGTGTTGCGGCCAGGCGACCTGGCCTACACATGACAAGTGCCATCTGCACTTGTGTGGCCTGGCTGGGAGAGCCAGGCCAAAGAGCCAAGTTCCAAAGCTGGGTCTTGAAAGGACAGAAAAGACTAGATGGAAACTAGATGGCAGGCTCAGGAGAGGCCACAAATCTCTAAGGAGTTATTCTAAGAAATCACACCCAGTTCCCAAACTGTGAGCGTGAACGGCTACTCGGAAAACTATTAGCTGTGTCTACTCTGCCATTTACAATTACGAGCCTCCTTGCGCCTCTGGACTATATTGGGGACAGATCAGGTTCACATTGTACGAAGATAGTAGAAGCTAAGGCCGCACTGAGAATGGCCCAAGGTCTCCTGAGGACAACAGAGGGGGTGAGGAAGCAGGTGCTTAGCTCAGAATTGACAGAACAAGCCGGGGACTCCAGAGGGCAATCAGATTTACAAAAGGGAAAAAAATTAAAATTAGAGCAACAACAGTAGCTGACATTTGTCACACTCTTGCTCTGTCTTAGGAGCTATGCCGAACTTTGACATGCATGAAATCACTGAAACCTCACAACCACTTGGGAAGGTTAATAATAATATTTTTCACCTCACAGATAAGGAAGCCTGAGTCTGATAGAGAGGCGATGTGCTCAAGTCTCTTCTAATGCAAAGTGGCAGACCTCACTCAAACCCGGTAGGCCCAACTCCAGGGCGGACCTTCAAAGGAAGAGTGGGGGCCAGGGGTTCCCCTGCTCCTCCTGTGAGCTGTGGGGTCATGGTTCTACAGACAACAGGAACCAACCTCTTTGCTTCTGCCGCCTTCACCTGAATCTCTAAAGCTTTAGATCCAGTGCCAGACAGGCAAGTCTGACACACCCTCCTCGGGTGCTTGGAACTGACCAAATGCTAGTCATTGACAAGGTAATGGGCAGCGTGGGAGTTTTGGAGTCATACGTGGGAATGTTTCCCAGTCATGCAATAAAGGGTCTGGGTAGCCTTGATAATGTCCATATACTTCTCTGAGCCACAGACTTCCTATCTATAAATCAGAGGTAATCATTATTACATTAGTGGGCAGGACAGGACTTGGGACAAGGTGGAGAGTACATCTGAAATGCAATGGCGGGTTCAATTGCAAACTATGCAGGCAGAAAACAATTATAGTTTGTTTCTGCTATATCCACGGCATTCAGTTCTTTACCCAATATATACTTTGCTCAATAAAGTTTTGTTGAAGAATCCAGTTTAAAACATTATTGCCAGTGTGCACAAATGTACATACAAAGGGTTTCAGGTACAACCAGCAGGAAACAACACCTATGATGGTGGATGGGGCATGGCTAAACAAATGTGAGGACTTGCATGAAATAGAATGCTAAGCAGTCATTAAAAGGAGTGAGGCAGCTGTATATTTAACTATGCAGAAAAGTAAGCAGGGTATGTAAAGTGGATGGGCTGATCACAGAACAATTTGCTTTTATGGTAACGTGCTTTTAAAAAGGCTAAGAGAAGAACCCATACTAGTCTACTAAGAGTGGTTACTTCCATTTGAGATTAAAATTTCGACAAGACAGGGTACGTGGAGGGGAGGTATAAGAATATTTTCACTTTTTACCCTGTGCGCTTTTGCATTGCTTGATTTCTTTTGACAAAGACTCTGAGATACCTTTGCTATATAAAAATGCAGGCAAAATTATTCTAACATCTTAAATAAGTGAGTAGAAGAATAAATAAGTATCTCAAGTCCCTGTGTAAAGTAGGCCCCACAAATGTTCATCCCCTTCCCTCTCTTACCCCTGAAGAATAGTTATCACATCTCTGAATCTCTGTGACCAAAACGAGACACGCAAAGATGCGCAAAGTCAGTGCTGTCCCTCAGTGTGTGTGGCCCTGCAGCATCTGACAGCACGAAGACTTCCCGGGGTTTTCTGGCTTTGTCTCCAAAGGACGCAGGGCCTGAAGGCGCAACCGCTGCTTTGCCCCAAAGCAGAAACAGAAACTTGGATGCGTTAGACAAATGCAAAGTAAGAAAGTGTGGGTGGGCTCCTGGGGCAACTGCCTGAGAAATCATTTTCATCTGAGGTTTTTAGTGTAGCCTTTGTGCAAAGAAATATTCATTATCCAAAAAAAGCTTTACCAAACATTAAACTCTGGTCTGAGAAGCTTAAGGAGGTCAAAGAAAGTAGCAATGCAGGGGTGTCCTGTCCAGAGTCACAGCCCAGAGGCTGAGTAAGCACTCGGAAGAGCCGGGTTCCCTTACAACTAACAGGTCCTCGGTCAACTGCATTTTGTACCTAATTCATCAGAGCATTGTACAACTAACTTCTTTAGTCTCTGCTGTGTTGGCCCAGCTGTCTCCAGAGAGACCCTGAACTTGGTAAAGGGAGATACAACAAACAGAGATATATGAAACAAACATTTAAGAAGCAGCTAATCTGTTTCTGGAACTACTCTAGATATTAAACATAAGAGATCGCTTTAAAGTTCAAAATATCTTGTGAGGTAGGTTAGATTATCCCCATTTTACAGATGACTCAGAAAGATTAAGTGAGTGTCTCACAGGATTAATGGTAAGAACAGAAAGGAAATTTAGGTTTGTCTTTCTCCAAAGCCCATCCTCACCCAACACAATACACATGCACGCACAACACAGGTACATCACACACACACGCACTGCTCTTTCCCTTACTGTAACTACTTACTCAACCAGACCAAGTTATAATGGATGCTTTATACTCTTAATATTTTATGTTTTATAATCTCTGAAGGGAATAAAAAACACATTTGTCAGGGAAGACTGTCACTCTGCCATATATCACATGCATATGAAATACCTAGAACAATTTTTCAATATTGTTTTTGGAGGACCTTTGAAGTTCATATTCCTAATCTCCTTATACCAATAGTCAGGGACTATTCCACACACTGTGTAGGGCATCAAGCCAGGCACAGACAGGGGACCAAGTTCCTAATGTCTGCTCCTCCCCAAAAGTTGACAGCCTGGTAGATGACTGTGACAAAATAGCAGCAGTAAGTACTCTCACTTTATCTCCTTCTGAGGCACTGTTGGGGCTTCCAAGTTCCTGAGCGAGCCCTGACCGGTGTGGCTCAGTTACTTGGGCGTCATCCCACAAAGCGAAAGTTTGCCAGTTCGATTCTGGTCAGGGCACAGGCCTGGGCTGTGGGTTTGGTCCCTGGCTGGAGCGAGCACGAGGGGTGCATACGGGATGTTTCTCTCTCACTTTGATGTTTCTCTCCCTCTCTTTCTCCCTCCCTTCCCCATCTCTAAAAATATATACATCCATGCATGCATAAAGTTCCTGAGTGAGCATAAGTGCAGAAACTTCAAATTACTGATGAAGAAACTACAGACAGAGAAAGGAAGCCCTTTCTTAATATGACTCAACAAATCAATAGAAGATTCTGGACTAACTCTTCCTCTGTGGCTCCCTGCCTCCCTGTCTTGACAAACAGACAAGCACAAGTATGAGTTTTTAAACAGCTTTACTGAGATATAATTTATATCACATTGAATTCACGTGCTTTGAATGTACAATTTAATGACTTTTCGTCAATTTACAAAGTTTACAATTATCACCAGTATCTAATTTTAGAACATTTCTATGACCTCAGGATAGAAACCCTGACCCATTTGTAGCCGCCCCTCACTCTCCCCCCGGCCCCAGACAACTACTAATCTATTTCCTGTCCCTAGGTTTTCCTTTTCTGGATATTTTATATATCTGGCCTCATGTCTGGATTCTTCCACTTAGCCTGATGTTTTAAGGTTCAAACCCATTGTTGCCCATTACTTTTGTCAGCAAATAGAATTTCATCATATGAATTACCACATTGTATTACCTATTCACCATTAATGGATATTTAGGTTGTTTTCACTTTTGGGCCTATTGTGTTTTAACACACATCCCACCCCCAGGTGACTGATAATGGCTGTATATGTATAATAAGGATCCTGTATCATGTCACTGTATATTAAGGACCTCATAGCTACATCTAGACTCAACAGAAAGAGTGCCCTTAATGATTAGTTGTGTCTGCCATGGGTGAGGGGGTAAAGAACGGTGGCATGTATGCAAACTATGATGACACCTTTTCCAAAGGGGTGTCTTCTTGTCCTAACTGGAAGAGTCAGTCACATTTCTCCTGAGGAACAGAGTTAAAAGAAGACTAGACATGGCAACGAGGAAGAATTGCACTCGCATTTGGTGGAGAACATACCCTTTATGGTGCAGTTTACTATTAAGCCATCAGTCGTTGGGGTTTCTGTAGCATATTTTTCTGGAAAGGCAATGGAGCCATGCTGTCATGACTCCGTCAGGCCAACTCCTTACCAGGCTCAGGGTTGGCATTGCTTATGTGGCTAAGGATTGGCAGGCTCAGCCACGGTTATGGCCCCAAGTGGCTGATGAGTTAGCATTTCTGGCGATCGTATCAGCAGCCAAGACTTTTTTTTTTAAGTAAAACTGGGAAGGCTTGTTCTCCACTTTCCTCTGGGAATGGAAGAATAGACTTAACTTCTCCAAAACTCATCAGGCCTGGT
>CM052547.1:79153031-79340285 GCA_028533065.1 Trachops cirrhosus
GGGTCCATGGAGGGTCTTCAGGGATCCAGTTGTATGCCAAAATTCTGTAAGTATGCAGGCGCATTTTCCAGGTCCTCTACTTTTCAGAGAGTTGCTGTGTGATTTGTCTGACTTTTTGTTTGGTTGTTTTCAGTTTATTCCCCCGATCACATTGGATCAACCTGTTTCTTAACTTACTGTTCTGAGGCCTGGGAACCTATCTGAAGAAGGCTGACCCCTGGTTCTCGGCAAAAGGTTGAGCTGTCCCCTGTGAAGCTGTTCAGAAAGGCCCACTGTTTTTACTTCCAAAATACATCTTAAATTTGTCACATGTCTGTGTCTTCATCACCTAACCCCTAGCCAGGCTACCATCATCATCTCCCAGCAGAATAAATGCAACAGACTTCAAACAAGTCTCTGGTTCCACCTTTCCTTGCTGTGATTTAATTTCCAGAATATCTTGAGTGACTTTTCTTTTAATGAAGAAAATTACATCAGCACCTGACTGAAAATTCTCCAGTGGTTTATCATTTGCTTTCAGTATAATCCAAGTTCATCGGTGTGGCACATAAACTCTATAGAACCCATATTCTTTCCATTTCTATAACTTCCTCTGATGCCACATTCCCCCTCACTCACTAGGATCCAACCGGGATGGACTTATTTCTCTGTTCCTTAACTTGCCCAGCTATTTCTAACCTCAAGGCCCACACCCATGTTGTTCTAGCTTCTGGAATGCTTATTTCTTCCCTTCACATGGTTAGTTCCTTGCCATTACTTAGGAAGGTCTCGGCTTAAAAATATTTCTTCCACAGATAGATCTTTACTGACCATCTTGGTAGATTCCCACCCTCATCACATTTATTTTTATATTATGAAATCTTATTCATTTGTCACAATAGCTATTTTTAGAATGTATTCTATGCTTGTTTATTTTATTTTTTATTTTTTGTTTTCTTAACTACACTCTAAGCTCCATGGGAGAACAAGCATTGACTCTTCTTCATAGTCACATGCCCAGTCCCAGACACATAGTAAGTTGGATGGGTAGAGCACTAGAGAAGGAAGGAAGGAAGGAAGGAAGGAAGGAAGGAAGGAAGGAAGGAAGGAGGAAGGAGGAAGGAAGGAAGGGGGGAAGGAAGGAAAAAGAAAAGAAAAGAAAAGAAAGCTTTATAAGTATTCTCACGCCCCGTATTTATGCATAGAACCAAAGTTTACCACCCCAGTATGCTAGGTTCTTAGGTATTGCCTAGGATGGCAATAGAGGCCAGTGGGGATGTTCGTTAGTGAGAGTCAAGAAGGATGTGATGAGGATAATTAGAAGCTGTCCATTAGAGGGTGTGCCTACAATCCAAACCACTTGATCCTCAAGGGCTTGGTGTGTCTGTGTTTAATTAAAGGCAATCTCCATAGCTTGGGAGTCTGGGGGAAGAGGGTGTACAGGTAGGGAGGAGGGTCTTCAAACTGAATATAGCACACTAAAGGTTAGAAGGAAAATTTGGGAGGCCTTCAGGGGCATTTCCTTGATAAACCTGAGAGTAGTTTCAGAAGAGCAAGAGAACGGTTGGGGAAGGATGTGGGTAGTGATGATTTCATATTCACTTAGGACTCAGCACATGTGGTACAGGGATGGGAGGGACACAGGGTCACCTTGACCTCTTCCTCTGGCCCACTTGGTAAACCCACACACCTCCCAGTAGACCCTATGAAGATCTCCACCTTTTATTCCTTACCTCCTCCCTGCCCATTCCCATCAATGCTGGGCTCAGATCCCCACCTCAGCCTCTCTCTGATTCCTGCCCTCACTTGTGAAAACTGAAAGGCATGTTTGCATGGGGTCCCAGGCTCCCATAGCCCCAGCCTGCATGTTCCTGCCTTTGACTCTCTTGCAAGATGTGTGGGTTCTATAACACAGATTCCGTTCCTTGGGGTCAAACTGTCTTTGTCCCATGGTCTAAAATCTAATCAGGTCTCATCACCCCTGAAAGGAGGAATTTGGGGACCAGTTCCTATTAACTTCATAACTTTATACTTAGAGGGGCAATATAGTTTACTGGTTAAAACCATGGACTTTTGACCGGTGTAGGTCATGCCTTTAACTCAAACCCCAGCAACTCCACTAAAGTACAACTTCAACCAAAGTGACTTCTCTCTGAAGCTGTTTCCTATCTATAAAATGTGTACACAGCCCTTCCCTTATGTAAGGATGAAGTGATATAATGCTATTGATACCCCACCCAGCCCCTTGGAGCTTTCAAGGAGTGCGGTTGGATACCCAGCTCACATAACCAGAATGTCTATGCCTGAGGATCACTTTGTTTTTAAATTTTGGCCAAAATTACAGAAGGTTTTGTGTTGTATGTGTATGCATGCACATATATGCCAGCATACGGAAGGCCAGAAGTGCTAAGGAAATACACCCCAGGAGCAGGCTTCAACCAGTGACCTTGACACCTGGTGAATAAATATCCCTGTTCCCTGACTCCCCTGGTGGGATGTGTGACACCGTGTTCCAGAGCTTTCCTGCAGGAGTAAGCGCCAATCGCCCACTGTGATAGCTGGATTGATACCACACTCTTTGTTGCTACTCTCTTTCCTTCATCATTCCCCCATTTTTTTTGTCTGGTTCAACTTCCCAAAGAAACTACTTATACAGAATCCTGGTCTCGAGGTCTACTTCAGGGAAAGCCCACCCAAACACAAAATCCTCAGCATAGTGCCAGGCTCATTATAAACCCTCAGTATTAAATGGCTCATGTCTGATGGTTACAGGAGCAGCTGCGCCTCACCTCAGTGGGACAGACCTCACTCTGCACCACCCAAACACACTGCTCATCAAGTGAATAATCAGCCTGAGCCTGTGGCAAATCCTAGTCTTGGCTGCAGGTTCCGCCAGAGAGGCTACTCCTTGCGCCATGAGCTCGGAGTCTGCTGAGGGACCCACCAAGCTGCTCAGCACTGGCACAACCCTCCAGCCTCCAGGGAAGCCGACTGCAGGCCTGCAAATAAACCCGCCTCTTCAGGTGAGACAAGCAGCTCCCCTGCCCTGCCCTGGCTGGTCAGAACAGGTCGGGCCAGTTGTTACTCCTTTGGTCCAGGTGCCAATCAAAGGCGAAGCCAGAGCACTTTGTCCAACACTTGGATTAAGAGCTTTGACTGGGCACAAGTGACGCCCATGAATCTGTCTGTACATCTCTCTCTCTGCCCCTTGCCCATTTTGCATCCTCAGAAGTCACTCCCTATAACTTTATCTCCCATAAAGAAAATTGCAGGAGGTATCACTACCAAAGACCCTTCAATTTTGTAGGCAGGTGCAGACTCTGCAAACTCCGAGCCCAGCCCAGCTGTCCTGGAAGCATGCTCTTTATTCCCTCAACAAACCCTAAGGCTCTTTCTGGGCTGAGCACATGCAGACACAGGCTCTGTAGAATCACATAAGTGCTTGGCAAACTCTGGCCTCAGGTCTTATGGATTCTCCCAGTGTTCATGGAAACTCTTTGAGCCAAATGGCTGGTTCCAGGCCACAATGAGTATTTTCAACTAAGAGGGCAAAGGCTTAGGTAAAGAAAAATTGTTCAATTCCTCTATAGTCTGAAGGCATCTTGTCTTTAACTGTGTTTGCGAAAACACTTCTGGTAGCACACCTTCCTGAAACTTCCCTTCCAGTCCGGTTCCCCCATTCTCCCCACTCTTACATCCACTCCATAAAGATGCACCATGTCCATTTCTCCGTCTGTCCTGCAGGTTGATAACAGCAGCTAAAATGCATCATTTTTCACTCACATAAATTTGGCATCTAGTGCATGTCTAGCAGTGTTTGACATACCATATGGTCACTAGGAGAAAAGGCTCTGGAGTCAGATTACCTGATTTAAAATCCTTCTGCTGCCTCTTCCTCACTCTGAAATCTCAGCCAGGTTAGTTAACCTCTCTGATGCAGTTTTAAAGCATGATACCCCATTCCTTGACATTTCTCCCACTGAGAGTTGGAGACGTTGGCTCCCTTCCCCAAGACTGAGTGGACCTGGGACCTACACAGTTCAGTAGAAGTGACACTATGTGACTTCCAAGGATAGATCATAAAAGGCCATGCAACTTCTGCCTGGTTTTCTAGCAACACTCACCCTTGCAGTCCTGGGCCACCAGGTAGGAAGGCTGACTATCCTGAGACCACCACGCTGGAGTGACCACGGTAGCTGCCCCAGTCTAAAGCTCCAGCTGAGCCCAGCCTTAGGCCAACCCAGCCCAGGCACCAGGCCCGGGACTGAGGACGCCATCATGGATGTGGATCCTCCAGCTGAGCTGTTCCAATCTCCATCTGTTCAGGTTACTCCAGACAGTCATAAACCCCCAGCCAATGACCTGGACATCGTAGAGCAGGGAAGACTGCCCTCTGTGCCCTTTCCAAATTCCTGATCCACAAAAATCTACGAGCTTACTAAAAGAGATGTTCTCTTGTTCTATTGCCTTGTGTGATCATTTGTTATGCAGCAATAGCTAACCATAACATTTCCTAAACCTCAGTGTTCTCATCTTTAAAATGGTACCATTAATGTTGTCTGCTTTGCAGAGTTTTTATGAGCAGTAACTGATCACCACGCATCTGGCACACTGTAAGCACTCAAATGCTAGTGATTGTTATTATCATCCCCTTCACTGTTGTATTAATCAAAGAACACATGGGCCAAATATATTTGATGAAAATCCCCTATTGTTTTGTATGCAATATTTCTCTTTTACTTAGATGAATTAGAGGTATTTATGAAAATTATTCATGAAAAAGAAATACTATGAAAAAGTTGCAGAATGTGATTAGGTCTTTAAAAGGTGGTAATATGGATCAGGGAAATGTATCTGCGGTGGGAGAGGTAACTGTGACTTCGTTTGTTTTACATTCTCCCCATGCATACCCTTGCAAATTGATTAACTAGATATAACAAGAGGCAGAGGGATGTACACATGCACACACTCACAGAGTCACAGAGACTGCACACATGTGGAGAACCCAGAGTGGTAACTGACACTCCCATTAGGGAACAATTCACGGTTTCCCTCCAAGCCTAAATGCTTTTATTTTGTCGTCCACAGATCGATAGGGCTGGCAGGTAACTGTCTGTCTGCCATATCAGAACAGTGAGACCCTAACGGGTCAGAGGGCCTTGGCCCTCAGGCCCAGCCACACCAGGCAGGTGTCGGAGATGCGGGCTAGACCACACTTGAGCACTGAGCCGTCAGCCTACAAAATCAGATCTGATCGGGCCTGCAGAAGATAAATGAGCTGGAGTCCCCCAGCCCCAGATTTGGTCATCTCTTTATGAGCTCTGAAGGGCCTATTAGCAGCTCTGATGAGTACTGGGGGAGATGAAGTCGGCTTCGAACAACGTTAGCCAGCAGAATCAAATCACTCCCAGCCCCCAGGGAGAAGGAGGCCGGCTGGCTTTCAGACGCGGCTGCCTCTCGGCTCCCTTGCCCAGAAGGTTTATATGAACACTTAGTGGAGAAAAAAAAAACAGTAAGCATTTTTTTCTACTAGAATCGCCTAAGAATTTCCTCATATATCTAATAGCTTCTCCTCGGGCAATTCAACGGCCCTGCTTAGACAGGTGTGCTCTCATTTTCCCTCTCAGAGTCTCTGCTTAAGAGGGACTGTCACCATCTAGAGTGGCTGGCAGAAGTCAGCTCCCTTGTCACCCCCTTGGAGTCCCGTGCCCCACCTCATGCAGCCTTCAAGGTGCCAATGTTGTGGCAGGGGTGGAGGGGCAAGAGGGCACAGTGCAGGGATGGGTCGTCTAACCCTTGGTTGCTGGGAGACCGTGGGCCATCAGGCCTCTCCAGCCTCAGTTACCTCTTCTGTAAAATGGGACAGCTGCTTTCATTACAATGTGACTGTCATGAGGATGAGATGGAATCATGCAGCCGCATGTATGCAGCTGATGAGGTGCTTATTGAAGGTCCCTCGTTTTCTGTCCTCTCATTCAGTGTCAAGCTGGGCCTCAGCAAGAGGTTTCACCAGCCTATTAGGGAGATGAAAAGGAAGATAATGAGCCCTGGCTGGGTGGCTCAGTTGGTTGGAGCATTGCCCCATGCATCAAAAGTGTCATGAGTTTGATTCCCCCTCAGGACATGTACCTAGTTTGCAGGTTCAATCCCTGGTCATGGTGAGTGGGATGGGGGCAACTGATTGATGTTTCCAATAGATGTTTCTCATATTGACGTCTCTCTCTCTCTCCCTTTGTTTCTAAAATCAATGAAATATCCTCAGGTGAGAATTAAAAACAAAAGGAAGATATTTAAATCCAGGGCAAAATTTGGGGAGAAGGAAACACCCTTCCGTCAAAAAGAAAACTGCAGGTTAATTAACATACACGCTGCCCCTGCGCCACACATCAGGGTCACATGCTGTGGACCAAAGAAGATTTAGGTCAGACTCCTGACTCAGCAGCTGTGTGACCGTGGCCAGGTCACTTCCCTTCTCTGATCTCAGTTCCTATCTCTGTAGAATAAGAACAAAATTAATATTTACTTGACATTTATTAATAACAATAATATTTACATTGAAAGGCTGTTATGAGGAAAGTGTGCAAAACACCTCGCAGAAAAGCGGACACCTAGTTCGTGCTCCCTAAATATCAATTACCTTCTCCCTTCCTTTCTCATTTCCTCCTGTGCAAGGTGGAACTGTGTGTCCACCTGCCTGGCTCCATGCTCTTGCTGCCCACTCTGTGTCTCTCCCTTTGAACCTTGCTTGACTCTTCCCCTGCCATGGGCCCGCCCAGACTCTGGCAGCCCTCTTGCTCAGTAATCCCTCCAGCACCCTATTCTCCAGACATATGTCCGTCACACTCCTCCTCACAGCGTACGTGTAATTATTTGTTTGCCTGACTCTGCTACTCGAGTGCAAGCTCCCTCATGCTGGGACTATATTTTATTGATTAAATAACTATTTGTTCAAAGGTCTTATATATTTGCTTTTTAAATCGAGAGGCTATTATATACTAAGCACCCTGCCAAAGGAATAGGAGAAAGCAGGTAATGAGACAGGCAGGAAACCAGCCCTCTTAGGGCTTAAATTCAAAGGGGGTGGGAGACAGAAACCAGAACCAAAACACAAGTAAACAGTAAGACAATTAACGTCTGCAATTTGTCTTCCAGCTGGAGAGGAGAGAACCTGAAGGAAGCACTCTGCCGGCACAGCTTTCAAAGGAGGTGCCCTTCAAGGAGGCTGTCATAAAAGACACAAAGGATGACATCTGAAGAGCTCCTATTACAACATAATGATTAAAAAAGAAGTATCTTTGGCAAAAGCCAAGAGGAGAGAATTTCCGCAGGCAGAGGGAAGAGACTATGCAAAGATCCTGGGGCAGGGAAGAGTCTGATGGTTGTTGGAGCTTAAATAAAGTTACTGTGCCTGGAGTAGAAAGACCAGCCAGGAGAGCTGTGTACGGTGATCAGCAGGGCGCAGGCAGGAAGCAGGTCACCGGGCTCACTGGGACAAAGTAACGTATTTAGATTAGAGGTCAGCAGGCCAAGATGGATCTGCTCCCTATTGTTAAAACAAAATTACATGGAACACAGCCACACCCATCTATGACTTGTTATCTGCAGCTGCTCTCAAGCTACAAAATCAGGGCTGAGCAGTTGCAACAAACACCTCACAGTCCACAAAGCCTGAAATATACACTTAGCCCGCAGAGCCTGAAATATACACTATCTGGCCCTTTACAGAGACAGTTTGCCAATCCCCGGGTTAGACTATGCAAAAAGAGGCCAGTTGGAAGGGTTTGCAACTGAGGAGGGATGTGGTCTGATTAGACACTCAGAACAGTGCCTAGCTCAGACTGGAATGGCCAATGTGCTTGTTGAATGAGTGAGTGGATACTTAGATGAATAACACTTCATTATCCACAACCATATAATGTTATCCCCTCCGGTAGCACAAATAATCGGGAGTTTTCGGGACTGAGTGGGAGCCTCCCATCCATCCAGGCAGACTCCGTTTTTCACAGTGCTAACAGCTGACGGATACTTAGAAAATTGAATGTTTTATGCAGCTTCAGATTGGAAATAGCAGTGCGGTTTTCACCACAGGGAACCCTCTTAATGTAAATCCAACCCAATTACACACATGCAGGCAGGCGCCAAATTTGCAGCTAGACTGAGTTTTGCCCAGCAGCAAATGAGGCACAGCTCAGGGAGGGGGTGGAGGTCTGCTGGGAGGGTGCAGGAGCTGCAGAAGGCACCTCCGCCCTGGGGGCCGCTGCTGGTGACTCATGTGTGGAGGTTGCTGGGCGGCTTACAGCACCCAGGATAAAAGAAGCTTATGCAAATGCAAGTCAGGCTGCATTCTGCAGTTGCAAAATCATAAATAGGGGAAATTGCTCCAAAACCATAAGTAACTTTTGGCCCCTGAAGGCCATTCCTCTGGCCAGTTACAGATGACCAAAGCTTTAGAGAAAGTTAGAGACTGGGATTTTTTTTTTCTTCCTAAATCAATGGCAATGAGCTTTGTGAGATTTGTGCAAGATCAGACACGTAGAGTGATGGGTGTTCTCATGCTGAGGCAGAATGGGCACAAGTAGTGGGCATATTAAACTTCTGTGTCTTTGGCCGGGGCCCCAGGTCATCACCAGCCTTGTAGCTGTCCTTAAGGGTAGTGCTCTCTGCGTGCTGAGTCCTCCATTCAACAACCCTCTCCTGAGACATAGACACGGGGGCCCTTGCCACCACCTGCTAGGTATTCAGGCGCCCTGTGTTCTTAGGAGCTTATATTAGTTTGCTAGATGTGCCAAAACAAAGTACCACATACTGACAGGCTTGAAACCACATACATTTATTTTCTCACAGTTCTAGAGCCTAGAATTCTAAAATCAAAGTGCAGGTAAAGCTATGCTTTCTCTCAAGACTCTAAGGAGGGATCTTCCCTGTCTTTCCCTAGTTCATGGTAGTAGCTGGCAGCTCCTCACGTTCTTGGTTTGTAGGAGCATCACTCCAATGTCTGCCTCTGTTGTCACATGGCCTTCTCCCTCTAGGCCTCGGTCCAAAGTCTCTCTTCTTACAAGGATGTCAGTCACTGAGTTAGAGTCCACCTGAATCCAAAATGACCTCATCTGAATTTGATTACAGCCACAAAAGCCCTATTTCCTAATAAGGTCAAATTCATAAGTTCTGATGATTAGGGTCCGAACCTATGTTTTGGGGAAGCACAGTTCTGCCCATGATGGAGCTGTAGGTAGACGTCTTGTGGAAGGACCCTGTGGGAAGACCCTGTGGAAGGAGGAACCCGGGGAATGGAATAGGCATTCTTCTGCTCACCAGCCAGAAAGGACACTGAACAAGGCTAGGCATGTTTCCACTTGTGCGAAGGCTCTGGGTATGGGTAATTGCAAATCTCAGACAGACCAGAACAGAGCTTAGAAGGCTGGATCTCCAAACGAACACAGGCGAGGATACCCAAAGCACCCCCTTCCACAGGTTCTTTCCTCAGTGCTCTCTCTCCCCACCTCCCCAGTCACCTACTCTCTACCTCTTGCCAACTCTCTCTGGGTCTCTGGCGTTCAGACTCTGCCCTCTACTCCGCCATCCTCCCCAGCCCATCTGCCTTGCACCCACGTCAAAAACAAATTCTCTTCCTTTCCTGCCCTTAGCCTTTGGTGGCCCATGGAAGAGTCAAAGGATACTCAAAACAATAGTTTGAATGGGTTCCCCTTCATCAAAAGTAGGAAGAGCTCCACTATTTTTTTAAAGTCATAACAAAAATAGCACTAAACACTGATTGATTCACTTTCTGAGTGTTTCAGAAATCAGAAAAGCACCTTTCTATCCAAGACATAACTGAGAATTTCTCATGCAGCAAAGGAACCAGATTGAGAAGTTCCTTGACCCCTGCAAACATTTAGCAAGCAGTGTGGTGGGAACCTACCCTCCAAAATGTTGTGTAGGGAGGTAGCTCCTTGAATGGCTTGTAATCTAATTTTAATGGGAACTTCCACTCCAAGCTAGGGATTCTGGGGGGATAGGAGGAGGAGGAGGAGGAGGAGGAGGAGGAGGAGGAGGAAGAGGAGGAGGAGGAGAAGGAGAAAGAGAAGAGGGAGAAGGAGAAGAGGGAGAAGGAGAAGAGGGAGAAGGAAAAGAGGGAGAAGGAGAAGCAGCCATCAGCATCACCATGTCTCAAACTGTCATGTGTCCACCCACCACCTGGGGATCTTCTTAAAATGCAATTTCTCAGCTGGGGCCTGAGAATCTACGTTTCTAACAAGATCCCAAATGATGAAGATGCTGGTCCCCTGGCCACACCTTAAGTATTGAGGGTCTAGGTGAGCCTCTTGGAAAGAGATGATCCTTTTCAGAATTGTTCACCCTGAAGCTTGCGTGTTCAGCCAGGAGGAGGCCAAGACTCATGTTGATCCCTCTTCATATAAGAATCATCCAAGAAAACTGAGAGGACACTCCATGGCCCCCCGAGATTCTATAACACTACCCTCATCTTGAAGGACAAGTCATGGTTTCTAAATAAGTTTATGTTTTCCTTAACTGGCACTCATGCCAACCAAGTTTCTGCCCCTACATATGTCTTTATAAAACCCTATGGTTCTAGGAGAAATAACGATTCTGTAATTTCACCATGGATCTGATTATGCAGGAAGTGATAGAAGGGTTTCATGTTGACGTTGATGTGGATGCAATTGCATTTAATCTTCACTAAAACCTGATAGGAAAAGTGAAGAAACTGAGGCCCGTGGAAGCTAAATCCAAAATTGGCTCTAAGTGCAAAACTTATTTTACTGGAACACTCTGGCCTCTGTGATCTCTTTGCTTCCTCGTTTTTTTCCTCATTGATACACAAGCCTGATTTCTCCCTGTGGGGATCCGATGAAGAGTCAGACAGAAGCACATTGGCCTCCCCACTCTCCCCAAACCTCAGCGTGCTCACATTAAAATTAAAACTGAGGACAGTCATAGGACCCACTTCACAGAGATGATGAGAGAATGAACTACAGGGGACACTGCATGTGCCCCACACTGAGGGGACATTTAATGACTCTTCTCCTCTCCCTCCACCCCACCACGGAGGCAGAAGAAAGGAACGGGCAGGAGCACGCAATCGGTTGTCCTGGGGTCCCACAAATCCACCGTCCAGTCATTTCCTGCATGTGCTAACTTCCTCCCCAGGGTGCCCAGTTACAAGGCTCCTCACCCATGAAAGTGGGCAGGGAGTGGCCAGGGCTGAAATGCAATCGTGACTAACTAACTTCTGAATAAACCATGGGGATGCCAGGATTCAGATCTCCACCCTCATCCCATAACTAACTCCCTGACCTTTTCTGAGTAGGAGCAGAGGGGAAATGTGTACAGAAGGAGGGACCTGAGTGTACCCAGGATCTCTGAAAATGCTGATTCCTTCTAAATCTGTACGTGGCATCTTTAATGGTTAATTTCCTGGCTCCAGAACATGGCTTTGAAACCTGGTCCAAACCTTTCAGTATATGACCCAGGTTAAAGGCCTTTTTGTGTCTCAGTTTCCTCATTTGTAAACTACATAAAGTAATTGTAAAGGGCACATGATATAACTCACTTACTGAAGTCCCCGGCTCATAGTAAGAACTCAGTAAACAATAGTAATCACCATTATTTTTATTTCTTTAGTGTCACTGACAGTTCTCCCTGCCAATACAGCTCATGCCTTTTCTGCATAACACCTGTCTTTTCAGAGTCTGGGTTTAGAGAATCAAACATTATTCAACACCCTCGTTTTCTTTTTTTCTCCTCTTTCTCCCAGTAAATCTGGTTAGAGTCCCAGAGTTTTCTTTTTTGTATTTTTATTTATTTTAATTTGGCAAGAGGCAAATACTAATTATTTTCAAGCTTATTAAGATATAATTGACATATAAAATCACATAAATATAAAGTTTAAAACACACTGAGTTGATGTATGTATACCTAGAGTTTTCCAATGGAATAGTTACTAGAAATAAATTCCCTTGCATTCTGGAACAGGTTAATCTTGCACACACACAAAAAAAAAACCCCACAAGGAATCTGGTTTTAAATGCTAAATTTTACAGAAAGGTGGAGTGTTCCAAAAAACATGATGTAGGTAAAGATGCAGAGGTCTTACTTGAGCTCAATGGCAAAAAAAAAAAATAATAATAATTAACTGGTGACATCAAACATGGCTACAAAAATGGGAAATTGGCCGTAAAGCAAACATGCTGCTCATTTTGCTTTCCGTGTGTATACAAGAAAGAGTCAAAAGAGTTGATTCAAATCCTGACTTTGCCCCTTCATAGATGGCATGGCTTTGGACAAGTTATCCGACAATCCAGGTCCAATCTCCTTCTTACCAACAGGTGCTGCTCTGAATATTCTCTGAGAATAAGGCATGCATTTAGTTTTACATGCAGAATAAAGATGGTAGCAAATCTCTCCATGTCTCCTTCCCTTTCCATTCATCTTTTGGTGTCCCTTTCTCCCTTACTCTTTCATTTTCTTTTTATGCTTTGTTAATACTGGCTTATCTTCCCATTCTTCTTCCCCTCGCTTGTCCTGATGGCTCATCCCTACACAATTGCCTTTGAACAGGAATACTTCAGTCCTTCCCCCAGAGCACATGTGTTGACCCCCAGTGCTGAACCTACAAGACCAGGAAATCTCATCAGATCGCTGTGGCATGCCCTAAGCAGTCCTGCACAAAACAAAGTCATGTTGGTTAAGCTTAACCCCTCAAGGTCTCTGCTAGCTATGCTGGAAAACAGATCAGCCACTTAGTCACTATCATGGATTGATAGGCTCCTCCAACAGAACATGCCAGCCCTCTCTTGATCATTGAGGATACAGAAATGAAAGAGAACAGTCTTGGCTGGGTGACTCGGTTGTTTGGAGCATCATCCCATACACCAAAAGTCTGGGGGTTCAATTCCTGGCCAGGGCACATACCTTGGCTGTGGGTTCCATTCCCGGTCGGGGCATACGGGGGAGGCAACAAACTGATGTTTCTCTCTCTCTTTCTCTCTCTCTCTCTTCCTCTCCCACCCTTCCCCAAATCAGTAAAAACATATCCTTGTGTTAGTATTTTAAAAAAAAAGAAATGAAAGAGAATATCTTGTGCTGAATATGTGTAGTGACTAAATTATCATAGTGGATGAGGGCAGGCTTCCTTGGGGAGGTCACAGATGAACTGGGTCTCAATGTCTATTTCAGCAGAGCAGGGATAGTACAGAAAGGCACAAGGACTCTGAAGGTAAAGCCTAGTATCCGGAAAGTGTGCATTCTAGTACCACCAGTCCCCAGTGGAGTGCCTTTTCCCTCCTCCCAAAACCATCCTGCCCCTCCCCACCCCGTTTCCTATAACTCCCTCTATGCCTTCATCCTATCATCGAGGTTTATACCTCTTATCCCTGGACACCTCGCCCAGCATCAGTCACTTAGCCTCTGTCCTAGGGTTTCTGACCTATCTGCTATGTAATCCACCAACCCAGCCCAGTGAATGCCAAAGAGTAACCCAAACAGAGACCACTCACATTAGAATCACTGAAGAATTTATTAAAATGTAGCATCCAGGGCTTCACCCAAATTTTACTGAATCAGAAAGGCAGGGAGGAGACCACAGGAGGCTATTGGGTTGGCCAAAGTTCTTTCAGGTTTTTTTCTGTAAAATAAGAGACATGTTTTTCATTTTCACCAACAAATTTATTGATTTGGATATTTTGAATAAGTTGGCTATCTCCTATATGGTAGAACATTAATTGTTCTCAATTAACGTCTCAGTTTGGTTGCTACTAACTTCACCTGGTCTACCTGACCGTGGAGCGTTGTCCAGTGAGAAACCTCTAGCACAGAACTTCACAAACCACTTTTGACATGTTCAATCAGTCTCAGCACCTTCTCCATACACTGCACAAATCTTTCTTCATGTTTCAGTTGCGTTTTTACCTTTCTTGAAGTAATAAAGCATAATATGCCAAAAATGTTACTTATTTTCTTCCATCTTCAATATTAAAATGGCTACACAAAAATTCACCACTTTTAATACTTTTTTTAATTCACACTGATATGACAGCTGTCACAATACAATCTACCAAAATTGTTTCGAATGAAGTTAAAGACAACTGAGCGCTACTAGAGCCTCCTTACAGGAAAAAACAAATGAACTTTTGGCCAACCCAGTACATTTTCTCCAGATCTCCCCAAGACTCTCCCCTGCACACCCAGATGGAGAACTACAGACCCCATCCTTGTAAAGGTCACACTAATTGATAATAGCTTATCCATCCTGGGAATTCAGTGAGCACTTTCTATAGACCAGGCACCTGTGAGAAATGTTCATATACTAGACATCACATCTCTTTGAAAGTTACTGTGCCATTAATTTGTGCTCTGGTTTGAACCAGGTTCAAACATCAATACATTTAATTCACCCAACAACTACATTGAATAAGGTCTCTCTTCCTCCTAAATAGTTTGAAGCGGGGAAGCAACACGGCACCTCTGGGGGTGCGCATCTTTGTGCGCCAGAGACGAACCACGTGGACCCATCCCGTCTGGGCCAAGAGCAGAGGAGAAGGGAAGCCATGCACGCTGATGTGGGCTGGCAGACATAAAGGACGCAGACAGTATCCCCCAAACATTTACTTCTGCCTGTGGGCCTGTCTTTGACCAATGAGACAGTCAGACAATGGCAGGGGATATTCTTAACAACATTCCGCCCGTGCACGTTGGGTTCTCGAGTAAGACAGACGTGGGTTTAAAATGAAGCTGGATTGCTGATTATCTGAAAGACACTGTGTGAGTCAAGCAGAGAAATGAGTGTTATATTCAAAGTTCTGAGATATTATAACATAGTCTAGAGCAAAACAAAACTCAAGAATGAGAATGAAAAGCAGGCTTTCAGAGAACAACATCCAAAACTAAGCAAAAAATGACTTTACTGCGCCAGGCTCTTTGATTCTACCAAATGAACCATATATAAATGTGAACAGCAGACAGAGACAGAATGAACTAAACGAGGACATGAAAATAAAAATAATAATAATAATAAAGAGATACATGCAAGTGCCCAGTATATTGCAGGGTATCAGTACAGGACGATGGTGGGCTTCACAGACCCTCGCTCTAACAGTACACCCAGCCTCATTTCAGCCTGTGCTCAGAGAACCCCCGTAACAAGACCCCATTTGCCCATTTGCAGACCCTGATTGTCTGCTCTCCCTTTCCTTTGTTGTCCCCTGAAACTAAAGCCAACTCAGCAGGAAGGTAAACCGCAAGACAAGAGGCCTTCATCATGTGGGGGTCAGCATGAACTCTGTCTGAGAAATCCCAGAAAAGAACCAGCCTGGCACGAAGTGGGCTTCAAGACCTGGAGGCTGAATGAGGTGTGGTGGAGCTCTCACTAGCTGGCTGCTTCGGCTTGGCTTTACAGACATTGTGGCGCTGAGTGATCCTGGCCAAGCAGCCCCTCCACCCCCACCCAATGAAAGCATGGTTTGTACCTGTGTGCCATCTCTCCTTCAGGTCTGGGAATCGAGGAGCCCCCTGGGAATCAGGCTGTATGGCCAGTCAGGTGTCCCAGACCAGCAGGAGAGCTGCGAACTAGGGATCCTGGATGCAAGCCAGCAAGGCAAACATCCCTTCCTCCTCTCCACCCCCATCAGAGCCCAGCCCTGTCTGCTGAGGCTTCCTGGCAAAGCTCAGAAAAAATGTTTCACCTGCCTCCCATAGCAGAGGATTTTATTCACTCTTATCTGAGGCTTGGCTGGGCCTTTCTTTGGAGAGTCTGCAGCTAGATGAGGAAGCCTGCCAGGCTAAGCCAGGCTTGGCCAGTGAGCCTGGAACCACCCTGGCCTTTGTTAGAGAGAAGAAGCGACTAAGACCCCTTTGCTGAGCTGCCATCCACTCCCACCAGGCACCTGGCAGCCAACAGATCAGTAACAGCAGCTGGATAGTGTTTCCTGAGCACTTACTACAGTCCAGGTCCCGAGCAAAGGCCCTGATGTGGATTATCTCATTTAATCCTTTCTCTACCGGGCAGCCCGAATGAGCTTTGTGAAACAAAACTGATCACACACCCTGCTTTGCTTAGGGCACTTCAGTGAATTCCCACTGTGCTTAGAAGAAAGACCCGAACCCTCAGCTCAGCCTCAGAGGCCACCCGGCTGACATAAACCACCCCCTTCTCTCTGCACTCTGAAAACCGTCATTGCCAGCTGACAGGGGACTCGGCAGGGCAGGGTGTGGGCTTGGGCTCACTGTGAGAGAGTGGCATTTGTGGGCTGTCTCCGACATTGACTGGCTGTCCCCACCTCCTTGGTTGTCATCCAGGGTGGAAAGCACGAAGCGGCCAATTATTCACTGTGACTTCACACCCCGCACACCAGCACAGACACACACCGGGAACGTTGCTCTTTCAGTTCTTAAGCTTCTTCAACATCTTTCAGACTTTAACTTGCCAGAAATTCCCAGCAGATTCTCCCAATTAGAACAGTTCCCGTAGAGACAACACCGCCTTGCTGGCTGATGGAGGAACCCACCCCTCTGAATTAAAGGGACACTTGCTGCCCAGAACCCAGATGCAACCTGCTCTGGAGAAAATGTAGTGATGTCCCTTCTCACCTATGCAGAAAGCGCTTTCACTTCCCTGCCTCACCAGCCTCGTGAGACAGCCACACCAGTCCATAGTCAATGATTATGGCCATTTAACAGATGAGAAAACTGGAGCTCAGAGATGTGAAGCAGCTTGCTCAGGTCACATGGTCAAGAAGCAGGAGAACTTAATGCTTTGAACACGCACCAGCCTTTGAAGGACAGGATGAGTCAGGGCTGGAGAGGTTCTTCGGGAAGAACAAGGGCCCACCTGAGCCCTGCCCTCCTGGAGAGCTGCAGGGGTCTGCAGTGTCCAGAGATTGGGGGTCTGCTCCCCGACCTTCGCTAAATGAGAAAGCATGCTCACTCTGGTTTTTGGGGGGGAGGGTTTTTTTTTTTTAGTTTAAGTTTAGTTTAGTTTAGTTCAGTTTAGTTTGTTTGCAACTCCATACTACCTAGTAGGGTTCTCAAATCCTTCTTCTATATCCCAAGTTTTGAGTTTAGTGTTCTGACTTGCCTGCCAAAGACCTCCCAGATGACACTGGGGTATGAGTGATACACGGAAAAGAAAGGTAATTCCTAGTGTCAGTCCCTCACAGGTACTCCCAAGGCCACAACCAAGTGCTATCCTCTCCATCTGCAAGACATTTCCTATCTGACTCTCTCCAAGCTTTTGCTCAGTGCCCTAGTCCAGCCTAGCATCATTCACCTGCACTAGGGTTCCAACCCTCTCTGGCCTCCCTGCCTCCATCACCAGCTCCAGGCCTCCCTGGCTCCTTCCTTCCATGCCACAGGAGGAACGTGCGTGTGGCTCAAGGTGCAGCTGCAGCACAGTGTGGGGGCTGCGGCCCCACGTTCTGGACTCACAGGGTCTGAATTTGGGTCTCTGTTCCACCACTTACACGTTGAGCAAAAAACTCAGTTTCTTTTTCTATTAATTGAGGATAACTCTCTATTTATTTTTTCTAATTAGAGCGGTTATGAGAATTAAATGTGTTAATAAGTCTTTAGAATAATGTCAGGTATTTAGTATATACTGTACTGCTGGGGTTTTTTTTATCTCCCTTCCTAGAGCCTCAGGGGCTGTTACTATACTCCCATTGCCCCAGAAATTGCTCTTGGTGATAGCTCCTCATGCCCACCTTCCATCCAACCTTCCCTCTCATCTCCAGCTCAAGTCTCAGAACTGAACCCCTTATACTGAACCTGCCCTCTCTACCCAGCCCTGATGGTTCCTAACAGAACTGCCTGGGGTTCTAATCCTGGGCTCCCTCATTTGCTGTTTCTCAGATTATCCCCTCAAATCCACTAATGCTGGGCCCATGGTCTAGCATACTGCAAGCCCAGGATCTGGAGACCCCAGATCCACTCCTCCACCTGGGGCAAGCCACTGCCTCCACATTTCCCCCGCATTCGCTTGTCATCACCTGGGGCGCTGTTTCTCCCTGTCTTCTTCTAGCCGTCTGCAGGGTGCCACCAAGGAGCTGGTCGGAAACGTAGATTCCTGGGCCCTGGTCCAGAATGCTGTTTTGTTGTTGTTGTTTAAGATTTTGTTTATTTATTTTTAGAGAGAGGAGAAGGGAGAGGAAGAAAGAGAGGGACAGAAACATTGATCAGTTGCCTCTCGAATGCCTCCATCCCAGGACCTGGCCTACAACCTAGGCATGTGCCGTGACTGGGAATCGAACCAACAGCTTTTTGGTCCGCGGGGCCATGCCCAACTCACTGAACCACACCACTCAGGACCAGAATGCTGTATTTTTAACAGATTCACGAGAAAATCTGCAAGTCCATGAAGTGTGTAAGCCACTCACCTGAGTGATCAGCATGAGGCACTCGGCAGCTGAGTTCAGACTTCTCCATCCTCATCTTCCCCACATGCCCATAAAATGCCCAGGCAGTCAAGCCCTCTGCCCAGGCAGGAGCCTTCTTCCTCTCTCTCATCTGGGGAACGTCTGTCCTTCCTCCCAGGTGCAACTTCCTGGCCATCCCCTCTAGCAAGACTAGGGCTCCAGGGAACCAAGCTGCTGGTGTGTATTTTAACACACTTTTCTCTGTGTACCTTAACAGCAATATGCTTATCATCATATGATGTGGCTCCACTTCCTCATTGGGCCCAGGGATCAGGAGCCACCCAGGCAGTGTCTTCTACTTCACATCAGATGGGAGGGTGGGAAGAGGGCCAGAAGGCCAGAAAATGACCTGAAAGGAAGGTGGCCCTTTCTAAGCGGCCACTATTCACATTTGCACACATTGGTGGCTTTGGTCCTTCCTTCTTTTTTTTTTTAGGTTGTATGTATTTATTTTTAGACAGAGGGGAAAGGAGGGAGAAAGAGAGGGGGAGAAACATTAATGTGTGGTTGACCCCCACGCACCCCCTACTGGGGATCTGGCCTGCAACCCAGGCATTTGCCCTGACCGGGAATCAAACCAGCAACCTTTTGCTTTGCAGTCCGGTGCTCAAACCACTGAGCCACACCAGCCAGGGCCTGATCTTTCCTTCTAAATATGAAGGGAGTGTTGCCACTGAGATTTTACAGCTGAGGAGACAAGAGCTTGCAAGATCATAATGGTAAATAGCAAAGCTGGACCTCAACCTCAGCTTCGCCTGAGACTCCATAATAGCTATAACAGCTCCTGTAATATCCTCAGAGACAGGGTGAAGACATTGCTATGAGAGCTGCAGACAGTGATCATAAAATAGCTGACAAGGAACCAAAGTTCCTGATTCTTCTGCTGTGCATGTTTAGTCCCGAAGGACCCCTCTCAGCCTGCTGCACGTCCAAGGCTGTGAGCCAGGCCTTTGACTCAGAGTGACCCTGGTCTGAAGCCCAGCATCATCATCAGAAGTGTGGGATCCATTCACCACTTAGATTTACAGACTTGCTTTCTACTCCCACAGAAACACACTCAGAAATGACCCCAGCACCAAGCATCCATCAGAAATCTGTGTGATTTCCCTTTTTATGACAGGGAAGGAAGGGCTAGCCAGAGAGGCGGAGGAGAAATTAACTTGATGTCAAGTTTCAATTGCTGAGCTACTAATCTAATCCGTGGCAGCTTACCCTTTTAGATGTATGGCTTTCCAAAAATTAGAAATATCCTCTTTTTCCAAAAGGCTGTTGGAGAGGAGATAATTACCCCAATACAATCTGTGCTTATTCTCATAGTTGTTTTTTTTTCAAACACAACAACATTTCCTGCATGTGTTCAGTGAAGCTGAAAATGCTATTTTGATAATGGGCCCACAGAACGTTTAACAGGCCTGGATGACAATGTGAGACTTTCTTAAGGAAAGAGAAGGCAATGAAAAGCTATTATAGGAGCCATTAATGAGAACCAGGAGGTCTGCCGGAGACATCGCTGCAGTTCTCAGTTTGGCTGTTTTCTTAATAAGGCTCTTTGAAGATCAGATGCAAAGTGTGATCTCACCAAAACCCAGAGCCCTTGACCCTGTTCTTACTTAACCTGACCCTCCTCCTTCCTCAGCACCCTCCTCCCAATTAATAAAAATTGACTGGGTACCTACCATGGGCCAGTCTCCCTATTATATGCTGGCAGTTAAGTTAAAAATAATCTTTGTCCCTGCACATCACAGCCTGAGGACAATGTTCCAGCGTGATGGGTTCCACTGATGGGGCAGCTCTGCCATAGGAGTTCTGTGGGTGCAGAGAGTGGGAGGCAAGTCAAGTGCCTGGCCTCAAAAGATGAGGAGAGCCTTCCTGGTGTGAGAAACTGAACCTCAGTCTCATACCCATCGCTGAATCACCTGCTGAGGTTGGAAGTGTGAGAAGCGCTTTGATTGGTAGGAAGTAGCTGCCTGCTTGGTGGACATTTGCTGTTGCAGCTTGTTCCCATCTATTCCTCCTGCTCCTGGGAACAGGATCATAGTGTTCTTTGGGGAACCGCCTCGCCCCTCAGTGAGTTTCCCAGGGGTTGACTTTGCTGTCATTGCCAAGGATGGACATGTGACCACTGACTTTGCTCGTAACACTGAGAAGGGAAGAAAAGGGGTGGGAGGAGGAGGGACATGGAAGGAGGAAACAAAAGTCAACCCAGCAGGTCCATGGCTAGTATAGCTCTACAAAAAGCAATGGTCATTTACAAAATGGGGATCGTCTTACCTCTTTGAATGATGAATGATTTTAGGTCCCTGAGATGCAAACCCTTCCTTCTTTTAGAGTTTGACCAAAGCACATGGCTGAGCTTTTGTTGTGGTTCTTTGGATGTGTGTTTCAGTTGATTTTGTCTGGTAAAAAGAAGCAGAGAGCCTTTGTCTGACTTTGAAATCCATGTGGTTCAGAACAAAGATTGCGTATTAGAAGGAAGGAGGCCATGAGTCAGAGACATGAGCATTCAGCGAGATCTTGGAGAAGGCCTTGGAAGTGGGACTCGAGGCCATCTGACCCCAATCCCAAGGGGCTGGTCGACATCCAGGTTATAGAAATAAATAAATAAACAAACAAACAAGCAACTCTTTGTTCAAAGTTTTTTCCACTATAGTATAAAGTGTCTTTTGATAAATCTAAGTAACCCTTATCATTTCTTTTAGCCCACATCAGGCTTCTTAGCACCTTGAGTTTCATTCATGTAACCAAGCCCTCTAAAACACCTGCTCCATTCAGAGAGACAATTCTTCCTGTCTTATATGATTCTGCTTTCCATTCCAGTGGGCTTTCCACAGCAACATTTGCCCCAAACTTACTGTAACACCGCTGATCATTAGCACGTGTTGTTAGCCCTGCAGAACTAGAGAAAATACGGAAGATGGGAAAGCCACAGGTAGAACCTAAGAGGAGGACTTCAAGGAAGGCAAGGCTTTGACCTCACAAGGCAGGGATGTGACAGCCAGCCCCTGAGCTCCACGAGGGCAGGGAACCTACCTGCCTTGTCCATTCATGCACCCCCAGCCCTTAGTAGAGTGGCTGGAAAATGCACAGGGCTCCATACATATTCCTCAAGTGAATACGTGAATGGATGAACCCCTGGAGCTCTATGAATGAAATATCATGACTCACAGAAGTGAAGAAACTGAGGTGCAGTGGACTTCTGCAAATGGCAGAATCCCAGGGCAAAGACAGGAATTCAAGTGGGTTTGGCTGCAAAGCCTGCGTCATTTTCAGTCTCACACCGCTGCCTCCTTCTTCCTATTTAAAGAGCGCTGCTTCCTGTTGCCTTGTCCCCCGACTTGCTGTTCGCAGTGATCTAATCCTCAGCCCACTGCAATACTGAAAGCAGTGATTTTTTATGGTTAGGTGGCATTGGAGTTGCACAAAGACTGGACAGCATGAGGGTTTCTGAGCTCCACCCCCACAGACAGGAATTCCATCGGCCTGGGTGAGAGCTGGGAATCTGTAGGTGTAAACTGGGTCCATTATACGACTGACCCTTTTCTGGAAAAACGGTTGTGGTGTTGCAGCCAGATCCTTGCAGACTCCCTGTACTGTTTATGTGTGTCCCTTGGCACCTGCGGGTTCTTATTTCAGGGGGCCACCCTTATGTTACTTGAGCTTACTTTGCCCACATGCACAGAAAGCTGAAAGTTCCTGGGAAATTCTATCTCCCTGGGAACCTTCAGACTGTCGTGTGAAGTTGTAGGAAAACCCAACTCCGTGACTTCCAGGCAGGACACCTCTGAGATTTAGCTTACACTCCAGCATCCTTGTAGGAGCAAGCTGATGTCAACCTTTGCAGAACTTTCCTGAGATCACACCCTTGCTTGACTCCCTACCTGTTCCTGCCTGATTTCCCCCTCCCTTGCCATTTTCCCCTCACAAGTGCCCTGCATGAGAATCTTCATCCCTGGGCATTCATGCTTCCTGGCTTCAATTCTCCATTGTTCCTGCCCTGTTTGCAGCCTTTCTCAGAGCCTGGTCATACAGAAAGGTGAACATCAGCAACCCAGAATCAACACAACCTGAAGCTTAAAAGTGGGTTCTCACCTACTCTCTGGAGGCTGTACAGGTTTTGAATTGAAACAGGGGGAGACAAGCTGGAAGGTAGAAGGAGTCATGCCTCTTCCAGGAAGGCAGAAACTCCAGGAAGAGTTGGGTCGGAGCTGCAAATGAGGGCTGATGCCACACCACCCGTGTCTAGTGAGAATTCCTCTTCTTTCCGGCAAACCTGAAGTCAGACCCGTCTGCTGTGACCCCACTAGGCTTAGCCCCTTTTTCTCCTCCTATCTCCTATAGGAAAAATGCACATGACCTCCTCTTAAAGACCCAGAAGTTTATCTGTCATTATTTTCTCTGTTTTCAAAAAAGAATAGAAAGAAGAAAGAACAACGTGTTTCTTCATAAGGAACTGCGTGACCGAGTGACACATCTCTCTGTTGTGAAATCCCAGCACTGTCCTAAAAGATCTAGAAGAAAAGGGAAGAGAAGGACAAGGTGGCCTGAAGAGGAAGCTCTGGCTATGTATTTGCATTTCTATGGAAACAGCCTCGGGCAGACAAGAGGCCTTGGTCCTCTGTGGTCAGAGGGACAGAAGGTCAGGTGCCTAGCAGCTGGTCAGAGGTTGCTGTAGCAGCAGTTTGCAGGGAATGGGATGGCACAAGAAGACAGACTTCAAAGGCCTCCAAACCTTCTATCAACAGGAACCAGGAACTTGTGGGCCTCTGCCTCCGTCTGTCCGACTGAGTCCTGTGACAGTCTCTTCCCCTGTGCATTTGCAAATGGGCTCTCCTCCTGCTAAAAGGGCTGTGCGGTGGACAGGGGGTGCAGACACCAGAGAGAGAAAACAGATGGATGACTACAGAACCAACAGATGAAAGGAAGGAGGAAAGTGGTCCATTTGTACTAAATGGTCCAGGTAGAGCTGATTCTGGTGACCCTGGGACGGTTGCATATCAGCAACGTCAATCACGCAGATTAGTAGATCAAAAAAGAGAAAAAACAGAGGATCACTTTGAGAGCTACTTAACAACAAAAAAATGTTGATCCTGATTAGGAAAAAAAATAAGCAAACAAATCTTATTAAAGTAAAAATAGGAAAGACTTGTTGAATCTGATGATGCTACTACAGGTTTACAATGAAATCATGCCTAAAGATAAAATATCAGAATCATCCCCACTGACATAAAACAGAGAAGCAGCAGCTGACACCAGTGATATTTAGCCTTGTTCCAGAAGTCCTAGTCCCCACAATAAGATAAGAAGAAAAGTTTTACTATTGATAATAATATGCAAAATTATCACTATCTGCAGTTGAAGCTACTTATATGGAAAATCCATGAGACAACTAAAAGATTAATAAGATATTTGAGAAAAGTAGAAAGATATATGGCTATAAACATATATACTTAATGTGCAATAAATAAAATCAATAAATAAATTCAATAAATAAAAACATAAATGTATTTATCTTTTAAATATTCTATTATTAAATATTATATTATAGGTATTCAATAAATAAAATATATGCATATATAATGCTTACTGTGTACCTTTGTAGCATGATGTACCATTCTAATCCTCACTGCAAACTAGCAATGTGGGTATAGCTTTTATTCTTACAGATAATACAACTCAGTCTCAGAGAGGTCTAACATCTTAGTTAAGGTCACACAGCTTCCAACAGATGGGATGTGCACTCAGGGGTGGTGCCCTCCGAATGTACTAGCCCAATTTGACTTTTATGATCAATACAAATGTGACTCTATTAACAATATCAATATTTTGTAAAAGCTACCCTTTGGCGAGCACTGTCTCTGTGCCATGCACTGCACTATGAATGCATGATTTCTGTCTCCCCAAAGAGCAGCAAAGTTCCTCAGTTTCCATGGTCAATGTAGATTTAATAAATAAAATTTTAATACTCAGAAATTCCTTACTTTCCCTAAATAGTATTAGTCATGTATAATCTATGAGCAGAGAAGTATATCATCTGGAACCAGACTAGGTCAAAAAAAATGAAGAAACTAAAATATATCAAATGTAAACCGATCTCCCTAAAAATTTTTCAAGACAAATATTACTTGTATGGTTCAGACAAAGGAGTGTGAGAAACAGAAAATGCTACCCAATATATTGTGTGGATGGAGGGAGGCAAGACCCAAACCCAGATCTGTCCCCATCTCCCTCTAGCCCCTTATCTCAGCTTTTACAAGAAGCATACTTCACCAGACTCGGGAGTGTTCCTAGAGCAAAGCACGATATTTGGCCCAGAGAATAAGGGAGATCCTTTCTCCACCCAAATACAGTTACAGCAAACCATCTCATCAGGGTTGGCTGCCTTCATGGACCACTTACGGTGTGTTGGTGGAGAACTACACAACTTCATTTTTTGTGCTCACAGTAGCACTGGTAGGAAATAGAGTTACCGCCCCCATTCGGCAGCTGGGAAAGCTGAGACTAAGAAAGTGTGTACCTTTCCCAAGGTAACACACTTAGTAGATCCAAGATTCATATCTAGAGCTACCTGAAGTCAAAAGCCATCATTCACACATTCAGTTACCATCCCAAATGTGAGGGCAAATTGACTCAAAACTCACCTCCATTCCTGCTCCTAACCCTTGCATCCTATAGATTCCTAAAACCTCCACCCAGAGGTCTGATTGGCCTGGGAAAAACCCCAGAAACCTAGATCTTCTCAAATACACCAGGTGACCAGTATGCTCATCAACTTTGAGACCTTCAGGCCTGGAGAATTCTGCTCTTGGTCCAGGATTATTTAGGAAGACCCACCCCCAGACAAGGAGCGAGTTAAGTCTACTTGTTTTTTCTCTGGAAAAAATAGCCTCTGGGCTCCCTGTCCATGTATGGCCAGAGCGTGTCATTTGGAGGCAAGAAAGAGAATGCACTGTTTACTGTGGAATGATTATACCTTGGAAGATGGTCTCTCTCAGGAATTAGAGATACAGCTCGCTCCCAGTCTAAGGAAGTGGCATCTATTTTCCTTCTGATCAGGGATGACCAGTCAGAAAGGTAACTAACAAGCAGACCAAGAGAAGTTAGGACAGGGGTGGGAAGAAATACTTTTGCCTAGGGCTTGGGTGAGCTGCTGACCTGTATCGAATGCACCCTAGTTATTTGGCAAGTTCTGCATTCACACAGCCTCATCCGCTCTCTCCCACCGAAGAATTCCTGATATGAACTGGGAGGCATCTACATCCTTCCTGTAATCCACCCCTGTGCGAAATGGAGATTTCTCTGGGAAGTAGAGCCTGCCTTGCCATCTCGGCTGCCAGGTTGGCAGTAGAATAGTGGAAGCTTGTAAGCTGCAGCCCTCCCAGAGAGATGCCACCACATCATGCCTTTTGCTGGGCCTGCTGTTTCCAGCAAAACCAGCCGTGTGTCTGGTTCACTGCCTTGCCTGGCATATCCGGGAGCAGGAAGACAGTGACCACCACCCACCCACCCCCACCCCACCATGGTCCCCTGCCCGATTCTCTTCCCTTGTCTGGAGAATTTCAGCTCACTGAGCCCGGTACCTTGCTTTCGGGAAGACCTGAATATTCTGTGGAAGTGAAAGGTTAGGGAAAATAGGATGCATGTTGGTGCAGAGAACAGCCTGGGTGCTTGGTCACTAAAACCTTGTAAGTAGGCAGTATGTTCACAGACAAGTCTACACTAGCCAACACTTCTTTTACTTTTTTTTACAGTTTTTTTTATTGTTGTTTAAGTACAGTTGTTTCCATTTTCCTCACACTACTCCCCCCCCTCCACCCATCCCCACCATCCTACCCGTCTGTGGCTCTGCCCATGCATCCCCTACACATGTTCCTTGACAACCCTTCCCCTTTTTCTCCCCATTACTCCCCTCTCCTCTGGCCATCATCACTTTGCTCTTTATTTCAATGTCTCTGGTTATACTTTACTTGCTTCTTTGTTGTGTTGATTAGGTTCCACTTATAGGTGAGATCATATGGTATTTGTCTTTCACCACCTGGCTTATTTCACTTAGCATAATGCTCTCCAGATCCATCTATGCTGTTGCAAAGGGTAGGAACTCCTTCTTTCTTTGTGCTGTGTAGTATTCCATTTACACTGGCAAACACTTCTTGTGGAATTATTCTAATTGTTGATTCTGCACCATTGATCTGCCAGAGCTAGAGAGGTAGGCAAGGCCCCAACTCTAAAAGCGCAGTTAAAAGACTTTCAGATGTCCCCACCACACACACACATACACACACAGAAAATTCATGCCAGATACACATATATGGCTATTTTACTAGTGAGAAGCTGGCACCTATAGCCCTTATCCAGAACAGTTACTGCCTTCCTAAGTAGGCTTTGCACTGAGAGAATCAAGAGTAATGACAAATCTCAGGGTGGGGTGGAGACCAGATAGAAAGTCTGTTTCTATAATGAGAGTGTAATCCATTCATTCATTTGTTCATGCAGTTGGTAAGGCAATAAGTGCATATTAAACACCCATAGGTGAGCAAATCAGGTTCATTCAGCACAGTGATAGGTTTCGAGGGGATGTGGTGGTGCTGTTGGTCCCCAGAGGTAGGTATCTGATAAAGTTTGGCTGTGGGGAACCAGGGGTGCTTTCCTCAAAAGGCAAATGCCTAAACTTAGCTCTGAAACATGAGTAAGAGCACGTGCAAAGGCCAGGGGGTGGAGTACAGGAGAAGGGGATCCGAGGAGCTGGCAGGAGTTCAGGATGGATACAGGGTGGCTGGTAGCTGCTGCATTAGGAAGAGTCTTGTTAACTCTGCAAAGGAGGTTTTACATCATATTGAGCCCAATGGAGAGTCACTGAGAACTTTTAAAAGGGGAACGGTATGAACAAAATGAGTATTGAGAAAGGCCACCTGGCTGCAGAGTGGAGGGCTGATGGGGAGAGTGAGCCAGGTGCCAAGGGAAGCCTTCGCAGTGCCCCGAGACAGATAACAGAGGGCGCAATTATGCGGATGTGGAGTCAATGGGATGGAGAGAACTGGATGACTTACAACTTATTTAGGAGATACTGTATCTTATAAACTTGGATGTATATATTATTTCCATTGTGGATGGTGTGGTAGGCTGAATAATAGCCCCTCAAAGATGGCCACATTCTATCCCGTGGAACCTAGGAATATGTTATCTTACTCGGCAAAAGAGATTTTGAAGATATAGTTAAGTAAAGAACCTTGAGATGGGGAGATATTCTAGATTATCCAGGTTGGCCCAATCTAATCACAAACATCCTTATACACAAAATAAATAAATAAATAGATAGATAGATAGATAGATAGATAAATAAATAAATAAATAAATAAATAAATAAATAAATAAGGGGAGGCAGGGGAATCAGAGCCAAAGAGAGAAAGATTTGAAGATGTTTTGTTGCTAACTTGGAAGTTGGACGAAGGGACCAGGAGCCAAGGAATCCAGGCGGTTTCTAGAAGTTGGAAAAGGCAGGGAAACTGATCCTCCACGAGAGCTTCCACCTCATTTTGGGGTTCAAACGTCCAGAACTGTAAAATAATAAATGGTGTTGTTTTAAGACACTAAGTGTGTAACGATGTGTTACAAGACAATAGGAAACATACAGAAAAAGAAATGAAGTCTTTGCCCCTAATAAGCATTGTGTTTAATTAATGAATAAATTAGGCTTAGGAAGGTAGATCCTTTCTAAGTAGATCCTCTTAAATAAGGAGGCTTGTGAGTCCTCACATGCACATTTAAAATTTAAAATGCTCCTTAACTGATAACAGCGGTTGATCACTCTCTGAGATGTGGAGACAGAAGAGAGATTTATTTTCCACCATATAATGCAGTACACTGTCTGAGTTTGTTACCCTGTGCACATACAACCTGTGTTTAAAAAGTCAATGACCCTTGTCTTCAAATCTGGGGCCTAAAACAGATATATGGATCAAAATGGAAGGAGGAGTAATCAATAACCCAGTTTTCACATTCCAAAAGTGGATGTCGTAACAATTCAGTATTTGCTGGATGTATTCAACGAAATCTGAATTCTGGCACCTACCCATTCAAGCTATTTCTGCCTGTTCTTTCCCTTCCCCACCAAATGTTTCAGCTCTAAGAACAGTTTAGACACCCTCTTCCTTCTTAACCCCATGAAATTTTACATATACTCGACCCCAAACAAAATACTCGACTGCTCATAGGGATATAGTGTTATACCATGGACAAGGAATGTTTTTTAGGGACAAAAACACTAGGTTTGGATCCCTCCCACTACAACAGGATGACGAAAAAAATGATTTAAATTTCCTAGACTTCAGTTTCTCCATCATGGATATGATGATACATTATGGGGGTTTGTGTGTTTGTTTGCTTGTCTTTCAAAAGAACTTAATCAAGCCAGATATGTTCAAATATTTAGCACACTATCTGATACTAAGCAAATATCAGCTCACTTTCCTTCTGTGTCTTACATTTCCTTCCCTTCTCCACAGGAGCCGAAGCTTTCATCTTAGACCTGATTCTCCTCAAACTTTCTGCGGTCTATGACAACTCTGATTTCTCTTTCTTATCCTCTCACTTTTCTCTCTGACTTTATATACTTAATCCTGTAAGTTGATACAGATGCAGCAAGACGCAGTCACAGCCCTAAATTCTGAACTCAGGGACTTTCAAGGGCCTAGTTTGTGCCGCAACCACCTCCCCAAGGGGTTCAACCAGAGCACTTCACCCACGTCATCCCAGAGCAGTCTTCCCCGGTCATCTGAATTTATACAGCTCTGCCCACCCCCGGTTACATCTCTGTCCCATCACCCACGTTATTTCCTGGAACTTTCCTTTTGTTTTGTTTGGTTTTATTCCCTCCCACCAGAATGCAAGCTCCATGCTCTTGTCTGTCTCGTTCCCACTCTGAGCACAGTGTCTGACATATACCAGAAACCTAATAAATATGTTTGACTTATGAAATGAATGACTGAGTGCAGGTCTCACTGCAAAATGCCAGGTGTAGCTGAAAACCTATTGTAGAGTTCATGGGTCTCTGAGAATTCTCTCCCCACAATGGCCCTGGAATCATGGAAAAGTGTGTGTTAAAATGCACACGTAGCAGATGGGATAGGAGAGAATTAAGGTTGTTTTGCCATCCGTGTTCAGTTCCTGGCTTGACTGGTGAGTGATAGGTTTCTGACGAAAAGAGGCATCTCTTCCTCTGGTGACAAACACAGCCACAGGCAGCTTGCACTCTCGGTGAGAGGCAATTCCGGTTATCGCTCATCTGCCGTGGGCTTCTGACAGTGTGGGGGCCTCTGTGTGGGGTTGGGCAACCTGTAGACGCTGCAAACAGTTTCAGGCAACAGAAGGATCTGTTGTGGAAGTGCCGGGTTGTAGCTGGGGCCAGGCTGCATTGACCACGCTGGGAGACGGGCAGGGCTGGAAGCCAAGGCACAAGTTCCTCCTGGGTCCTTGCTCCCCATTTTGAATGGGGGAGACACCTGTAAAACTGTGGAAGTGGAGATCACTTTGGGTATTTGAGACACTTAGGACTGGGCTCCTAGGCCCACCCTTCCATCCTGACTGGGTTGCTTCATGTCTCCAAATGTCGGTTTTAACACGGGCATAGTCATACCTTCATCCTTGTGAGGATTAAATAGGATACATATGTCAAACATCAATACAGGGTTCAGAACTCAGTAAGCCTCCAATAGATGTTAGTTTCTGCTGTTTCCAACATCACACTCTCTTTCCATACTCTTCTTTATTTTTCAGCATTGCTTATATGCATCTTTTCTTACCCTGTACCCTTATCCATCCATCCATCCATCCATCCATCCATCCATCCATTTAGCCAGTCAGAAAGAATTCAGCCTCAATTGTCAGGGTTGAGGTTGGATCTCTGAACTCCATAACTATTCAGTTAAGTTAATCTATGCACCAAGTATTAAAAGAAGCATCTTTTCACTTATTATATTCCATTGTTCTTACTCAGTAGGTCTGTAAGAGCCATCGTGTTGGTTTCTAAGCTATACTAGAATTATCTGACTTCTTAATAAATCCTTCATTCAATAAATATCACCTATATTCAAGAACTATGGACCAGGCGCTCTGCCATCTCCTAAAAGGTATAAAAACAGAAGTAGCCCCTATCCCCAAGAAGTTTACAATGGGAGATGCCCCAGGAAATAGACTGTTATAGTGTGAGGAAATATTATAAAGTAAATATCCTCAGTGTTTTATATAAATTGACATCATCCTCCTAAAGTTTATTTTTTGAATAATAAGTTATTTGAGGTGCCTTTTTTAAAAAAGCTCAAGTTGTGCCTTATTATGATATGGACACATTTAATATTTAGCCACAGCTCCCCTCCCCCACCCCCACATGAACATCAGAGTTTCCTAAATGGGAGTCCATCTTCTAAACTTGTGGTTCCCAGCCAGGGGAAGTTTTGCCCAGCGGAGACATTTGGCAATGTATAGAAACATTTTCTGTTGTCACAACTTTGGGTGGAAGTGCCACTGTCTCTGGTGAATAGAGTCCAAGAATGATGTTAAATATCTACAGTGTACCCCACTCCAGCACCCACAAAAAAGAGTTTTCCATCCCCAAACATTAACAATGCCAACACTGAGAGACTCTATCCTGGACCTAGAGAATGGCATATATTTATGAGTTTATATGTGTCCATGGCATGGTTGGACCCATGGTTGTCTTGTTTAGCCAACTTTCCAAACTCTGTTCATGGGTCTGCAGGTACCAGCCATATTCTAGAAATCTCTGTTTCAACAGTTTTGACAAACATTTACTGGATAACCTCTTATAAAGCTAGAACTTTCATAATCATTCTCTCATTTAAGGAGTATTGCAAAATTCCACTTTACTAATGAGGAAGCTGAAACTCAGAAAAGTTAAGTCATTTGCCAAAGTTTCACAGCTGGAAATTGCGGAGTCATGGTTAGCATAAGTTTCACCAAGTCATGCTCAGATGTCTCTCTGCTGGCCACCAGTTTTGAGCCAGTTTTGCCTTAAACTAGTGTTCTCTGTCTGGAGACCCCACGCTGACTTGCGGCAGCACATCAGTGCTCAGAAGAGCCCTCTCATTTATTCCAGAGGCAGAAATGCTTGCAGCTGCCACAACAGAAGCTTCTAGCCTCACATGTCTTCTTCTTATTTGTCCTTTCTGTATTTTGTATGTGCATAATTTTGAATAGTCCCAGATCTCCTCTCCCTGCCCCAATGTCTGTTATTACAGAAAGAGTGACCCACAGACCTCCTAGACTCAGGAAGAGAGAAGACTTTCCTGGGCAGGTGTGTCTAGAGAAATCCCTCACTCCAGGTCCCCAGCCCCCAGCACCTCTTTTCCAGCAAGACAACTCCACTGTACCTAAAGTGACATCAAAAGTCTGCCCGCCTCGGGGAGCCATTATTGTCCCCAGTCCCACTGAGCAAACCCTTTCACTTTACCTGCCCTCCACGGGCAAGTTACACAGCCAAATACAAAGGCACATGGCAAGTGCACAGGTAATCTTTCAAGTTCATCTTGAAAATAAGGAAACAATGAATGAAAAACACATACATACAAATAACCCAAAACTATTGCTATTCTTAGGAGACTGGTATGTTAAAGGCTTTCTTTCTGTTCACATCATCCATATATTCAGCAAAGGTTCTCTCCATATATCAAGCTTCTCTCAAGCCCTAAGCCCTGGGCCAGGTGCTCGAGAGAAAAAGATGAGCATAAGCAGGCAAAGGCCCTGTCCTCACAGTGCTTACGGTCCAATGGCACATCCAGATTTCAGTCAAGCCCTTTGTAATGCGTGATTATGAAACAAAGTAAATGGTCTGAGAAAGCACCATGGGGTGTCTGAGAGTGTCTACCAGGACAGACTCATCGGGCCTGGCCAGGCTGGGCAGGGAGATGTTCCATTACAGAGGACTTGAGGACTAAACCTCCAGGAGGCTTCTCCAACGTGAGTGTGCTCAGCAGCTGGAGCAATTGACCAGAAAGCATTCTGAGCAGGAGTCTCAGCAACACCCTCACTGAGGGGCAGAGCCGGGCTAACTTCCCAGGGCGCCAGGAGCAGCGACTTCGATGGATTTGCCTGCTCACGCACCAAAAGAACTCCGAATATTTGGACCCCGCCTTGCAAAGGATATCATTTCTAGTAATTCGTAAATGTTGACGTTTTTCCACAAAATTGTAAAACATTCATTAAAACATGATCAATAGATTCTAAAAAAATTATAGTAATTTCATAACCACCTTAACCCATGGGAAGAAGAAGAAGAAGCTCTTGTGTAACAGTAAGATACTTTACATATCTCTTTTTCTCTGTGAACTAATAGTTTCATTTCACTTTCCCCACAGCAGTTTAAGTTCATGGAATATACTTTGATGCTTTAAAATTTTTTATTGATCATATGTATCTGCTACAGAAATATATACGTAAATTGACTTTTACATTTTGTTTCATAATTCCTAGGGCTATAAGGTTCTAAGTATTAAACATAATTTTTGTACAAGGAGATATTTTTATTATTGCTAAGCCATGGATTAAAATAAAATGGAGACATTAAAAATTTGATAAATATTTATTAAACAAAAATAATGCAATTGTATTGAAAATGCATCTTTTAATGAGATGGATCCATGAGGCTTTTATGTTTCTGAGAATAATTGTGACTAATCACATGAAAGGAAGAGGATTCAGTATCAATTTTATTTTTTGTTTATTTGTTTTTATAGACATTAAAGGCTCAGAAAATGTGTTTACAAAAACAAGTGCACAAAAATGGAAGCTTTTTTCTAACTATTGTAACTCAAATTTACTACAATTGAGGTATGTAACAAAATCACAGTGATCTAGCATCAAAAACATTTTAAATGTTTTTGAATTATCCCTTTTTCTGCTGTCCTGGAAGTTTTTCACATTAGTATAAGGCATCATAATAAGATTCTCAATGGGTAAAATGTATGTTCTATTTTGTTTTTTTTCCCCCATGGGAAATGGGAGAATGTGAAATAAAAAGGAGAAATTCAAAGACCAATTCAGTTAGACCAATATTGGGAAAGAGTTCATATGGAAGTTGATGATCCAATATACCTCTTGGAAAAATATGTATAAATCTTCAGAGGCACATATACTTCAGTGTAAAGACCACTGGCTGAGGATTAGATAACACTCCACTCAGCCCAGAGACTGATAATATCCTTGGTGTCATTTCACCATGCTGACCTCCCAACATGGGGAAAGAAGCTACCTGGGAGGGTGTTGCTCAGCCCCCACCCCCCCGACACTTCTTCAGGCTGAGGGTCTCCCTCCTGCCTTTTCAGATCGTACTCCAGCGTAGGGTAGAGTCCCCTGTTAGGAATGAAATACTAGGAAGGCAATAGGTAGGTAGAAGAAGAATGGATAGTACAACTTGATCTCGGAGGTCAAGAAAAGCTTTACTGAAGAAGTGACATCTGATCAAAGACGAAATGGATGTATAGAAGTCAACCGAGCCAGGAGAAGAAGTAGCAGAGGGAGAATGTCTCAGGCAAACAGTGGGTGGAAAGAACTGAAGAAGGAAAGGTTATGAGGGGCTCAATTTACTGTCAGTGCAATAGGAAACAATTGAATGTTGTTAAAGAATGAACTGATGTAATCAGATCTTCGCTTAACGAACATCACTCTGGGAACTGCTGGTGGCCAAGCCCTGGAAAAAAGCACAAATCTAGAAAGGAGTTGAACTAGACAGCCCAGAGCAGAAAAGGACTCTCACCTCCTTTATTCTAGACAGCAGACCTTGTTTTATACAACCTGGACTCTTTGCAGCCCCTCCACACTGAACTGCAGCCCCTGGTGTCTCTCTCCTTCTTTCTCAATGCCATTGAGCCACTTCTCCCAATCTTGTACATTAACATTTGTCTTTCTCTTCTCAGAATAAGACTTCATAGTTATAAGGAAGTTCCAAGACTAGAGGAGACAGATAAGCCGGGTTGTCCCTCCCCTTTCACTCTGGACACGGACAGCTGCTGCAGCTCCTCTAGATCGATTCCTGATTCCTCTTCTACTGCTGGCCTGAGAACAGGTAGCAGAGCCCACTTCTCACAAGTTACCCAGGCTACCAAACATTTATAATTAAAAATTAATATCCTGAAGGTACTATAAAGACCTCTATTTTAATATCATTATGTCTATTCTTTTTACATATCTCTCTATCTCCACCATCACTTTATATATTCAGATGTGGGTTTACATTTTCCTGCTCTATAAGAGGCAGATAAAATCTACCAAACCCCCACGGTACATCCAGAGCTTTGTCAGAACCTCACAACATCCCTGGAGACTTCTGGGCTCCCTCTTCCCCTGAACACTTCAGTTTGAGCCACGCTCACCCCATTAGTGTCTTACCCCATTCATTCTTCATTGACCCACACAACTCATTTAAATTCCCACCCAATTAAACATTAATGCAAAGTGTGTGAGGGTATAAAAACCCTGGACAATAATTTTGGGAAGAAGCAGGGATTTGTGTTATTGCAACACAGAGAACGTGAAGTTAAGCTGGTACTAGCCAAGCTCTTAAAAACTACTAAAACTCTAAAACTTGAACACCAGGCTCTTGCCTTAATGCAGGGCATATTTCTTGTCTTGACATATTTCTTTTCTTGTTCCTTGTCCCCAAGCCTCATTATTGATTCATCTCCCTCTTTCTTTGATGACTATGATGTCTAATAAACTATACATTTGGGTTTTATCTCCTCCCAAAAAAAGTCTCCAGATCCCCTTTTTTCCTAAGCAGAATGCTGGTATGAGTAATTAATATAGTATTTTCACCCCATTACACATACGATCATATGACTTGACATAGTACATATTATATATTTTATAATGTAACATAACACACCATAACATCTTTAAGAGTTAACTATAAAATATCCACAATGAATGACTTAAAGCCCAAAGTAAATATAAACATCAATAAAAATAATTTTAACATACATTATACTGCAAGCTCCTCCTTGACAGAGTAGCATTCCAGGTTAAGATGTTTCTGTGTGTATAAAATATGAGAAAAATATCAGATTCATGGATTGTGGTTAAGTATTAAGTAACAAAATAATATATTGTAGAATAAGTCTGGGATGTCCAGGTTTGGGAATGGAGGAGCAGAAACATGATTCTTTTTCTTTCCTGTGAAACCTTCTAGAGTCATCATCATGCAATTATAATTGTCCATGATATAACCTACAAAGTTTTCCAAACATCTTTAATTGCAGCACACTCTCACCCAGACCTTCTTGCCGGCTGGTGTTCTGCAGAATACTCTTCAGAAAACACAGTAGCTGAAAGATGACTAAAATAGTCTCCACTTTCTAGTACCTTGGGATTCTCAGACCCCCACCTAAACCTGCAAGTGAAAACTAATCCCCTTTCTTGGCAAGAAAGCCCTTGGTTCCCTCTTCTACCTTCAACTCCAGCGCGAAAGTATTTGCTCCAAGTTCCAGTGATTTAGATTGATAACCTCTGGGTATTAAAAACGCATTTAAAACATGACTAGACATGGTGAATAACTCTCTTGAGAAAAATTGAATTGAATTGGGTACTTTGAGTTCCTTATGATCAGGAACCAAATCTCATCGACTTGGTGGCCAGCTTATGGTAAGTGCTTAGTAAACAGTTGTTAAATGAATGAAAAGTAACTAGCACACAATCGGTGCTCTATAAATGGTGACTCCCTTCACCCTTCTCCTAAAACACAAAAGAAGACATTGCACACATATGCAAGGTGCAGTTCAGGGGCTGACCATCCAGGATTTAGTGCAAATTGCATTGGTACTCACTGTGTCCATGCCCCACTCCACCAGCCTTTGCACTTGGGGACCTCACAGCCATGTAGGACTGCATTTCGATATTCTCATATCTTTCTGAGTTTTTAGAAGTTACATTGACTTTTGACTTGTTTACACCAGTCCAATTTCTAGGTAAATGATTCAGGATAATCCTTCTCCATTTTTTTTCTCACAAGTTCTTGGCCAATGAAGATGAGGTGCTGTAGAGCTGAAACTGAGGAAGTAAAAATATAACTCGACCATCTGAAGAAAACCACCCTGGTTTCTAAATGCATTGACTGTCTTTCAGTTACAGTAAAAAGAGAGAGAAGCGCATCTTGGAAACTGCTGCGGGTGCACTTTTTTGCTTTGGACTTGGCCACCCCAAGAAAGGCATGCAACACACTTCCCAGCAAAGTGACTATAGACAGCTGCATGCAAGGGGTCCTCCTGGGCCTCTGCTGGGGGCCCTGCGCAGCTATTTAGCTGGGTGTGTGTTTTCTCCTCTGGTCTGCTTAAACAGGCAGTTTGTTCCTGCCCAGAAAATGTCTGGGCAGGGTCTCTCGGTCCTGTTTCCAGAAATGGGGATCTCAGTCACTTCTCAACGTTGATACCCACAGAGGTCAGCATCCTTCCCAACTGGCTCCTGCCATCTTCTCTGGAAAGCTGGGCCATACCTTCTAGTGACCCGTCCCCATCTTTGGCTGACGGTCTGTAACCACGTTCATGGCGTGTTGGAGGGGTAAGAAAACATACCATATTTTGCTGTGTATAATGTGTCCTCATGTATAATGTGCATCCTTATTTTTCTCTCAAAAATATGGGCAAAAAATGCACATTACACATGGCAAAATATGGGTAAGTACTTCTCTGAGGACCTCGGACCTGCTTACTACTCAGAAGCAGACTGTTGAGACTTGGACCTACACTTCAGGTCCATTGAACCTTGGGTTCCTTTCCCTCTGACAAGCAATTTATAAGAATACAGACCTTGGTCAAACAGACTGTGGTTCAGTACAGATTTTACCATTTCCCAGGAGATCCTAGAGTATTCCAGATACAGTTCCAAATAAGTTTACAAATATAAATAAGACAAAGCTCTGCTCTTGAAATTCTTTCAGACTAGTGGGATAGGAAGGGATGTGGGGAGATGTTTTATAACATACTATAAGGACATTTTTGAGGAAGACATGTATCTGAATTAAGCTTACCTGTGGTACTCAGGGGAACTAGACAGAGATAGGAATGTTTTAAGTGGGTTTTGATATATGAGTAGGTGCTTTATGAGTAGTTAGAATTGGCAATAATATTCTACAATAACAATACATTTCTAAATCCAAATAGATAAACAGAATAAATTATATGTTCTACTTGTATAAAGTCTGATGTAGATGTTCTAGTCAGTTAGCTGTCCTAAGCACAGTGACCTAAGATCCCAACTACGTCAGTTAACTGGTTCTTCTGGATTTTCACTGGATCCTCTTCATCTTCACAATGAGGATACAGAATATAAATGTCTCAAGAAGCTTTAGAGACCAGCCAAAAATTTCCTTACATTACTGGTATCACATTACACTACCTAGAAATAGTCGCATGGCTCCATTCAACTGCAAAGGAAGCTGGGAAATGTAGTTCTCCTGTATGCCCAGGGGACTAGAAAAATGAGTTTTGTTAATTCATTGTACTGACTGTGCAAGTGTAAGATTTATCAAGAAGGAAGAGCAAGACATTTCAAGGGAAAGGAGTGGGGATCTATCTTCAGAAATACAATGTGAGTGGTTACTCAGTGGAATCACTAGGCAGAACAGAACTTTTCTAGAAAAATATGTTTGGAAATCAGTCAAGGAAACTAAAGGCAGAGCTTGAGACTTTATCAAGGAAGGTTACAAAGAGCAAAGTGAAAAGTTGGTCTGGTGGGTCAGCTGCGATACACGTTCTTTTTTTTTTCCTCCACTGGGGCCAGTTTTCTTCTAAAGAGCCTACACACGTGACCTCCGTTCCTTGTACAAAGAGATAAGACCCCAGAGAAGCTCCCACAAAGGATGGTCTGCCCTATTTCAAAACATAAGCTTCTTTCTCTCCTTTTCTTTTCACGTGTCCAGACAGACCTCAAAAGCCAGAAACCTAAAGACCTTCAAATGGGTCCCGGGCTCACCACCCTGTGCGGAGCTTTCACCTCCTTCCTGAACCCATGCAGACTGTGCACTCTGGTGTGCGCCTAGAGGGAATTTCGAAGGCCAGTGGGGGCATGGTCTGAGATAGAGGTCAGTGGCCGTCATGGGAGAGCTCTCTAGAGTAAGAGGCAGGCCGTGGCAATGAGCCCTGATGCCTCCACTCTGTCTTCTCACCCACCTGTGGCCGGCTTTGGGACCAGAAGTGATAACTGACTCTAATTTTCAAATAATCTATCCAAGAGTGTGCTTTTTTAAAAGTTAAATAATTATGGGCTTTCATTTCTTTTGATAACATATTTACCAAAAAAAAAGTATGTGATGCAAAGAAGTATTTTTAAAAAGTTATCCAAATACCATATGATTTCACCTTTAACAGGAACCTAATCAACAAAACAAACAAGCAAAATGTAACCAAAGACACTGAAATAGAGGACAGGCTGACAGTGCCCAGAGGGGAGAGGGGAGGGAATTTCAGGGGAAAAGGGGAAGGGTTTGCAGAAACAAGTATAAAAGACACATGGACAAAAACAAGAGGGGGGAGTGGAAACAGGAGGGAGGTGGGAAGGGCTGGGGGGTCAGCAGGGATGTGGGTAAGAGGCAGAAAACTGTACTTAAACAACAATTAAAATTTTAAAAAATATATTTAAAAAAGTTATCCAAAATCTTACCACTTAAAAATTGAGCATTGAGTGAATATGTTCCTAGACCTCCCTTGATATATAAAAATAAATGGAAGGAAGGAAGGGAGAGAGAGAGAGAGAAGAAGGAAAAATAATAATATATCGCAATGGAACTGTACTTTATACCTTGGTGTAGTACTTTTACACATTTTTAAAAAATCAGTTATATTTATTGACGATTCAAACAAATATAAATACAAACTCAAAGAAACTATCTTTAATTCATTCGCCATGTTACTAGGATTTCCTTCACCAGAGGATTATCCTTAAACTAGCCATTGGAGCCACTGTGCTACCTACCGTTTCTCAGCCTTTCTTAATTCTTTTAACTTTATTTTTATTGTTGACACTAATACAGATGTCCCCATTTACCGCCTTTACCCACTCAGCCCCACCCTTCCCTCTGGCCATCACCACACTGCTGTTTGTGTCTGTGGGTTATGCACATATGTTCCTTGGCTAATCCCTTCACCTTCTTTCATTGACCAAATATTTATTGAGGACCTGCCACAAGCCAGGGCAGTAGGCCAGTGCAGGGAACAAGCAGTCAGCAAGACCAACATAGTTCCCAACCTCACGGAACTTAGGTGCAGAAGAATGTTTCTTGGAGCATGATTCAATATGTCAGGGCATCTGGATTCATGGGCTTAATGTGAGGTTCAGGAACTGACATTTGCAAAGTTCAGCAGCTAAGTTGGAAGCACATGGCAGTTTGGAACCACGTCGCTAGCAGAGCTGTGTGCCAGTAGAACATCACCCAGAGGAGGCATGACAGGTGTATATGACCGATCCAAGTCAGGAATCCAGGTCAAAGCAGGCAATGACCCAGGCTGATGGAGCCAGACTGACCACGCTGGACATGGTGTAATCATGGGTGTGCAGACCAGCGTGACCACTGGCGTGGGGGGGACACTTTGCTCACCGGCAGCAGCATCATTACAGGTAATGGACTTCAGCAGGTGTTTATGGCAACCTGCATCCTTTGGGTAATCTCACGGATAAATTTTCAAGAATTTTGATATAGGAATATTAACCCCAACTCCTGTGAATATCTGCCAGCAGTGACTTGATTGTGCCCTGCCACATGTCATGAGGACTTAGAATCTTCAGCACAGTTTCCCAGAGGAAGAAACAGGGAAGGGCTGAGGATTAGGGTCAGCTTCCTGCCAAAAGCTGAGTGCTCTCTACGAACCGTGTAGCTAAACGATTGGGTTTTTCTTCTCTATTTGGTTGACAGGGTGAGATCCAAACTAACTGTGCAGGAGAGGTTAAGACCCAACGTGGATCCTGAGAGCATGTGGAAGGAAACTGCTTTTCACATTCAGATAACACTGCTTAGCTTGGTAACAAGGAGGCCAGGTGGGAAGCCACTTAAGAGATTCAAGCAATTATGTAAATTGAATGAATACGCTATTTGGAAGACATATAACATTTAGATAACAACATTCAGTTTTTAATCACCCTCCAGCCTTTAGAAGATATGTGTTTCTAAAGACTCATTATAAATATCATTTCAGAAAATGTGAAAGGTGCAGAGGTCTATTAGGTAATAATATTTATTATTTTAATGAGTCAGTAAATGAATGTTTGATAAAGGACTGGAAGTTAGTTTTTAAAAATCTCGGGAATGTTCAATAATTCTCACAAACTCATATCTTTTTTATATTAGCCTATAATTTTGTTTGTATGTATTGCTAGTGAGATTTAGCATCTCATTTTTTACTGACATCAGGAGAGGCAGAAGTAAAGTTAGGTGTTTCTAGTCTCTAGGAAAATAAATATGGATTGCTACAAAGGGGGTTAATTAATAGTTTGATGATAAGGAAAAAAGAAATACAGTAATAGTAAAAATCAGCTTTAAAATTTAAAAACTACAGATGTGTGGTGGTAGCATTCAACACAGAGACAAGTGGCCCTGATGTCCTTCACTAGCTCTGAGTGCATTACACACTGCAATAATTAATAGTCATTCTAATGACTTCTGCTTAGCAAGAAAGTCTGTGATGTGGTCACATATTCTCATTTAAAAGACTGGGAGAGGTATTATACATTAACATTTCTGTCATTTTTTTAAGTTTTGGTATTTTATGGGTTTTGCTTCCATCACAGGTAAAAGTCACTTGGCCAGAAGATCTCTTTTCTCCAGTGACTAGGGTTGCCAGATTTAGCAAAAGAAGTATAGGATGCCCAGTTCAATTTAATTGCAGATACACAATTAATCACTTTTTGGTATAAACATATCACATTGAATATTTGGGGTTTACTTATGTCCCATTCAATATTTGGGACACGCTTATACTTTAAATTGTTTTTTAGTTGAAACTTAAATTTCACTAGGTGTTCTGTATTTTATCTGGCAACCTTACCCAGGACTCAAAAGGAACCCAGTGTTGCATCTGAGTCACTCCTTTCTGGAGCTGATGCACTGGAGAAAACCTGGCTGGTTCTATTAGTCAGCTCCATAGAGCTTTGCGGAAGAAATCCATAAACTTTAGGACAAAATAACCTCTTAGAATAATAACCTCCCTCTGAAAGTCTGAGTCAAGTGAGATCAAGCCTTGAGATAGACCTGCAGGAGGTATGCAGACAGAGGTGACAAACTCTAGGGAAGTAGGGTATAAGGAGCAAATTAACTCATAAGGCTCCTTGCAAAATGACCTCCACTGAACCGAGTTCTATAGTGAAGGCATTGGCTTGTACTGAAGCAAGCCACAAGCAAAAGCATGATGACATCCATCGCTAAAGCCACCACCAAATATTGTTGGGGACACTGTACTCTGCTTCCCTCCTTTCTCTGGAAGCTTCATTTTAGCCCTAATTCCATGTTTCTGTAATTATCTATCTGTGTTGTTCACTCAATAGATTCCTTAAAAGACAGGGAATGTATCTTTTAACTTTATACTGTGTTCCCAGCAGCAGAACATTGCCTTGCACACAGTAAGTACATAGTATGGTTTGAATGGGTAGCAGGGAAGATGGATGGATGGATGGATGGATGGATGGATGGATGGATGGATGGAGAGGTAAATGAATGGATGGATGATACAGTTGAAAATATTACATTGTGTTTATGGGGAGGCAGACATTAGCTCTTATACACCTGTATAAAAATGCTCAGAGTCACTTTATTCATATTATCCAAAAATGAGGAAAAAGACAGTATGTTCACAATAGGAGGACAGATAAGCAAATGGTGGTATATGAACCCAGTGGGATTCTACCTGGCAATAAAAAGGAATAAATTGCTAATGCACACCACAGGAATAAACTACAAACATATTATGCTGAGTAACAGAAGACATACAAAAGAGTACATGATATATTATTCCATTTTTGTGAATATTTAAACAGACAAACTAACTTAGGGAGGAATAACATAAGAACACAGTGCATTTGGGCAATGGAGGGAGTGGGGTGGGCTGGGAAGGGGCATGACAGAACTTTCTGGAAGTTGTTGTATATCTCAATAGTTATTCAGGGTGCCTAGGTGTATGCATTTGTCAAAACTCAACAAATGAACACTTGTGTTTCAATGTAAGCAAATTTTATCCTGTAAGGAGAAAAATCTATAAACAAATATTGAACTCTGGTTACATGCACAAGTGTTCAAGGGAAATATGGTGATATCTGTGATTAGCTCTGAAATGCATCCAAAAAGTGTGAACGGGTGGCTGGATGGAGCAATACACACAAATAAAATGAAGCAGGTACAGTAAGATGTGAATGGGAGAATCCATGGCAAGTCTACTGATGCTCACTGTAAAACTCTTTCAAGTTTGTTATACCTTTGAAAATTTTCATAACAAAATGTTGGGGTAAAAAGAAACTTCTGGCTCACATAACTGTCAGGGTACTTCACACTAGAAGGAAATCCGACCTTCTCTGAGGATGTCTGAGAACATTTCTCAGGGTAAGTAAATTACCTCTGAGGCTTTCTGGGGAAGTGGCCCCACTCTAACGAGAAGCCCAAATTCCATTTAACCCAACTGGGTGAGAATTCAACTCAGGTTATTTTTCATTGCCCCAGTCATTCCAGCACATTCTCCCCTGAAAACACTGCCCATTTATTTAGAAGTAGGAAGGACACTCCTAACACCAAGGTTGCTGTTCCTTCTCCTGCCCCTGCGGTCTCTGGTCTCTGTCCTTTAGTGTCTGGCTCAGGGCGGCCATGTCGGCATGGCTACAAAGTCCGTTGGAGGAGACTGACTCCTGAGGTCCACACTAGCTAAGCCGCTCCCTCCTGCAGAAAGCGTGGGTGTGCCTGGACATCACTCTCCTGGATGCGTTCTGCAGCTGCCAAAGGACAGGATTTACTCCGGTGAAATTTAGGCCCAAGGGGAACTTGAACATCATGCCACAATTAGAAGTGGCATGTGACCCAGGATTAAAAAGTCGGCTGCCAGAGAGGAGTGAACTGCTTGTTTCAAGTTGATCAGATTGAGGGAAAAACTGCTGGTGTGATTCCATCCGTAAAAACGCCAGAACATTTCCAGGTTGGTCAGTGATTTTTTTTTAAATAATTAGGTGAAGGTAAGGAATCCCTGTTAGAAACAATATATGTTGCAGGCTCCCTATAAAGGGAAGAGAGAGGAGGGTGAAGAGGTCCATCACGTTCTGCTGGAAATTTCCGTGACTGCGACCCTGGGCTGCAGGATGAGGACTACGAGTCACAGTTGAATCCTTCACTCTCCACCTGCAGTCTCCCTGGGTCAAGGCAGAATCAAGCAGCTATTTATTATGCCAGGATTTGAGCCTTCTCATCAGGAAATCTGGGTCCTGTGACCTCCTACTTGGAGGCATTTAAACTCTATCCACCAATAGATGGTGGGCTAGTGCGACCCTCATTACTGGAGATATTCAAACCGACACTGGACAAGAAGATGAGAGTCAGTTAAAGGACAGAATGGTGTTACAGGCTGACTTGTGTCCCCCAAAATACTGATGGCACCTGGACCTTGGACTTCCAGCCTCCCGAACTGTGAGAAAATAAGCCATCCACCCTGTCTCTGGTATTAATATGCTGCTATAGCAGCCCCGGCAAAATAATACAAGCAGGGCTTGAAGGAGATGGTTTTCAAGTTCCATGTTTGCATGTAAGTTCATGGAGGCAAGATGTTTGTCCTGTCTGCTATGGTACTCCAAACACCTACAATAGACCTTGACAGATAGCAGGTCCTCAATAAATAATGAATACATAAATAGTGTTAGACTTTCCAGAGAACTCGCTGTTATCGGAAGTCCACTGCTAAGCACGGTGCCTTTTCAACTTCCATGTTGGCCCTTGATATAGCTCTACTGTATTTATGATAGCACGTAGCTATTTTCCTGGTTTGGTTTTAGAAAATGTGGAAAATAGAGGCATTAAAAGAGAAAAATACAATGTTGCTAAGATATAACTATTATAAACATTTTGCTTAATTGTTTTCATAGAAAATATATACATAGGTAAGTTGAAGACAAATTGTAAGTGCAGGATTTTTTCTTCTTTTTCGCAGAAGATCACAGCATGCTTTCCTTCCTCATTACATATTTTCTCAAACAGGATCTTTAACGTATACTGCCTATTACTCCATCATGAAGATGTAATGTTGTTTAATCATCTAAAAATTGGCTTAAATTAAGCATAATTTTTTTGATAAATCTGTATGTCCAAAAACACTAATTTTTGAAATTGCATTTAGGGAGGCTAAATATTTTCCCCAGGTTTTAGTTGGCTATTTTAATCTTTTTTTCTTCTATTATGATTTTCTATTGTTCAACATTTAGAAAATCTTTCTCCATACCCAAATCAGTTAATCACTTCCATTTTCTTTGGGGATATTTCCATTACCAAATCAATATATGCTCATGGTATAAATTTCAAAAATATGTGAAAGCTGAAATAATAAAAAATGCATCTACAATGATTTGAATTTTATTGTTTTCTTTCCCATCAGCTTACAGTATATATTTTCACATGTTTGTTAACATACAGTACCCATAACATTTTATATGCTAATTTTAAATTTATTTGTATGATTGTAAAATGAACATCTGATCACTGTAAAATTTGGTGACTGCGCAGTGTCATTTGGAGAAATTAAAAAGATCTAAATCCCAATCACCAGGCAGAGCTACTGTTAACATTCAGTATTCAATTCTTCCCTCCTAGTTTTTGTTGTATGTATTTTACATAATTGCAATGTGTAATATGCAAAAAATTGTGCTGATTTTAATTATGTGTTCATCTAAAATTTATATTCATGGTAACAAATTGTGTATCCAAAAGCACAAAATAGAAAATTAAAATCACTACTAATAATAGTACCATTCAACGAAAATCACTATTAAAAACTTTGTGTACTACCTTGGGGAGTGATCCACATGTCTTCTTTGAATGGTAAGAAGAGAATGTAAACATATATCATCTATATCTCAAAGTACATCTCGAGCAATATCCACAGGTTTTCTATATATAAACAGAAGCTTAATGATTAGCATGTACTAATTAACTCATGTAATGTTTGTTCTTTTCTTCTGTATTTTAAGTTTCCCAACTTTGCCTCCAAGTTACTGATTTGACATTCTCCAGAACAATTCTCCCCTCTACTCCCTCCAAAGACGATTTTAATTCTCTTTTTGTAAATTAGTTTCCTCTGTCAACCAGTTCTTTGTTACTTTTTTCTCTGTTTATTTTTGTCTTGCGGTTTCTGCTTACCACACAGAGATCATACTGGGCTTTTTGGTATTTTAGAATTTTCTCTGGTGTATTTTTTGTTGCTTTTTCTTAATTAAACTTTTCACTTTTGGTAATTGCACTTAACATACAGTTTCCAGAAACAGCACACAGAGATGTACCACTTCCAGTTTGCCCAAGGTAACGATATACGGAAATAACCTAAGTGTAGGTATAGATCACATTTTCATTACCCATTCACCCACTGGTGGATATATATAGATGTAGATAATGGAATACTACTCAGCCACATAAAAGAAGGCAATCCTGCCTTTTACAATACCACGGATGAACTTGGAGGGCACTATGCTAAGTGAACTTAGCAAGACACAGAAAGACAAATATGTATGACCTCACTTATATGTAGAATCTAAATAAAGCTGAACTCATAGAAATAACAAGTAACATGATAATCCCCAGGGCAGGGCAAATGGGGAAATGTTAGCCAAAGGGTACAAACTTTCAGTTACAAGTTCTGGGGATTTAATTCACAGCACAGTGACTCTAGTTAACAAGACCGTGTTGTATACTTGAAATTTGCCAAGAGAGTAGAACTTAAACGTTCTCACCATCACCAAAAAACCAAACCAAAACTAAAAAGGTAATTATATGAGGTGATGAATGAGTTAATTAGTTTAATTGTGGTAATCATTTCACAGTGTATACATAAAACAAATCACGAGGTTGTATACTTTAAATTGTATAATTTTTATTTGTCAATTAATTATACCTCAAAATAGCTGGGAAATAGTGCCATTTACACCAGATGCATTCTTTTGGTATCTGGTGTAAGGCTGTTTTTCTTGTGTGCATAAGAACTCAAGCTTTACGAAAAATATTTCAACCTAATTACACAAATCTGGAGACTGCAGCGGAGTATGCCACTCGGTGACCTGATTTTCAGGGTGCATCACTAGCTACTCTTCAACTTACCCTGAAAGAAGAAATCCGAACTTTTGCCACATTATACATGGGAAAACAGACAAGGCAATGGCTTATGCAAGTGCAAGGTACTTCCAAGGTCATTTCCTTCACTCCTTGACCGTATTGTTATTTTTTCAAAAGTCTGTCTCCTTCATGACCAGGCTGTGTTCTCTGAGGACAGGGTCAGGCTGCCAAGCTGGCAACTTCAAATGGAGTCATTTTAAAGCCTGCGTTCTAATAATGGGAGTTGCTCACTTCTGGGCCTATAAGTAATTCAGAAGCCATTGAAATTTCCCAAAGAGAGCACACCATAGTGGGAGGCAGTCCCTCAGGCCCCAGAGTGAGGCTCTGAGACAGCAAAGTCCATCAGGAGTCGGGCAGGCTGGCCAGCCGGCTCCTGGTGCAGGGAGAGCCCAAAATAGAATGGGGACAGGGTTGATCATCTCTCAGTGAGGCTACTCAATCGACTCCCTTAAAAGTCCATGTTCCCACAAAACCAGCTGACGCTGATGCATTGAACTGATCGTAAGCAGGGCTCATACATTTGTGCATGCATTTGTCAGTCGACAAACACTAAGAGAGTACCGCGGAAGAACGGGGCAGTTGTTATGCATGGAAAGCACCGGGAATGCAACCACTCTCTACAGCTTTGAGCAGCCCACGGTGGTTTCTTTAGACATTTACTGAGTGACCTCGATGTGTCTGATACAGTGTTAGGCATGCTTCTCCTACTGATCCTGAGATTTCCTAAAGATGGACACATGTAAGAGAACAATTAACAAACCATGAAATACAGATCCACAGCCACCTGTGCTGGATCAGGTGGAGAATTTTTTTTCTAGAGATGATTAGTTCCAATTGGTTATACCTAACCCTGTCACTTGGATACAAGAAAAGGTGACCAGGCATCACTTTCCAGTTCCCATCGTGCAGTCCGGAGTTAGTGCAGGGTGGATACAGGCAGTCATCCTTTCTGGCTGCCATGGAAGAGGCAGAAAGGGAGAAGGATGGGTGAGAACACATTCAACGTCAGCAGACAGGCCCTAACAGGAACTCCTGCTGCATAGAAAAGTGAGGAAGCCAACCACACTTTCTCTGACCCATTTACTACACAATGAGTCCACGCACCATTGTTTCGAAAGATGGCCACCATAATTTACCCCTGCTCCTTTGCAGTATGAATGCGAATGCTTTTCTCATCAAGAGATGGGGCTTAGCCCTGGCTGGTATGACTCAGTTGGTTGGAGCATGTCACCCCAAAGGCAAAGGGTTGTGGGTTCAATTCCCGGTCAGGGCACATACCTGGGTTGCTGGCCTGGTTCCCTGTTCAAGCACATGCAATATCTGTTTCAGGCACATACGGGTGCAACCAATGGATGCTTCTCTCTCTCACACTGATGTTTCATTCTCTCCCTTCCTCTCTCTAAAAAGCATTGAAACAAATGTCCTAGGGTGAGGATTGAAAAAGTGAGAGAGAAATGGGGTTTATTTCCTCTTCCCTTGAGTCAGGTTCCTTTGTGATAGCTTTTGCCGATACAGTGTCAATGGAAGTGATACTGTGCATGACCCCAGCCCAAGCCTCAACACACCTTGCATTTTCTGGCTTTGTACTCTCAGTGTCCTGAGACTGCAAAGTAGACCACCAGTCCATGTGGCGATAAACCAGGATGTACCAGATGACAGTCAACAGCAACTGCCAGACGGAGTGAGCCCATCTCGTATCTTCGTATCTTCCAGCACAGATGACCCTCCCCCCAACGCCTCCAGCCAACGCAGCCACTTGTGCGAGCCCAGCTGAAGCTAGCAAAGCAACTCTCCGGCCAACCCACATAATTATAAGGAAAAATAAATTGTTGTTCTAAGTCACTACATTTTGAGGTGGTGTGTTATGTAAGAATGGGATAGATAAAACTACTAGCAAACATGGTCTCTTTCTCGTGTCTGACCTATGTGACCAGCATCCTGGGTCCTGGAGAGGGATAGTGGAGAGTGATCGAGTGAGCAGAGGCAGGAAGATGGATGGGGGTGGATGAAGCAAAGCAGCAGCCCCCACCCAGGACATCGAGCAGGGCCAGATTCAGGATTAGCTAAGCGATGCTGAGGCAAAACTGGGTTCTTCCCTGGCCCAAGCTCAAGTTTCCTTTTCACTTTGCTTGTTGGCAAGGGCAGAGAGAGGGGCACTAGCCTGAGAGTCATGATCTGTGAGTTCTCATTACTCACTGTGACCTTTAGATGTATCACGTAAGCCACCTGTGCCTCAGTGTCATCACCAGCAGCATGTCCTTAACCGCCCTGACTAATTCACAGCCAGGGCTGCTGCGAGGACTCGATGAACAAAACTGCTCTGGAAACTGAAACATGATGCAGATATGAGACAGCTCTATAAATTAGCTCCAACACTATAAATTAGACCCACTGCCATGTGTGGAATCCCCACCCCTCTCGAATTATTTGGTGAGATAAAAGGAAAGGTCGTATGGCTGGCAGGCATCAGTGCCATCACCTCACAAATGACCACCTTCCCAGAAAAGATGTGCCCAGCACTGGAACCCAGAACGCAAAGAATAAGGTGTCCCGGCAGGATTCCTAAGCCACAGAAAAGAGGGAGATGCTCAGAAACATGAATCGTCTGAGCCTCCTGGCCTCATCTCCAGATCTACAAAACTGGAGAGCGTACAGCACTATTGACAGAGTTCTTGACATGCTCTGGGGATGGAAATGAATAGAATTAGCCATCACTCATCACCTGCCACATGCCAGGGGCTCCAGGAGGGTATTTCTGGGAGCACTCTTTGTGATTCTTCTCAACCGCACCTTGAGATTACAGAAAAGGAAACTGACTTTCAAGAAGGAAAGTAATGTTATAATGTGAAAAAAAAGGAAGATGGTGGGCTTAGTAAACTTTCTACGGATGACAGAGAATATGAAGTGGTTTCAAAGGTAATTTTTAAAATTTGATTACATTTATTGGGGTGCCATTTGTTAATAAGATTCTATAAGTTTCAAGTGTGCAGTTCTAGAATTCATCATCTGTGTATTGCATTGCATGTTCATTAAGGGGAAAAATAGGCAAAATGCACGCCGCAGGAAACCAAGCATGAGGTATGAAGTTATAAAACAGCATGCCCGTGAAGACACAGTTTGACTGAAACACAGCTGTGTGCAGATATTCAGGGGAGATGAGATTTCAGCGTGGCACTGAGACTCCACCAGTCAGGATTCAACTAGAGAAGGAGGCCCAGTAGGGTAGGTATGGATTTATGGCAGGGGAATTATCATGCTATTGTGGAAGCGGGTCAAACAGTCTCTGCAAAGCTGCTGTCTTGGCATCCGATGCTGGAGCTTAAAGTCCCCATGGCAATCAGTCAAAAAGGGACAATCAAGAGCAAGCTGGACCTCTGATAACTCAATAATAAACAAATAAGTCACCCAATTAAAAATGGGTTAAATATCTGCATAGGCATTTCTCAAAAAAAGATGCATAAATAAATGATCAAGAAGCATGTGAAATGGTGTTCAACATCAGCAACCAATAAGGGATGCAAATCATAACCACAATGAGATAGCGCTTCACACCTCCCGGGATGGCTATGATCAAAATTACAGATAATAACAAGTGCTAGAAAAGGATACGGGAAAATTAGAATTCTCATGCATTGCTGGTGAGAATTGAAAGTGCTGTGGTCACTCCGGACAACTTGGCAGTTGCTCAAAAGGACTTACCACAGGACCCAGTAACTTCACTCCTAGGTAGAGACCAAAGAGAAATGACAAACATATGCACACAAAAAAAGTCCACAAGTTTGGGCGTATTGGTGATAGTCAGAACAGATGGAACTCAGCCTAGAGCTGGGATGACAGTCACACACTGGAGAAGCACTGTGGGTCTGTGGGAGAAGCCGGTAAGATTGCAAAGGTGAGGGATCCTGGAAAAGGGTCAGGGCCCCTGGGATTCCACATGTGCTCGTCATGCATCCAGAAGGCACAAGTCTCTCATGGGTCAGGAAATCTCCAAGCCTTGTTTTCCTCAAGGGGAAGCCACCTTACTGAGGGAATCAATTCTCCCTGGGAATTCCCAAGCCGGATTCCCTCCACTTCTCTAGAAATGATATCTTAATTGATTTTTAATTATTTTCATTTCTCCAAGTTAATTACCCTTCAAAGTTACCGTCAGAGCCGAATCACTCTGCCTGTCTGTGTATGAGTTCATATGTGGGGGAGGCGGTATATGTGTGTATAGGTGTAGTTCGCAGGCATGCATGTGTTCACACAGCTGTGATCCTCTGTGATTGTCCTTCTCCATCGAAGAGAATTGGCACAGTCTTGAGACTACGTGTGCGCATATAGCTGAGAACAACGGTGCAGAAAAAATGGAAAGTGTCTTCATGCTTGTGTCCAGGTTAGAATTTTCCACACTTTTTCAGTTTATGACATCCTCGGTGTCTCAGTAATATTTTCTTGGCAACCCCAGGTCAAAAGAAAAACTTGTTCTCTGTATTAAATAGTTAGGTCCAAACAACTTAATTTATAGCTATGGCTAAACAACTTAGCCGCCACTTGAAAGAGATAACTCACATAAATTAAAAGAAGTCCCCAGTCTCCTCCATTATCCGAATTCTCAATTGCTCTGTCTTTATCCTGTCACCCCAACCTGAGAAGAAGGTCACCACCCCCCTCAGTTCTTGCCCGACACACAGCTTCTGTGCTGGTGACACAACTCGAGTGGAGCCTTCCCCTCCTGTCCTGCCTCCCTCCACGCTGCTGTGAGAGTCGCAACACCTTCTTCTCTGCTCCTGAAGGACGCTGCTCGTGCCCTGAGCACAAGAGTCACAGTTATCCACTGGTGACAGACTGTGTACCTTAAATAGTGAGGGGACATGTTTATTCATGGCTCTCTCTTCAACTCCTAGTGGGGTCTGTCACCTGGTAGGTGCTCAATGCATGTTTATTCATTGAATGAATGAGTGTTGTCACCAAACCCACCAAGCAACATTGAAGTGACAGTGTACAAGAACTGTAGGAGCTGGCCTGCATGTAAGCGCACAGCCGTATACACACATGCCAGTTCATGCATGCACTCACATTCACAATGTGCAGGTTGACATAAACACCCACCTGCTTCCCAGCTAAAGATGGATCTGGGTCCTCTCCCTGGGTGGAACACAGGGAGTTTAAATAATCTATTCAAGGTCACACAGCAGAATGAGGATTCAAACCCAGGCAAATTAGCTCTATGTTCTTAACAAATATGTTCTCCTGCCTCTCACTCATCCTGACTGAAGGTCTTTCTTAGGTGGGTGTATACAAGCAGGAAGTTGTTCCCAAAATAAGTGATGTGAACTCTTTGTCCTCTGTGCCTCATTCTCACCGCTGTTGCCCAAAACTTTCTCAGATGACCCAGCATCATACATTTTATGAAGTCAGTACATTCAGCAAACACACGTGTTGCATCCTAATTTGTGCCAGACACTGGGGTGCTGTTCAGAGCAGAGCATGTGGTTCTTGCCATGGGAAAATAGAGGTATCTCAGAATATAAAAGGATCATGCTTCAAGAAACTATGGTACATTTACACAATGGAATACTATGCAGCCGAAAGAAAGAAGGAGCTCATACCCTTTGCAACAGCATGGATGGAGCTGGAAAGCATTATGCTAAGTGAAATAAGCCAGGCATTGAAAGACAAATACCACATGATCTCACCTTTAACAGGAACCTAAACAACAAAACAAAGAAACAAGTAAAAGATAACAAAAGACACTGAAATAGAGGACAGGTTGTCAGTGACCAGAGGGGAGAGGGGAGGGAATTTCGGGGGAATTTCAGGGGAAAAGGGAAGGGTTTACAGGAACAAATATAGAGGACACATGGACAAAACTCGGGGGGTTGGAAATGGGAGGGAGGCGGGGAGGAATGGGTGGGTGGGCTGGAATGGGAATAAAGGATAGAAACTGTACTGAATAAACTAAAATAAAATTTAAAAAATAAATAAAAATTTTTTTAAAACTCTTTACAGCTGAAAAAAAAGAATATAAAAGGATCATGCACAAGGTATAAAAAGGAACATGGAATAGGATAGAGCAATGCATGCTGCTAAGAAGGTTACAAAAAAGCTCCAGAGAAGGCATCAAGCTCCCCAAAGGACAGGGTTCCTATTCAGACCAGGGAGACTGAATTCATTCCAGAATAAATAGCCAAATTCGGAATGTTGCTGGTGCACTTAGAGCCACACCTCACGGCCCTGGGACAGGGAGACAGGGAGCCTACCGAGCATTCCCCAATCCTGTGCCTCAGTTTCCTCCTCTGCAGAAGCCCCAAGGAGCAGGCTGGACTAGATGGACTATCTTTAGCTCCAAAACCTCAGTCCATCCTGTGTTAGATCCAAATATATGATCAAATATTCATGATGGCTCTCCAAAAATAAGGAGAAAGCATAAAATTTAAAGGAGATGCAGTTATTTTAATTTTTGGCAAAAGAACCTACAGACCAAAGGGAGGAGGCCTATGGCCAAGGAACCCACAGGGACATCGCGTCTTCTGTCTCTGACCCATCACTATTATTGCGTATCCGAGTAGGGACACTCAGATTGCTCCCTTCTGCCCCTCATACTCTGAAACTTAGCTCTTAGTAGAGCACTATTTAATATCCCTGAGCACCTACCCCGTGCCCAGAATTGTGCTAGACCCTTCACATTGACGCCATTTCATTTCATCTTCTTAACGACACTGTAAAAAATAGCATTATCATCCTACTTTTACAGGTGAGAAAACAGACTCAGAGAAGGTAAGTCATTTGCCGAAGGCCACACAGCAAAAGCCAGATGAGAATCCAGATTCTACATTTCATGTTCTTTCCACTCTGCACATAGTTGGCTTTGATAGTAGGTAGTGAGATAGGGGAGGCAAAGTAAGAATGGGCCAATAATAAGAGATGTGTTCTCAAGAGTGTGTTATCTCAAAGCTTCCACAGTATATGCACCTTCTGCTAAAATACAGCATGCAAAATCTTTGAATGTTTAATTTATTTAAAAAGAAGGGAACTGGTATTTCCTTTCCACTGCCGCCTTGTTTACTCTCAGCTGCTTCCCACAGCTGGGTTTTGTTCTCTTCCTTCCTTCAAATTTGTTCAAGAAAATGCCCCTCCCTGCCCCCTCTCCTGATATAAGCACTGAGAAGGGCAGTTCCTGGATCCTGTGATCATGGGAAAAAGTGCACCAAGCATCACACTTACATTCCAGTTTGTTAAAGCAGCCATTCAAGAGCCAAGGCATCGGGCCTCAATTTGGGTGTTCTGAGAAGCAGGCACCAAGGTGGACTGAGACAAGCAAGAGATCAATGGAATGACACAACTGTGAAGGATGAAAGGGAGAGAGAAGTGAGCTGGGGAGAACCTTCGGACTTCAGTGCAGGTCTGACACTCATGAAGAGAGAGAAGGAGGGAAGGAAGATTGGATGGGAGGAGACACAGTCTTCAGCTCAGTTCTGAGAAAGCCTTGGTGAGGCTGATGGGAACCCTCAGAGTGAAGAGTCCTGCCCTGGACAAGAATGACCGGACTCTAGGATCCCCTCAGTATTCACCATTGGCTGTGAAGACAAGGCCTCGGTGATCTCAGATTTGCAGCAACTGGAATCTGTCAGCTCACTATATTTCTTACAGCAGGTCCTTTCAGGGAGATCTGAGGAGCATGCTCCCACAGCTGCCATGCAAAGTCCTTTTCTCCAAAAGCTTTCACAACCTTAGTAGATCGGTGCACTTCAGGTGGAGACCTGAGTATCTGAGAAAATGGTTGCATTCTTCAGGGTCTCTCCCAAGAGGCACTGGAAGTGATGCCGATGTCTGAGTTCAGTAAGGAAAGCTAGGGTGTCTTCTGTGGTCACGCCTGTCTCTCATTTTAATTATGCAAGACAGTGTTGAGAGAATGGTGGGAAGGAGGATCTGTTACCCCTCATGACTGTGATCTTGGAAGGAAGGAGAAGGAGAGAAAGAGAGAGAGAGAGAAAGGAGGGGTGAGAGAAAGAAAGGAGGAAGGGCAGGAGGGAAGGAGTGGGGGAATAAGAGGGAAGGAGGAAGGGAGGGAAGAAGGACATCCCCAAGGGGATAGATTTGTGGAGAATCATCATCTTCCACAAAGCCCACGTGAAAGATGTTCACTGGTATTAATGGAATGAGCAAACCACCTCCACATGTCACACTTTAGCTTTAAGGTCTCCCCACTGAGGCCCTTCATTCAGCAAGCAGATATGTGTACCTACTACGTGCCAGACACTATGCAGAGTCCTGGGGATGCTGAGACACATTCTCACAGTTCCTGCCTGCAAGAGATGAATAGTGGGAAGATACTCAGGGTAATCAGAAATATGAGCAAACATTTACTTTCCTAAGTGCTCTGACAGCAGGATACATAAGGCACTTATTTGATTGCTATGGTTAGCATGTGTCTGTTGCAAGAAACATAAAACCCAACTCAAATTGGCTTAAATAGGATGGTTATTGCTTCCCATAAATGCTCTTACAACAAAGTTGTATTTCCCTCTCTTTCTGTGTTCAGAAAGGACATCTGCAACCTAAATATTTCATTTCATGAGGCCTCCATATCTATACAGCAGCATCCCTAATTTTTCTACCAAGTCTACAAAGGCTACAACCTTGATGATCGTCTTCCCAAGGTATGAGAGGCAGCTGATTAACAAAGTAGGGTCCTCTCCTGTGCCCTTCATCCCACCCTAACCAATTCTGTACTTTAGAGTTTGTTAATGCCAATTAATGCCCCTCCTTCTGGTGCCAAGTTCTCTAGTATTTCAGAAGACTTGAATTACAAATAATAAAAATTTTGACTCCAAGTGGCTTCTACTACAAAGATGCTACACTGGTGATTGATGAAGGTCTTCATATAGGGAAGTGCTGGTTTGATGCAGCGGCTCAGCCATGTCAGCACTTCCATCTCTCTGTTTGCCGTAGTGTTGGCTTCACCCTAAGGCGGGTTACACTCATGGTCACGAGATGGTTCCAACATCTACCAAAGATCTATGTTTCCTTGGACCACATCAAGGGAGTGGGGAAGGAAATTACTACTAGAAGCTCTCTGAGAAGAATGAGGAAGTGTAGTGCCAGAAACTCCTAGAAAACGTCTCTTCTCATTGCATTGGTCCAAATGGGACCATGACCGATCACAATGGCCAGGAAATGGGACTTTATTAATTAAAATCATCCCAGACCATGTACAAGGGTGCAATTTTCTTCCCACAAACCACATGGATTTGAAGAGGAGAGGTGTTGATAACTGAATGAAAACTGGGGTTTTTGTAAAAATGATTGTTGGGGAGATAACCCCAATTTCCACTGTAATGATGATAACAACAATGACAGCAAATGTTTACTGAACCCTTCTATGCACGAGGGCTATCTAAAAGCTGGTGACCACTAGCCTGGACATACCTCTGCTCCACTCTCAACACAGCCCCCAGGAAATCCAGCTGGGAAAGCCTGAGCCAAGCTCTTCTGCAAGACTCTAGCTGAAATAGAACCCCAGCCAGGCACTGCTCATCTCTTCCTACCTCTTCCCTCATCTATGCCCACCCTTATCTCACTTTCTTGTTTGCTTAAAGTGTGAGGCAGACATAATTACTGAATTCAGTCAAGATCCCGAAAGAACCACTAAGGTCTTTAACTCAACCAGAAATCGCTTGTTCTAATGAGCCCCACTCATCACTTCCTGACCTCGGAGCTCAATTAATTTTACACAAGGAAAGTGCCAGGTGTCTCTGACTGCTGCTGTTAAAAATGCTCCCATTAAAAAGTCTGTCACCCCCCTGGGTAGGGACCTGGCTGGAAACTGGCTATAAGGACTCAATAACCTGGCACCAAGGGCAGGAAAGCTGGGTTTTTCTGAAGCAACTGAAAAAAAAAAAAACAACAAGGAAATCAGGTCCCACCTGAGCCAAAGTGGCCTCCTTGGTTCAGATTGCCCTCATGCCACTAGAGTTTTCAAAGAAGCCACAGGGCAACTGGGATCTGCCTGGGACTCACACCCTCCACCCCCACCTCTGCCTCCCTTCACTTGGCTGACTCCTCTTCACCCTTCAGTACTCACACCTTGGTTCTCTTGTCTCTTCCTTCAACCTTACAGATTGTGTAAGTTGCCTTTGATCTTCATCACGCCCAGAACCCCTTTTCTCCCCACCATGCATTTAATCCACGTTAGCAAAATGACTCAATTGCTTGCCTATGATCCATAAAGATCGTGGGTACCTTAAGAGTAGGAATAGAGTCTATTTTATTTTCAGCTATATCCTTCAACTCTTAGGACAGTGTCTGGCACACATTTGAGGCTCAGTAATTATGGTGAAAGGAAGGGAAGGAAAGACAAGGTCAGGTAGACAGCCAGCCAAAGGAAGACTGTGTTGTTGATAGTCTTATCGTTCTGATAGTTTTTATAGTTCATGAGCCTCATCATAGAGTCTTCTTGACTTGAACTTGTCCAACCTTGCAAACCTCGGTGGTGATGACGAAGTGTCTCTGCCTGCCTTCTCCAGCCGCAGAACTGGGGGCTCAAGGGAGTGGCTGGCAGAAGAATCCTGAAAGGGATGTTGCAATATCAAAACGTGACTGGGAAAACCAGATGTGCTCCTCTCGCAGGAGTGGAGCACAGGTATGGGAGCTGCCTGTTATCCCCACTGCTAGTGAGTTCTTTCTCCACCTTTCCTACAGGATGAGGACTCAGGGACAAAAATATTTCATGCCAAACTGAGGTGGAGAAACCCTGGCTTAAACAGACGTAAAGGAAATTCCTTAATGGAGAATTTCTTAGAAATTTAATATGCTGTGAGAAATGAGTCTGCAAGTGAGATAGGAATAGAGAATTCAATTTTCCCCCAAATTAGCAGCCCACAGAATTTTTTTCAGGGCGATTCCGTTTATTTAATTACCATTCTATAGAATAGTGTTTCTCAAACCATTGTGGTGTAGAACAAGTTTTTTTTTTTAATTCCAATTTGTAGTGGACCGATACATGACTTTACTCTGCATGACTGGGACCGAGCCCATGCTGCATGCCATTCACCGCATGTTTGACAATATCTGTGCTAATTCTACCCTATTCAAGGAGATGGTCCTTTGAACATTTGGATGTTGCGGCATTGTTTACATTCTTACTCTAAACTTCTGCATTTACCTTATTGCAGATCAGGAAGAAAAAGTCCATAAAGTAGTTCTGTCATTAAATTCCTGCTAGATAAAATTCCTCTCTCAAAATCTCTTATTAAGTCAGATGCCAAATAGTGTCTCTCAAACTCTCTATCTCCCTCTCTCTCTTTAAGAAAAAAAAAATACATAGCTGGAGAGTGACCTGGTAAACCACCATCACCCCATCCCCCATGTTAGCAGCTCCCTCTGTAGCACCTAATCCAATGGCAAAAGTTTCTGGAGGAGGAAACAGAAACATACTTCCTTTAGCCCATCAGTTGAAGAGTGAACACCAGGACCAGGGCTGTGAATTGCCAAGTGTCCAGGGTGGTCTGGTCCAGTGGGAATCAAGGGTTTTTTTCCCCCCAGGCTCTGCCTATGGAAACTCTGACAGGGATAGCTATCAAACCAAAGAGGTTCTGCAGTTGGGACCCCGGAGGGCTCTGTTTGTGTTCTTATTCCTCTGGGCCCCTCACAGACTCTGATGCTTAGGAAAAGTTCAGCTGAGAAGGAGAGAAAAAGGACTACATACTAGGTTGAAAATATTTCAGAGTCAAGAAAGGACTTCTGGGCCACAGAAATACTCATAGGTTAAAAGATGGAAGCCAGAGAAATGGAGATATTGTGCTGACTAGATGATCCAGAATATAGGGAACTGGTATTTAATGGAGAAGGGTTTACCTGATCCTCTTGCTGTATTCAAGAAGGGTAAGAACTCTAATGGAGCTAACTGTTAGCATAGCCAGCCATGATTAGGGAGGAGGAAAACTCATCAGTATCTCAGTCCTTCCTATTAATTTCCAGGCTTGCAATTAATTGATTTTTCCTCATTGAATCCCCATAGTAATAAGTAGCTTGTATATAAATATGACAGGTATGCTGGGTGGATAAGAGTATGCCATGGAATATAATGACATTATTAATGATCTTGTCAACCATTAAATTCAATATTTTTTAAATAAAGCTTTAAGCTTAGCCTGTACATGTGTCTGATACCATATCTTGCATGCCTTAGGAAAGTTGCTGATCCTAAGATTTTTTTTCCTCTTTGTGTGGCAACTTCAGCTTCTTTTGATGTTTGCCTCTTTGGATAGTACTTAAATAATTAAAGCAGGTATTTTTTTTACCTACTTTATATAGAGAAAGTTTGACTTACATCACTGAATTAGGAAATTATTGAATAGGACTTTATTAAGTAGAGAGGATAGATAGATGATAGGTAGATAGATAGATAGATAGATAGATAGATAGATAGATAGATAGATAGATGATAGATAGATAGACAGATAGACAGGCAGATTCTGGATTCTGTAATCAGAAGTGTGAGCTCCATGAAATCCCAATGAACACGAAGCCCACTGTGATGCTCTGCAGGTTCCAGGTGCTGACTTCCCACTAACTTCAAAGGGAATCAAGGAGGAAGCAAGTGCAGTGCCTTGAGAATGTACCCCAGGCCCTTGCTACCTGGTGAGAAGCAAGTTGCAATGTCCATGTGGTTTATTTCTACTAAAGGACCTGATGCAAAAGTTCATCTGCCTTCACGGGCAACCCTCAGAGCTGGTTCTGACAGTAAAGTAAAGTCATGGCTGCACCCAAAGACCACTTCTGAGTCTCGGCCCTATCACTTAGTAGCTGTGGAGTCCTGGGCAAGTCACCTAACCTCTCTGAGCCTCTGTCTCCTTATTTATGCAATAGAGATAGTAAAATGAACATCTAGAGCCGTTCTGAAGATTAAAAGTAACGTTTTAAAGTACACAGAGCATCATAGATGTCCAATAAGTGATTTTTTAACAGTATTGTTATTATGCATGACTGGGGATGCATGGGGACACATATGTAATCCACAAAGATCTTTCCCTCTACCTACCTGTTCATGAAATCCAACCCTTTGTATGTTTAATTTGTCAGCCCAGCTTCCCCGGGCTATGGCAGCTGGGAAAGGACCTACATAACCATGACTCCTATGTCACTAGCAAAGCTTTTCTCCTTGAAGTGGAGGTAGTTTCTCCTCACTGGTCTTGCCCCTCTCTTATTAGTTCTAGGCTCTAATGGAATCAATGAAGGGGAAACGATGCCATCCCTACCCTAATGGGAGAGGCAGGCATTAATCAAATAACATTACCATTGTGTTAATATGCTATGGAGAAGATGTACATGGTGTTATTAAAGGAAATAACAAGGCAAATTGACCTGGTCCAGGATATCAAGGAAGGCTTATCTAAAGAAATGATCCTTCCTAAAAGACAAGGAAATGATCTCCTCCTAAAAGATGAGGAATATTAATGAAATGAAGTTAAGGTGAGGGTGGAGGTGGAAGATTATTCCAAGTAGAGAAAATATATATTCAAAGGCCTAAAGCAAGAGGTGATATGGTGTGTGTCATTGAATTGCCCAGGAAACGAGGAGGAGACTCGTGAGACAAGCAGGCATCATCCACATGCTGTAAGACTTTGTAGGACTTCTTCAGGACTTTGGTCTTCCTCCCAATAGCAAAGAGAAGCCACTGAAGGGCTGTCAGTGGCTGGAAGATTCCAAGATCAAATTGGCACTTTCAGAAAGATATTGTCGGGTCTCTTCCTAATGGAACATCAACGATCTTTATGGATGTATTTCCAAGACCAACTGCTCGGCTGGCTCTGCCACAGGGAACCGGGAGGAAGCCTGAGTCAGGGGCTCCCTGTAATTGGGTGTCTCTAATCTCTGCTGCCCTGTTCACGTGACCTGAGTGCAGCACTATTTCACCGCTTTTCTTATCCTGGCTTCTGTGCCAAGGAGCTCTCAGCATATCTAGGTTCTCTCTGCCTGGAGGGCAAAAAAATCACCATCCTTGCCCTGGCCGGGTGCCTCAGTTAGTTGGAACATCATCCCATAGACCAAAAGGTTGAATGTTCAATTCCTGGTTGGGGGTAAATAACTAGGCTGTGGTTTGCTCCCTGATCAGGGCGCATGCAGGGGGCAATCAATTGATATTTTTCTCTCTCTTTCATCAATAAATATATCTTCAGGTGAGGATTAATAAAAAATGTTTTAAAAAAGAAAAAAGCCCTGGCTGGTATGACTATGCTGGTTGGAATACTGTCCCAAAAGAAAAAGTCATGTGTTTGATCCGTGGTTGGGGCCCCTATGAGAAGGCAACCAATTAATGTTTCTCTCTCACTTCTCTCTCTCTCTCTCTCTCTCTCTCTCTCTCTCTCTCTCTCTCTGTCTCTCTCTTTCTCTCTCAGCAATAAAAAATGTCTTTGGGTGAGGGAAAAAAATGAAAATCACCATTCTTAATACCAATATATTCTTCTCCTGGGAAAAGAATCAAAATACTGTTTCAGCCTCAATAAAAGTCAAACTCATTGATGACTTAATCCTTATTAAAAACCTTTCTCATTTTAATTATATTCTCCCTTTTAGTTACTGGCCAAAAAAAAACAACATATCAATAGCTAAACTATAAGGTCCATGAAAAAGAGACCTAGTCTTGAATGGTTCTATTTTCAACCTGCTGTACAGTAGTTGTTCAATAAATATTTGTTATAAAAATAAACCTTAAAATATTTTACAAGAAAAAGTAACATTTTTAAAAATTACTCATTATCCTACCATTTTAAAAGAACTTCCATTTTTGATAGAATGTTTTTCTTCTTATGTTTATAGACATGTGCATTCAATTAACTTTTCTCAGCATATAATTTAGCTTATATATGATATAGACATTGCTTCCAGCATGTTGTTATCATAAACATGTGAGTAAATCTGTTAATTAGCCACTGGATCTTCCTGGTGTGTATGCTGATGGACACAAGATAATGCACTTTAACACAAATATACCCAGGAATGTATATGTTAAAGCTACAACCCACAACCTCACTGAGGACATTATTCTCCCTGCAGAGGCAAATTTTTTAAAATGCAATATGCTTTCAAGAGAAGAAAGAAGAATAGAACAGAGTTTTAGGCATCATCAATAAACTAAAAGTTTAGATTTTGGTATTATTTAAAGCTCTGATCACCACTTTGCAGGCAAAAATATAGGATTCTAAAGATAAATTGTATTTGTCTAAGATCACAGATCTAGGAATCTTCTGATCCCTGAGGCTAATTGCCTGGCCAACTCTTAGGAGGCTCTCTCACTGACATCAATAAACAAAAATGGTCTTGAGAAAAAAATAATTTGATTAATGTTCATACAGATTGTAATAATAAACCAGAAACCTTATTTTTTTATGGTGTCCATAATAAAATGCGCAGATTGGGACACCACTTCCTGCATTGGGAACTATTTCTATGAGGCTTCTAGCATTCTCCCATTTAACATAGGAAAAACTGAGGCTCAGAAAATTCGACTCATTTGCCCAATGTCACGTAACCAAAGAGGAGCAAAGCCAAAATCCAGACTTAGTCCGATTCCCAAGCCTGTGTTCTTTGTCCTACCCCACTCCGTGTCCTTAGACTCTCCTAGTTGTATTTTTCAAATTTGATTAGATTTTTCCATGTCTCAGAGACTCAAAACAAAAAAAAATCTCAAATGGAAATGTGGGACAGGAAAGCAAGGTGACTTGTCTGGGCTGCACCAGACAATATGAGAGGGTGGAGGGAGAACTTTAGGCTTTATTATTTAAGGAGCCAAAGTCATATATCCTAAAGTCACAAGTACAACATTTTAGCATTCTTTCCCTTAACTTCCATAAGACAAATGCACGAGTCAGAAAAACATCGTTAGTGGGAAAACATACCACGCTTTGGGTTATGAAAATGTAGCTGCTACAAACCCAAACTCATTATGTCAAGTTCACCTCCACCTAAGATTCTTGTCTTAGTTGGGGTTGATAAAACAAATTACCATAAACTAAGTGGCTTAAACAGCAAGCATGTATTCCTCACAGTTCTGGAAGCTGGAGGTCCAAGATCAGGGTGCCAGCCTGGTCAGGCTGTTGGAGAGGGCCCTCTTTCTGGATTACAGATGGTCGTCTTCTTGTTGCGTCTTCACATAGTATAAAGAGAGGTCGGTAGCTCCTTAACCTCTTTTCACAAGGGCACTAATCCCATTCTAAAGGCTCCATGTGTATGATCTAAATTACCTCCCAAAGACCCCACTTCCACACACCATCACATTGGGATTAAGGTTTCAACATACTGATTTTGAGGGGACACAAACATTAAGTCCATTGCAGTCCTCATGTGCCCTGGCATCAATTCTCATGGAAACACCAAGACGAGTACATGAAAGAGTCTTGTTCTATTCCTTTGTTTGTGTTCAGATTCATGGTCTGCTGAAGAGATGGGCACTGTCAGTCTTTGTTTTTCACCTTAATTTCTTCTGTACTTCTTCCCACAAAGAAAGGGTTCAGTCCTTCAACCTCTGTTTCCCAAAGACATGGAACCTGAAATGCATTCGACTGAAGCTCCATGACTATTGTTAGCAGATGTTAACAGGCATTCCCCAGGAGTTAGTGTGGGGTTGAAACCCTAACAGGAGCAGACAACTTACCACCAGAAAAACTGCCAAGTTCAAGGGGTCAGGGAGATACAAGATGTACGGGGACTCCCTACTGGTCGCCCTGACCCAGAAAAGTGTTGCCCTCCCCATCGAACAACTCCAGCTCTCAACTGGGGCTCAAGATCCTTTATAAATGGCCACTTGTCCTCTCCAACACACATGAGTTTCTATTCCGACCCTCAGCACATTTGACAGCTTAGGGAAGGTTATTAAGATTAATTCTTCCACTGCAAGACAATTCTCCCATGCACACGTCCACACAAGCTCCAAATTGACCTTGTGCTTTGCAAGGAAGGTGTGCTGAGTTTCAGAGTCTAATGATGACTAAAGCAGGCACAAGCAGGAGGTCTTGTGGCCGCAAGAGGTGTGAGGATCTTCAGCGTACTTAGGAGTCCTCAAAGGACGTGCACTGGGGCTCTCCAAGGTCAGGATTAGAATTCACATGGAGCCATGGACTTCATTTCATATGTTGAAATGGAGCTTTTGAAATTGAGCCAAAGACCCAATTCTATATACCTTTATCTCCAGGGGTTTGAATACCTTAGTTTCCCAAGACAGACAATATTGAAAGGCTCTCAATAACTATTGTTTGATTGATTGATTGATTGATTGAATGAATGAGTGAATGAATGAATTCTGTTATTTCCCTATGCCTTATAAGCACAACTTGCCTCTTTCTTGGAGCCAACCAAGTACATTGTTGCAGTTTTTGAATCCATGAATCCGTTTTGTCATTTACTAGTAAGTGCTTTTAATCTCTCTGAATTGTCTTCCTCATCTGAATGAAGAGGAGCATAATCTTCATCTCAAAGTCTATCAGGAATATTGGGAGGGCTAAAAGTCAGAGGGGCTCCGTAGATGCTGGTTTCTTTTCTCCCTGTGTCTTCTCCTCCTGCACTTTCTGAATTCCCTCGGCCCTAATGCTTGATAGCACAGAGCCAAGGTCAGTACTGTGGGGTCCTGTGCCTGTTTCTGACCAGGAGACACCAGAGCTGTCAAGATTACAGGCTCTGAAAGTCCACTGTTCTCATTTGAGTACCAGCCCTATTCTTTACTGCTGTGTGACCTTGGGCAAGTTACTTCACCTCTCTGAACATCTGTTTCCACATCTGAAAGTTAGGGATAATAAGCATGCTCACCTTGAAGGGATTTTGTGAACACACGCAGAGTTGAGAGTAATGACTGGGCTTTGCACTGTTCAGTAAGTGTAACTATTGTGTCGGGTATATATAAATCTTTACTTGAAATTTGAACTACTCAAGCCAGGAACCAACGTATTTCTCTCTCTCTCTCTCAAGCCTACAATCATCTTGCTTGACTCCCTAGGCACACTCTGGAATTAGGGCTAATACTGGCTTGCTGTCACAGCCCTGTGCTACCATGCTCCACCTCCCCAGACCCCAGAGAGCTTGGGGACTTTCGGAGCAGGCCCAGGGGATTGGAAGTGCAGCTGGTTAGGCCCCTCTGCAGAGCCCTGGATCTTAGGAGAAGAGTGAGACCCAGATGTCCTTGGAAGCTGCCTCCGGCAACACACTTGGCTTCCATTCAAAGAACTCTGCAGTTTAGGTGGAGGTTTGTGTGGAACTCCTGAGACTTTTTAGCTTGATGACAACACCTGAAACCACACCTCTCCCATCTTTCTAGGTGTTTCTTTTCAGGCAAATGGGTACAGGAGGGCACATTAAGGTTTATTGAGTAAGAGAAATGCTTGCAAATGTTTACTGCTCCTCCCAGGCCTACAAAGAGTTCCCCCCAATCCTTCTTTCCAAAGCAATAAAACCTGGAGGGAGGTAAGCCCTGGGCCTGGAGGTGGGGGTGGGTTTGCCTCTCGCCTGAAGCTAAAACCCAGGTGAAGCCATAGCAGCCCCTCCCCTGCTCCATCCTCCCAGGGAGGAGAGTTGAGGGGGAACCTCAAGGGCTGAAACTTCTAGGAGACCAGAAAGCCTGAGCCCCTCAACTTGTATGTAATAACAAGACAAGGAGGGATCTCAGGGAGGCTGGAGGCAGCACAGGGACCCAGGAGGAGCTTCTGGAGGCTCTGCAGCCAGATCCCTTGATTATGCAAGAAGGCAGTTTATAGCGCAGGGGATGAGATTATGGGCCGTGAGTCAGAATGCTGGGTCCCAATGCAGGCTCTGCCCTCTACCAGGCAAGTGGCCCTGAGCTAGGGACATGATCTCTCTCAGCTTCATTTTCGTTATCTGTCCTGAGGATAGTGAGGTATCTGGATGACTGCAGGAGACTATCAGTGTAAAGCAAGTACGTAACACTGTGCTGAGAAACCAGGACACATCATTATTTAAAATATGAGTTGAGCACACATCCCAAAGGACTTGGACATGAAGCCACCTGTGGTTAACACAGTGGTCATACAGATCACCCCCTGGGTGATTGTCTTGGGGACAGGTCTGCCATCTCAGAAAACCCAGAGGAAGCCCACAAGGATGTCACGGTGGTGCTGAGGAGAGAGGCTAGCAAACTCTCCGGGAGTTGGCGTCTGAGGGATCCGCCTGCCATTGAGCCCCAGCTTCCTTCTCCAGCCCCTCCCACATCAGGTGCCCTGATGTGGCCCAGAGAGCACCAAGAGCCCAGAGTCAGCAGACCCTAGGCCTCGACCTAGAAGGGACATGGAGTGACTTATAGCCCAGTGGCAGGACAAACAGCACGTGCCGCACTTCAGCGAAAAGAATATAGGAACCCACACCTGGGTCCAAAAAGATACCTGCACAAACAGAAAACAAAACCTGTGTTCGATGCTTAACATCCAAGAGAAAGAATTAGGGCTCCTGGTCAGCGTGATTTCTTTTATGATCCTCTATTAAATTAGGTTTTGTCTGTTTGTTTGTTTAACCTCTTACCAGTTAAATTTTCATTTGTGGGCCACATTAACAGACCACATTCCATTTAAAACATTCAGGGTGTTCTATAGTAGGTCACTGATATGCTTAATTTGGAAGTCTTGGGTGGATATGCACTCTGCCCACCCGAACGATGAAGCTGAAATCAGAACTCAAAAATGGTGTAGAAAGACCGCTAATGACCACTAAGATCAATTAAAATGCAGGTAAGCCTAAATTATTACTATAAGCTTAATTATAAAACTATATGCCAATGTCAAAATTATTTTTGCAAAAATCAATATTTAAAGTGAATAACAACAATATAATTCTATACCAATATTTTTATATAGAATTCTTGAACAAATGGGAGGATGATAAAGAAGAAAGTATTGATAAAACTATGCAAAATTCTTAATCAAACAGGAAGGACTAAATTTAAAACAGAGTATATAAATTTTAAAAATAAATAAAGAATGCAAAGGCATTAAAAGAGTCAGCAAAAGGCAACAGACCAAGGAAAAAATAAGAACATACAAAAATAAATTTTAAACCAAGATGATAGAAGAATAAATTGAAGTTATAATTTTATGTATAAGTGTGTCTTTAAAACATACAAAAACACAGATTCTGTAATTTAACCAGAATCAGAATTTAAACAAAAAGACATCAAAATTGTTTTAAACAATAGATTATCAGTTTAAAATGAATTTAAAAAGAAAACCATTGTCATAATATAGTAATATTATAACAATATGTTATGACAGATATAGTAATATCTGACAAGACATTAACTGAGACAGAGAAAGATGCTTTCTAGTGACAGTTCAACACACACACACGGAGAAAAAAAGACACAAGGAAAAATGATCACAAAAGTGACCATGTTCATCTCCCCTTTTTAAAATTACATGTGAGTTGTATTTTCTTATTTTGGTTTATCTGCATTTTCTGTATTGTCTTCAATATGCATAAAGAGAATAAAGAGAAAAAGAGTTATGACTCCTTCTCTTTACTAACCGCTCCCCTTCCTAAAGAAGCTAATACAGGTCAGTGTCTCCTCTTCTAGAAGCTTCCTCTGATATTACAAACCCCACTCCTGTATGGACCAGTTCAGGTGTCCTTCTCAGGACGTGTGTGTGTCTGCCCAACTGCTTGTGCAGCGACACCACCAAGGTGAAAGTACTTACACCACGGAAACTAGCAAATGCTACAAATCAAGGTCTCCCCCCGCCCCCAACATAGAGCCGGTTGCTAAACATTTATCAACACACCCGCGTTTATGCCCCCAGAAGTCTGTGCCTGTCCCTCTGTATAGTTTTTGTCATCTTGTGCTGTAATGCTCTACTTGCTTCTCTCCACTACTGATGAGCGAACACCTGAGCAGTACGGCATTTCACCAGGTACCTTAACAGAACCACAGTACTGAGCATAGAGTTGACAGAAGGAAGGACAGGAGGAAGAAAGAAGGAAAGAAAAAAAAGGAAAAGTGGGAGGAAGGGAAGGAGGAGGGAGGTAGGAAGAGAAGAAGAGAAAGAATACCTGCTTTCTTTCTTCAAATATAATAAAGTGCCTAATTCTCCCTAAATATCAACTACAACCCACTCTTCAGAGCGTGAAATTCTCCAACTATCACCAAGAGGAAGACTTAGGCACTTCTGATTCCTAAGAAGCAAAAACTTTTGAAACGCAGCCACTAACCTCTGAAACTTCCAGCCAGACTGGGTCAGCAAGGTAGAATGAGGCCATTATTGAAAAGACACCTCTTAATCCCGGTTAGGATGGCCAATCCCCGTTTTGCTTAGAACACTTCCTGAGAAGGAACCACTCTGCGTCTGCTTCCTCATTCAGCACGCAGGAGCCTTGAGAACTCTGTCCCTCCACTTCACTGAGCACCAGGTATTGAGAAAGGGCTCCATAAACATAAAGGACTTGAAAAGTTTACCTGATTGGCTCCTACTCCTTTTCAAAGGTGCTGGAATCTCATCAAGAACTATTTTGCTGTCATAACCTAATAGGTATCTCTTCCGTAATGATTTATCCAGGTAAAGTGCTCATTATGTGAATATAACCTAATCTATCATTAATGTAAACCCCCCTTCCCCAGGACTATGTACACCCAGGCCAGAAGAGGCTCAGAGGCCAAGGAACTTGTTAAACAAAACAAAACAAAACAGAAAACAGTAGCTAACCCAACTGGTTTAGCAGGTTTTTCTGATGCCGACTGTATATATCCACTGAGCTGTTATTTCCATTGTGCTGGTCCAGTTCCCTCAGGTTGTGTGTGCCAGTATGTGTGAGTGGCCACTCCTGCTCAGAGAAGAGAAGGAAATGAAAACCACTAATTATTGAGTAGCCTCTGGATTCATTCACTAGTTCAACAAATATTGATTGAACAGGGTGCCAAGCACGGGCCCAGCCCCTGAGGACACAGCTGAATGAGACAGATTTTTGGCATGTGCAGACTGTTGGAGGACTGGGCCCCACAGAGAGGAGTAAAAAGCAAATAAACAACATAATTACACATTATAACACGCTCCAATAAGGCACGAAACAAAGCTCTGTGATACATTACGAAGGAGAGGTAGGGGTGTACTTAGGAGCAATTTCTCTGAGGAGGTGGCATTTAAGCTAATGCATAAACTAAAGGATGGTAAGAAACTGGTCATGCAAAGGGCCAAGAGAGGAGCATTCTCAGCAAAAGAAAGAAGAGGAACAAGGGTCTTAAGATGAAAAAGAACTCAGAATATTCAAAGAACATAAAGGAGGTCTGCGTGGCTACAGGGGAGAGAAAAATGAGGGTGGGGAATAAAGAGGAAAGCAGAGAGGTGCCAAGTACACAGGGCATATTAAAAGATTTAGTTTTTGATGCAAGTGCAAAGAGGAGCAAGTGACGCATTTGAAGCCGCAGAGAGACAAACTGGCTTCAGTAGGGGTTTCCCTCTGAGTGTTGTGTGAAGAGCAGGTGGAAGGGACTGGGATGAAAACAGAGAGACAAGTTGAACGGCTGTGTGGACTTCCTTTCGGCAGATCTGGGACTCAGAGACAGGAGAGTTGAATGCGTGTCCACAAAATCCAACACCACGTTTTCAGACATGGATCTGGTAGCCCAAAGGAAACAATTGGTATCTCCACGCCTCTCTCATACTTCTGGCTGTGAAATTTTGAACACATTACTTTACTTCTTAGAATTTCAGTGTCTTCATTTGTAAAAGCAGAGTAGCTGAATCTCAGGGAGCATCCAGTAAGTTGTTATACTCTTTGGTTTCTTGGAAAGGAAAATGACTCATCTGCTGGAAACAGACCAGTAACTCCAGGCAATTTTCTGGGCCCAGGCTCAGCCAAGCTTGGGTGGAGCCTGACAGGGGCCAGGGTGGAGACCCAGAGAAGCCTGGGTACCTGATTATGCGGTGCAAAAGTCCCAGGTCCCACGCTATGGACCTGGAGCTCTGGAATGTGGCTTAGGTGGGGCCTGCCAGTGATGGAAATGGCAGAGAGAAACCCAGGAGGCCCTGGAAGAAATAATACAGATAAATATTTAAATAATTGTAGGGTGGAGAAACATTGCTAAGTTGGAAAGCAAAGGCAGAAAGCATAAACACAAAGAAGGATAGACTGTTTTTCAAGAAAAATCTGAGATTATCCTACAAGTCAAAAATAAAATCATGAATAAACCAACTAAAAATGGGCAAAACACATGAACAGACATTTCAAAAAGGAGCATGAATAGTCAATAAAGCTTTGGTCAGATGTTAAACAGTATTGAGGGTCAGAAAAATACAAATCGAGTCTTCTATGACCTATAATTTTATACACATTCAACTCACCAAAATTGAAAGTTTATAATACTAAGTTTTGAAGTGGATTTAGGTCTATGGAATCCTTTATACACTTCCAGTGGACTGTAACATGTTATTACCACTTTGGAAAATAATTGAATAGTATGTTCCAATAGTAAATATTTATATATTCTATGGTCCAATAATTACACTCAGGTGTAATTATATATGTACAGCAGAATGCACAGCCAAGAATACTCAGAACTAGATTGTTCATAGTAGTGAAAACCTAGAAACCACTCACATACCCATCAATGAGGAAGTAGATCAGGAAAAGTAGTGTATTTATACAATGGAATCAGGTGCAGGAGTCAAAATGAATGAGTGTAGATATAGCATGCAACCATGCGGATGCATTTTATCAAAATGATATTAAGTGAAAAAACTACCAAAAGATTACAAAGTCTTTTTGGATACTGAAAAAGTTTTATATTCTGGAGTGGGAGGTAGTCACACAGGTGTTTACACAAGTAAAAAATTTTCTCCACTAAAAATTCATTGAACTGTATACTTAATACTTTGTGTACTTTATTGTATACATTATAAATTAATAATAATTGCTTTAGAAAAGATTATGTACCCATTTTATAAAGGTACAAACTGCAAAATTTTGAAAACTCTACTTTTAGTACTACAAAGGTACTATTATTTAATAAAACTAAACAAAAAAGATTTCAGGATGATGGTGGCACTTGAATCTAATTACGAAGAAACATCAGACAAACCCAACTTGTTGGGCATTCTATAAAATAACTTGAACTCTTCATAAATATCAAAATTTAAAAAACACCATGAAAAGCAAAGAAACTGTCCTAGAATAAAGACAACTAAGAAGGCATGACCACTACCATAGTAAGTGATGTGGAATTAAATCCTTGGCTGGGACAAACTGAATAGCTAAACTATATTTTATTAGCCAATCGATGAAACGTGAATATGGACTGTGGTTTGGATAATATCATTGTTTTAATAGTAAATGTTATTTATCTATGTTTTCTAAATGTTTAAAGTGTACATGTATTGCTCTTATAATAAGAAAAAACTGAGTTACACAAAAATAGAGAAATGAGAAAACAATGATGAAAATAAATAACAAGCTCAAATTCAATGGATCTCAAAGGATTTCTGGAAAATGTTTCACTACACAGATAAATATGTAGCTTCCATTTATCGACTGCCCACTATAACTCAGGCACTTTAACGTGTCCTCCCTCCTTTTTCTGTTATCATCTTTATTATTCACAAGGCAATAAAGTTAGATAGGGCTATTTCCTATAATTGAGAAAACTAAGGTCTGTATAATTTGAGTACCATGCCTAAAGTTACTCAGCTATAAATTGTCTGTCATATATGAATTCATTATTCTTGATTAACATGAGGAACTTCCCAGATCTCTGGTCCAGCCAGAATTCTGCTGCTAACCTCAAGAACTTAGCCCCGTACATTAAGTCACGTGGAGTCATGAATGTCTGCCATCACTGTTACTGTGAAGTCTCTCACACCACACGTCCACTTCCTACTAAGCTGAGGATGGTAGTTTTGAAATGCCACAGCTTTGCTTGCCCAAGACAGTGCTGCAGAAATGAGATTCTGGGATTCGGTGGTGTCCTAACAAGCCTTTGAGCTTCTACCTGGACCTCTTGGAACACTCTTGGAGCCCCACCACCCTGTTCTGGAAAAGCCCAAGAAACCCCTTGGAGAGGTCTACTTTAAGGGACCTGAATCCCTCAGCTGACGGTGCCTGGTGAGCAATGAGGCCAACACCTAGCCCTGTGAGTGTGCTATCTTGGAAGTGAACCCTCCAGCCTCAGGTGAGCAGGCTCAGCTGCCAGCATGGCCCAGGGAGAAGCTAACCCACTAAGAACTCCCCCACTTGCCCATACAAGAGCAAAATACAGGATGGCTGTTGTTTTAAGCCACTAAGTTTGGTGTCGTTTGCTATGTAGCAACAGATGACTGGAATAGTGGGTGTTCTTTCCTCAGTGATGAAGAAAGAGAAGAAGAGAGGGAGGGAGAGAACAGCAAGAAGTATTTGCATAATAGAAGCCAGCCAAGGAAACACAAATAGCATATGATTTCACTCGTATGTGGAATCTAATGAACAAAGTGAACTAACAAGTAAAATAGTGACAGACTCGTAGATACAGAGAATGGACTGACAGCTGTCAAAGTAAGGGGATGAGGGGGAATGGGTGAAAAAGGTGAAGAGATTAAATGAAAGAAAAAAACCCTTATAGACAATAGTACGCTGATTATCAGAGAGAATGGGGTGGGGGAGGTAGGGGAGAGAAAAAGGGACCTAAATGGTGACAGAAGGAAACTTGACTTGGGTTGGTGAACACACAAAACAATATATAAATAATGACTTACAGGGTTGTACCCTTGAAACCTATAAATTTTATTAACCAATGTCACCCCAATAAATTCAATTTTTTAAAAGTATTTGCAACTTCATTCCATGGAGTAAAAATGCACACATGAAATGCACCCTGACTCCTGGGCTGCTGTGACCCCCCACCCCCGGCCCCTAGCAGAGAGGGGTGCAGCTTGGCTCTGCAACCTGCTGTCTCCGAAGTGTAATCCCTGTCCTCAGCAAGATCAGAATGGTAAAAAGACTGAAGTTCCTGCTGCACTCCTACGCTCATCCAGGCAAGTGCAAGAGCAATGTCTACAACAGAGAGGCAGAAGTTTTACTTTCTTGTGTATTTATTTATCCTGTCAAAGTCATTTTCAACCTTGTCATTTTAACCCCAAGAAATTTTTCATCTATTCTGAAATTTCAATCACTGTGTCCCTGAATGGGGATGGTGATGTAGGGGCAGCCAAGCTCCCTTGAGCAGCGTAAGTCCCTGATGGCCTCTTCCACCAGGTAAGCTAGTCCCTGGTGACCTGCTGCCAAAAACATTTATCCAAAAGAAGCTGGACCCTGGCCATGATGTGACATTCTTGTGCAAGATGCTCATCTGAATGGTGGCCTCCTTCTTCTCCTTGAATTGTGACTAAATCCTAATAAAATAGCTTCTCCTTCCAGGGTCTCTAACTTTTGGAGTGGCGAAAGGAACCTAAGAGTCCATCTGGTCCAGACCCCTGACTCTACACTGAGAACTCAAAGTGTTCCAGGACACCCCACTTTGTTCTCCAGATGGAATCATTCTGATTCTCACACCTTAAAGTTGCTGAGATCATTCATAATGCAAGGCAGACCCTTGTCACTCTGCTCTTCTTCAACCATTGTGCATTCTCCCATCCATGAGCCCAGCTCTCCCATTGACACTCACTAGGTCAGCAGATCTTGGATCTGAGTTCCATGAGCCAGAACTCATTTCACTTTTGAAATGTTCTGTTTTCAAGCATAAATCTGCTTCTGTGGCTGAACAACTGCAGGTCAATTTTCATAAGTCCTGAAGGTTTTGGACTGTGTTGCACATGTATTTTTCTCACTACCACTCTATTGTCATGAGGAATTTAGCATTTGGGACAGAAAAGCATAGAAAATAGTCTTGGCTCCATCCATTCTTCCCCCATCATCCATGCATCCATTCATCCATCTACCCATCCATCTACCCATCCATCTGCCCATCCATCCATCCACCATTCAACCTCTCATTAATTCAAATGAGTGTATGGAGTACATGTAGAGATTTTGGAATCTGAAGGAATGGGAATTAAATTACAACTTTACCACTTTTTTAACTGTATGAACTTAACAATTTATTTACCTTTTTGAGCTTTAGTTCATTCTTTATAAAATTGAGATATGAATATATACCTTATAATATTGTTGCATGAATTATAAAGCATGATGTATAATGTACCTGCACTTAATAGATGATAGTTATTCTGTTATCCCCATAAATATCAACTCATTGGGTGTTTCATGTATTGGGTGTTTCATTGGGTATTTCCTGGCTCTGTGCTGGGTGGTAAAGTCTCAGAGTTTCTCAAGTTGATCAACTATGAAAATGGAATGAATTATTTATTCACTCTGAGGCTCAGTTTTCTATTCTGTAAAATAGGGTTGGTAACAATAACTAACAATTGATAGCTATTATGAAGAATAAGTCGAGTTGTCCCTCTAAAGTGCGTACCACAGGGATCTGGAATACAGGTATCACTAAATACAGGTTGGAGAAGGAGGGGATAAAGGCAAGGTCAATAATGACAATAAAGATGATGATGATGATGCTGTTCCCAAGAGAAATTCATAGATGCCTCTGCCTGAAAGTGAGTACAAATAAACCCTTTGCAAAGCCTTGAAAATTCACATGAAGCAGTCGGTCCAGCTCCTGCGGTCTGAGCAATGCCAAACACTCAAGGAAAGCAGAATCCATGATGACAGACTTGGTCCAATTTCCATGGAGACAAAGTCACATGAGGTTGAACAAGTCACTGATGGACCACCAGCAGGGGATGCCCACCCTCTGTTTAATGAGTGACAAGACCTAGCCCTCTCTGAACATGAACCCTCTCTGTGAAAAGGTAAGGACCTGACTTACGGTAACACACAAAACTGGATTAGATAATGTCCATGAAGCACTTTTGGATTCCTTGGAGAACGGCCACCTATAAATAGCAGGTGGTGGTATTATTATTAATCTAGCAACCTCTCATTGAAGTTAACTGCTACTGAGTCCAATGGGACATTTACCTGGGTGTAGCCTAGGAATCAGGCTTTATAGCAGCCATCTATTATTTATTCATCATTAGATTAGTGGCCAAGAAAGAAACTCATCTCCTTAAGAGCAGTGGCAATTATTGTCTGTTAAAATATCATCTGTTTCTCCAGTCATAAAGACTTGGGTTCTAATACCACCTTCACCTCTGATTGGGTACATGATAATAATATGACTTATTCACTTTTCTGAGCCTGTTTCCTCATCTGTAAAAGAGAAATGATAGTTCTTACCTCAGGCAGGGGTTGTGAAGATAAAATGAGTTAATGACTGCTCAGTCCCAAGCCTATTGTCAGCCATGGGATAACTGTGGTGGCTTACACAGTCCACTTTAAATGTTTAGGGCTTGACATTTGTCACCCAAAATTTCTAAGCTGTTTTGTCTATACCACCCTTTTCCTTATCAACTCTGGGCTTTTGTAACCAAGGAAATGGACCTAGTTTTCAAGCCAATGAAAGAGAAGGGAGGTATCTCAACAGAAATCCAAGAATACACACCTGTCCCTGTGCCTTACTCTTCTTTGAATAAGGTTGAATATCTCCTCCCTAATTCTCTGCCCAAGCATGATTCCAACCAGTGAGGAATGACTGGAGCCAATGGCTGAATTTTCTACAGCCTGGAGTCTAACCAGCAGCTGCCTTCTCCACCTTCACCTTGCTTGCTGGCAATTGGAGGAGAAATTGACTCATATGCTTGAATTGACCAATAGGTGAGAGATAGAAGCCACCATGAGAGGCTGCCTGCTAGGGCTGCAGAAACCAAAAAGCTGCCCCAAATAAACATTGTTGGTCCATCCTCTGTTAGGAACAGTGGATCATCACATGTTACATGCACCCTGGGGCTCAAGAGAACGCAATTAAAGAAGAAGGAGGAGGAGGAGGAGGAGGAAGAGGAGAAAGACAAAGAAGAGGAAGAAAAGGAGGGAAAGAAGGAGAGAAGGATGAGGAGAAGGAGGGAAGAAGAAGAAAAAAGGAAAGGAACAAAAAGAAAAATGGAGGGCGGGGAAGGCTAAAAGATCACTGCATTAGTTTTCTATTGCTATTATAACAAATAACCTCAAACTGAGTGACTTAGAACAACACAAATTTAATGTTTTACAGTTCTATAAGTTAAAAGTCTGACACAGGTCCCACTCTGCTAAAATTAAGGGTCTGTTGGACTTTGTTCCTTTCTGGAAGCGCTACAGGAGAATCCATTTCCTTTTATGTTCCAGCTTCTAGCAGCCACCCACAATCCGTGGCTCATGGACTACTTTCTCTGACTTCAAAACCAGCAATGTCATATTTCTCTAACCCTTCTTCCACTGTCATACCTCTTTATGATCACAGCCAACAAAGTCTCTCTGTTTCGTAAGTGCTTATGTGATGATAAGGGATTCACCTAGGTAATGCAAGGTAATTTTCCCATCTCAAAGTCATCTGGTCAGCAACCTCAATTGTATCTGCAATCTTAGTTCCCTGTGGCTATGTAAAGTAGCATCTTCACAGGTTCCTGGGGTTAGGACTACATCTTTAATCTGTGGACGCCCCACATCCTCAAGGGTGAAGCTGCCTTCTTGCCTATTTATGACTACAGTGAATGGATGAGGGTCACAAGAAAATAAAGAACCTACTGGTCTGGTTCTTCACACATTGCTTCATTTAGTCATTACAGTTCTGATTATGTAAATTTAACCATGGGACAACCAGGAATCAGAAAGTTGATGCTTTGCCTATTAACAGTATTAAAATCTGAGATTCAGTCAAAAATTCCTCTCCCTTTCTTGGTGGTGGGACATGCTCTGAGAAGTGCCTGAACCTTAACAGTCATCAATGCTTCACTCTGCCCATATTTCTGAAAAATAAAACTAGAGGTTAAACCCAGTTGACCAGAGAATTTGGGGAAGTCAAGATGCTTTGTTGAAATATCTAGATTTAGGATGGGGGTAGGATAGAATTCTTACTTTCCATGTATAACAAAGAGCTGGTTTAAGCCAGAGAAAGGTGATAATTTCTACATGCTTAAACAACTCTCAGTACTTTAGAATATGTATAGTCAAGGAATTGGAGGGTAAAAATAAGGTGGGTTACTGTCCATCAATTAATTAATCAACTTAATTAATTCTCAAGAGAAATGGTTGAGTATCAACTACCAGACATTATGCTACTCCTCCCAGAGCTCTGAGTCTAGGGGTGAGTAGTCATCAAATGATCCTTTGAGTCATATGAACTAGCTAACACTTGACTCTCTCACCTATAGAAATGGCATTTCATATAGTTCCACCTATAATTACACAATCAACTGTACTAAAATTATGATTAGAGCTATGCACACTCTAAAACAAGAGGGGAGATCACATTTAAAAACAGGAAGACAAGCCCTGTTTCTGGAGCACAAGAAATGATAGAGAGAGATTAGCATGAGACGCATCCATAGATGAGGGTAGGGAGGTCAGGCAGGGTCTTGAGGACCATGCTAAGACCTTTGGATTTAATCCTGATGTAATGTGAGCTGCTAGACAAAGTTTTCCCAACATTTTATTGTGAATTTTTTCATAAGAAAAAGTTTAAAGGGTTGCACGATGAATTCCTATATGCCCACTACCTAGATTCTATGATTAACATTTTGCCATATTTGCTTTAAATGTATCCATCTGTCTATCCTCTGGCCCATTTATTTTTGTTGCATTTTATGGTAAGTAACAGTCATCAGCACACTTTTACTCAGACACTGCAGCATGCATGTCATTAATTAAAGTTCAATATTTGTATAGTTTTTTAGGGGATGTTTCCATGACATGAAGTCACAAATTTCACATATATTTTCCAAAAAGCATTAAAAGATTTTTAACTAGAGGAGTACCTTGACCAGATTTGAGTTTCTTTAAGATTACTTCAGCTTTGGGGTATTAATGACTGGAGAGTATGAAGAGATGGGTTTTTTGAGAGAAATCATGGGGTGGGGTATTAAAATGGTTTTGTAAGGAAAGATGGTTAGGGACTCAAGTGGTGAGCACAGGTGCAGAGAGCAGAGAATGGATTTAAGAGCTGGTTTAGAGGTTAAATGGACAGAACTTGGAGATGGATTTGATTTGGGACAATCAGGGACAGGCAGGATCAGATTGGTTTCCAGATCTCTGAGTGAATAGCGCCATATTTTCTGAGATAAGCCAGACCTTGATAATGGGATTGGGGGAAACTCGTGAGTGCAGGTCTGGACACGGAGTTTCAGATGCTGACTTTAGTTAGTTAGAAAACAGCACGGTACATGGAGCTACCTTGTCCTTCCCAGTCAAAAACCCTTCTCTAGATTCCACTACTGGTTAGTGTTTCCATGTGAACCCTAGGGATGGTCCTGCCTGTCCACTGGGGTCCAGAATCCAGAGTTCTGAGCCACTCTCATCTACTTTGCAACCATCTGGAGCCTCTCCTTTCCACCTTTCAAATAAGCACCTTCCTTTACTTCTGGAAGGACTGGGAGTTGACAAGACCCAGCCTGGCAATTCTCTGTTCTTAGAGAATGGATACCACCAACCTAAGGGAACTCAGTAGAGGCCAGGGCTTATATGCTGGGCAGCCCGCTCAAATGTTCTCAGATATCAGGTCCTGGAATGGTAAGTTCACTCTTCTGTCACCCAGAGTCTCCCAAGGGGAAACTCCAGTTACCCAGCTCTCGCACTCCTGCCCTTTCGTTTATTCCTAATGTCAAATAAGTGCCTCAAGGGAAATAAAACTCTTGGCTACTGGGTGCTTTTGACTCCTTCCTTTGCCCTTGGGGACCCTGGGCTTTCACAGGCAACCCAGTGGAAATGCAGACTGTCACAGGGGAAGTGCTTTTCCCCATCTCTGGCTCGGAGCTCCTTGAGGACATTGATTGCTCATCACCATCCCCCACAGAGGGGCAGGAAGGAAATGATGGAGGAGTGAGGGCATCCCACGCATCAGATGTTTGTTCTATTCTGGGCACCAGGCTGAGCACAGGGGTCCAAAAGATGCATTAGACCCAGACCTTACCTAGCTGAAGAGACAAGCATGGGGGATAAACAATGAAACCACAATTCAGCATCATAAAAGCATGTGAAATACTGACATACGACAAACACCTACAACACTAGAGACAGGGTTTCCAGGGCAGGTGATGCGTGCTATGGGTTTTGACAGAGGACCAGGTGGACCTTAGGTAAAGGAGGAATCGCATCTGCAGAGGTAACCAGGCTTTCAGCGTGGTGCCTGATCTTTCCTAGGAAGCCAGATTATTCGAAGTTTGCTCCAGTCTAACCTCTGTGAGCAAGCACATTGTCTCCCCCATGCACCTCAGGCAATGGAATAAAACAGACTTTCCAAATGCAATACATAAAGGGGTGTTCAATAGTAAACATTTTCTTGCCCCATCTTGTATTTCCTCTTCTCATTCTCTCTGAGATGAATGACAACAAAACGAAGCAGAAAAACAGACTGTGGGTTCAAATCCCAGCTCTGCCTTTTAATGTCTGTGTGATGCTGGGCAAATGCAGCCTTTCAAAGGAGGTTAATAAAGGCAGATAATAATAATAACAGATAATATTTGTTAGGTTTTTCCCTAAAGGGGATGTGCCAAGAACTTGATATGATTTTTTCATTTACTCCTCACAACGTCCTGATGCAGTAAATGCTTTCATTTAATTTATAGTGCATGGGAGGAAACTGAGGTATGGAGCTGAGCTAGCTCAGTAGAAACAGTATTGTAGCACAGGTAGGCTAATGCCAGAAACAAATGTCTAACAGTTACATTACAGTCCCTTCGTGCCCTCGGACACTCTTAATCTCCTGTGGTTCTTGGACCCTTCTGAGAATCAACTTCTCTGTCAGAAAAATGTTCAGACATTGTAGACACAAGTTCGGAGGTTCCCAGAGTCCCCAAAGTTCACAAGTTATAAATCTTCTGGGACTGCAAACCCCCAGCCCACACTGTGCAGAACTCACCGACAGCCTCCCTGTGAGTAAGAGGGGAGAGAAAGAACCAGAAGAGTGGCCCAGGGAAGGTGCTTACAACTTGCCCAGACTAGTGGCAGCTGGAGTCTGCCCGGGGGAGGAAGACAGGCAGGAGCACCCTGTCGCAGGAGAAGGAGGAGTCAGGGAAGGGTGGGCTGGCCCCCAGCCAGAGGAGTACCTCCCAGGAGCCCAGAGCATCTGACTCAAGGTGGGGGTCACTGAGGCCGTCATGCCTGCCAGGGAAGCGCAGGGGAGAGGCCCGACGGGAGCCAGAGCTGTGTGCAGGCGGCGGCGGCAGCAGCAGAGGGCTCACTCAGCCTGGACCGCGGGGCAGGGTGGTGCTGGGACAGCCCAGCCGTGTGTCTGTAAACCAGATGGGCCCTGGCCTTAGGAGGCTTGGGGAGGACCTGGCAGGACTCCCTTCCAAGGGAGGAGCTTGATCAGGATAGGCTCCCAGGAAGCCTGGGTGGGCATGGGGCCAGGCCAGGGTGAGGCCACTTCCCAACAGCCCATGGAGATAGGGTTCCCAGCCTACCCTGGGAGGACTAATTCAGCCCACGTGGGCCAGGGTTGAGACGCTTGGCTCCTTCTACCTTCTGACAGGGGTTATTTATTTTTTTCTATCAGGAGTTCAAGTATTTATGAAGTTGTTTGGGGTTTTGTTTTCAACTTTTTATTTTGAAATGATTATAGACTTGCCAGAAGTTATAATAATAATGGTAGTAATAATAGCACATGGAGTCTCTTGAATCTAGCTTCCCCCAATGGTGGCATCTGTAACTTCTATATAATAGCAAAGCCAGAAAATTAGCATTAGTAAAATATTATTAACTAGACTACAGTCCTTATTCTGTTTCCAAATGTGTGTGAAGCTTTGAATCAATGATTCGCAATTACAGGACATTCCCTCAGGGCTGAGCCACCTCCCAGGACCTGGAAGTAAGGCTGGTGTTGGTTTAACTAGCAGGCAGGACAGGAGGTAGACAGAGGTCAGGAGAGAAAGACAGAGACCCAAGGGGCAGTCATTCCTTCGGTCACAACTGTGACCATGCAGTGTGGTTCAGGCACAGTGAAACCCGACCTGGCACCCTCTGTGAACCAGCCACACCACGGCACACAGGCCCAGTGGGATCCAGGCAAATAGCTGCTGGTTTCCATCCATGCCCACCTTCTTTGCCTATATGGACTGAATGGTAGCCTCCCCGCAAACCTGCTCATTTCCTACCCCTCTCCAGACCTGTGAATGTGACCTTATTTGGAAAAAGGGTCATCCTAAATGCAATTAAGAATCTTGAGATGAGGTCATCTTGGATTATCCACAGGGTCCTTAAATCCAATGATGAGTATCCTTATAACAGAAAAGCACAGGAGGCAGGGATTGGAGTGATCAACCGCAGGAATGTCACGGCCACCAGAAGCTGGGAGAGACAATAAAGGATTCCCCCCTAGAGGCTCCATACAGAACACAGCTCCGCCGAGCCCTTGACTTCATATCCTAGCCTCCAAGACTGGGAGAGAGCACATGTCTGTTGACTTAGGCCACCAAGTTGGTGGTAACTTGTAATGGCAACCCTAGGAAACAAACGCATTCTGTAATTCAAACCACACAGCCCTCCGGTTTGTTCCTTACCTGGGCAGACCTGCGGATCCCAGTTTACCAATGAGAAAACGGAGGCACAGAGCAGTCCTCTGATGGGCCCAAGGCTGCAACGCTGCTGAGTGGTTGTGCTATGACTCAAATCCGTCTCTGGCTTGCTCCCAAACCCACGATCTTTGCTAAGATCGTTGAGAGCCTCCTAGAGGGACCGCTGGCTGCCTGTTGCAGCAAGTTTTTGTTCTAAAACTTTAACCTCGCTCAAAAAAACAAAAAAAAAAGAAACCTACCTACAAGTCTCAAGAACCTGAAAAAAGACACTTACTTGGTTATCTTGTCCCTCCCTCTGCCTCTGTCTGAGACAAGAGGTGGAGTGGGCTGCTAAGTAGGAGGGTACAGTCGCTGCAGGGGAAGAGGGAGATTCTGCTCCACTGACTTATTCCCCAGCAGAATATCACTGGCTTCTGCTGCAGCTGTGCGCAGCTGCTCTCTCCCGGAGCACCCCAAAAGTTCCCCCTGCAAGCCAAGTTCTAAGCCAGCCAGTCCGCTCTATGCCTCTGAAGACTGAGTCAGGCCAACTGACCCTCACAGTCCTGCCCTGGTCCGGGGGGGACTATTCTCCCCACACATTTTCCTTGTGAGTCCAAGGACTTCATTTTATTCTACTTTATGAAAAGATATTACATATACATAGAAGGAAGAAATTAAACAATTTAAAAAACAAAATAGGAAACATCTCCCTCCCACCGAGACACCAGTTCCTGAATTCTCCTCCCCAGAGAATAACTCTAACCAGCAAGCATTGGACAGCTAGACATATTCCATTTTTACACAAATAAGAGGATTCCATTAGCCTCATCCTGCACCTTCTTTCTAACTGACACAGCTTGAAGATGTTCCCATAACAGCACACATTCTTGATGACAGTTGCTAGAGCATTCTTTTGCAAAATCCACTCTAATTTCTGTAATCTGCCCCCTGTGCAGCAACACACGGGGTGTTTCCGATGTCTCCTCTCTGGAAACAGTGCTGCAGTGCGTGTCTTGTACACTTACCTTCACACATAAGTAAGAGTTAATTTCTGAAGGAGGAATTGCTGTCTCACTTGGATGCATGCCTTTTAAAATTGAATGGATACTGTGAAATTGCCCTCCAAAGGGGTGGTAAGAATTTATACACCCAGCCAGCAGTCAGTATCTATTACCCTACAATTGCACCATAATGGTGTGTTATCAAATCCTTTCTCTTTGCAAATCAGATAAGTAACAATAAATATGTGAGTGCTGGGAAGGAGCTGGTGGTATGAGAAAAATTTACATATATGTATGCATATGTAAAAATCATTGAACTGTACACATAAAATTAGTGTACTTAAGGTACTTTATTGTATGAGCATTATACTTCAATAAAAGGAAAACAATGTAATCTGAAGGAAAAACAGGATGCGGAGCTTAAAGAATGATAGGGTCTCCTCTTTCGAGAGGGTGGTTTGAAATGCCTCCCTGTAACCCTTAAGATGGTGAGGCTCCCACGCAGGAGTGTAGCATGTGAAGAGGGTTTCAGACACAAGGAAGAACCTAGTCAAAGGACAGGGAAGGAGAATGAGCGATTAGAGGAAGTGAAAACAGCAAGCTAGGGAGACTGGTCCCAGATGAGGTCCAAAAGGTTATCAGGGGCCAGATCAAACAGAGTCTCTTAGGCAAGAAGTTTGAGTTATTTTTCTCACTGCAGTGAGAAGCCGCTGAAGGGATTGAAGCACGTGAGTGGCATGATCCAGTCTATATTTAAAAGGAGAAATCACATGGTTGCTATATGGAGAGTGGTTTTTAGGTGGGCAGAAATGGAAGCACAGAGACAATTTACAAGGCTGCTGCATTCTTCAAGCTGAGACATGAGGGTGGTGATAAAAATAGGGAGAGGTGGGAGGATGGTGGATGTATATGGAGGGAGGATCTGTGGGACCTCTATACGGATGATCCATACGATGAAATATGAATGGGGATTAAGAGTGAGGGGACAGTGAAAAGACACTGTCAGCTTTCTGGCCAAGTAGATGGCACCACACTCCAAAACTGGAAAAAGTTTAAGTAGGTCTTGTTTTAGACTCTGAAGAGAAGAATCAAAAGTCTGGTCTTGATCATATTAAGTTGTAGACCTCTAACAAGCAAGAGGCATCAAAGGAGAATCACCCAGGAGGGGGTCCTCAGAGGACTGTGGAAGGTCTGCCTCCACATGCATTTGCATGCGGACTCAACCCCCCATCGCTCCTGCCTTAGGCTCAGACACCAAGGACTGCGGGCATTGTCCTTTTGTAGCTGAGAAATAGATATCTCTGTTTAATGGACATATCCATTCTCTGCACAATTTCACTCTAGGCTCTTCCAGGGCAGAGACTGAGTGTTAACCCTCTAAATCCCCAGGATCCCAGCACGTGCTCCCAAATTGGGTATGTGGCTGAGCTGATGGGTCTTCACAGATTAACTCAGCTGAGCTCCGGCTACATTCCAATGAGGGCCCGGCCATTGTCAGGAGGAGAGAAGAAAGTCCCTCAACACCCTAACCCTTTTGGGATCCGAAGATCTCAGTGGCATTGCTTCTAGCACCCAGAGGAGCAGACCCCAAATAGGCCATGGTGAGTGGCAACGGACCAGGTGGAAACTGCAGAAGGTTTGTGCAGTCCCACAGAAGACCTGACCCAGCCTTTTCTGGGCCAAGTCCCACCACTGCCCCACAATCCCATGTCACATATGCCATCAGGAAAGTCAATAAGGTTCCTGAATGTGGTTTATTTTGTCCGGCCCCACCACTAGTCACCCCCCTCCTCCTCCACCTCCATGTCAAGTCCTTTCTCAAAGGCTCTTGGCTCTTTCCATTGCTTTTAAGGGAAAGCCCAAGCTCCTTACCCAGGCACCCATGGCCTTTCATGATCTGGTCTCTGCCAACTTTTCCACCCATAAACCCTGACTCAGAGACTTTCTCCTTGTTTCCCAAACATTTCAGGTCCCACAAATTTGTCCTTTAGCTCCTTTCTTGAAAAGGCAAGTTCATATTTGAGAGAGAGCAGTATGGGAAGGTGCTAAGCTTTGTCAGTGCACAGGACAACGCCAATGAACTTGGGGTAGCCTTTTCCACCTATAGACTGGTAGAAATTTTAAAAGATCTAGAATGTCTAGTGATTAAGAGGGAAGAGAGGCCGTGCACAAGTCTGTTGGTGAGAGCACAAGAGTGGTAACATACCGACTTTTGAAGGCAGACACTTTGGTTGCAACCATCAGACTTCCCAGATTCTTTCTCACCGCAGACCTCTAACAAATACCTGTGTCACACATGTTCACTGCAGCCTTCTTTGTCAAAAGTAAGACACGACTTAAAAGTTCCCCACCAAAAAACAAAAACAAACAAAAGAAACAGAGCATCTGGGTCATTTACGATGCATCAAAACTGCTGACTTCTATGAAACGGGTAAAAAGAACGAAGCAGATTTGCATGGACTGATTTGGACGGATGTGCATAACACACTGTTAATGCAACACAATGTAAAATAGAATAATATGATCTCTGTTTGGGAAGAAAAACTGAGAAAAAATCTGATACATGCGTCATTTCTGCTCAAGGTGCCCCCCATCCTGGGCAGTGGGAGTGGGGAGCCATGAGCAAATAGGAAAAACTTTCACTTTTTACTTTGTCCACTGCTGTATAATTAGCATATTTTCTCACAGGCATGCAGTTCTTTTGAAATTAAAAGAAAACATCTATAATAAAAAATAGTTAATGAAAATCTTGAAAGGGCTCCAGGGCAAAGAGTTAGCAGTGGCAATTGCTGCCAATAGTTCAAGAAGAATCAAGCCTCAAAGAATATGGGAGCTTGTTCCCCAAGATCTGAAAGGGGGCAGTGCAGGGGGGTATAGGGAGGGAGAAGGGGGCCATTCGCACTAGGCCTCATTTCAAAGAAGCCTGCAGGTTAGGCACTTCCAGTGGCATGTTTGTGCAAAGGAGCAGCAAGATGTCACAAGAACTAAGATCAGAATGTGAATAGTATCTGGGCCCCTGTGAAAATTGCTTTGCTCAGGACCGCCAATCTCCCAGCACCCATTATCTGGCTCAGAGTTATCAGCTCTCTACCTGCGAGAGCCAAGCCTTTGAACTTGCTTATGTGAATGGTAGGAACATCCCCCAGCAGTAGAAGTTCATGATGAACACCTTGGGAGAGAAATGGTACCCAAGGAAGAGAGGATAAGGCTAGTTTTAGGGTACAGTGTGGTGTCTGGACCTCAGATCCATCCTTAGTCCTATCCCAAACTCTGCTGTCTATGTCCCAGGGGCACAGAGGGAGTAAAGAATGGAAATGCACGGGGTGCTGGTCACATGCGTGAGGCCATGAGAAAATTCAGCAGCTGTACACTAAAGATAACAATTATTTCTAAAATCAACTAAATAAAATAGAAAGAGCTATATAATTTTTTTAAGCCACAACAGACAGGGAGGACCTAGAAGGGAGGATCCTTTAAACCCTAGGAGAACAAAATGAGAGGAACCCATCTTTCACTCGGGCATCTTGAGGGTCCCAGCCTGGGTCCCAGCAACAGCAGAGGCCACAGTGCTGGTGGCGCCCATATCTGCAAATACACAGAGTTACAGATGTAGCTGCAGAGACAGATGCACACAGAGATTTAGCCACATGGGAACTCTACTCACGTAACTGATGTTATTAGAAAAATGTCTGCAATGATACACACTAAACTAAGAACAGGGGTCACCCTGAGTGAATCATTTTCTGAGATTATTTATTGCGTTGTCATTTGATTATTCTTACAACGAACATATTTTTTAAATTACAGTGCTGTCAGGGTTTTTCTCTTCTTGCTTGTTGACCGACCTTGTCATATATCCTTCAAAGTACAGTATGTTCCCCATCGACATTGTCTCTGACTTCTTGGTCCAGATTTTCTCAGTGTTGTCCTCCCACCCAAGAGCACTTGTCCCAGAATCTTCTGGGGAGATGACGCAGTTGGAGGTTCTTGGATCCTCTTCTTAAAAATTCTGAAGTAGACCAACTGGGGCCCATGAATCTACGTTTTAACGTGATTCTGTTGCTCATTGTTGTTTGATCATCTGAGTTAGATGGAAAATTTCTCTCACTTCTGGGTGCCTGAGCCTTTTAATTGCATGCATCCTGTGGTCCAGGGTTTATTTGACCCTATGTCTATCTCCCCCACTAGACCATGAGCTCCTCCAGGGAATGGCTATATCTAATTCAACTCAGTTTCCTTAGTGTGTAACACAGAACACAAAATACTCAATAAATATGCGTTGAATGAATGAATGAATCTCAATCATCACACAGCCATTGAATTCCAAAGGATGAGACTCACTTGGTCGGCCTCGTGCAGATACGCAACTGGGCTCAGTTCAAGTAGTACATTTGTGCCTCTCTGAGGAACTCTAATCTATGATCCCAGGCTGCCATGGGTGGAGACAAGCCAGACCTAGCCAGACAATAGGGAAACCCCAAAAGCCAGTGGAGCCAGGCAGAGGGGTGATCCAATAATCCAGGTCATGGGGTTCAGCTTCCTATGGCTTGGGTTGGCTCTTCATTAACCTTGAAGAGATTGTGACACCAATCAGGTTCCCTAAGACCAGTAAGTCTAACCTCTCCAATGGTACAGAGCAGTGATCCTAAGCCTGCACTGTGGGGCCAGCAACTTGGATTCAATTCCTAAGTATAGATTTGGGTTGACTCCACTATGAGCCTCAGTTTCTCCATCTGCAAAATGAAAAAAAAATAGTACTTAACTCAAAGGGTTGTTGTGTCAAGTTAGATCATTCATGTAATAAATATTCATTAAGCTCCTACTATATGCCTGGCACTGTTCCAGGTGATAAGCAAACAAAACAGGCACGCACACACACAACCTGTCCCGGGTTAATTCATGTACAGCAATGTCCCTCTCAGAAAGTAACCTCTCCAGGTGGTCAAAGGGGACTTCACACTGAGACCTGCCATAAGGAAGTGACTTGAAATTGACTGGTAGTGTTACTGGAGCTAAGAATTAAGACTCTCAGAGAAGAAGGTAGCAGAAGTCAGCCCCAGATCCTTGGCGATGGCCAAGGGGGTATTGTAAATGGCCAATGAATAGTGGCTTTGGAAATCACTGCTTTATTCTGCTCAGCTTACTCTGGTGTGCCCAGAAGCAGAGCCTCCCCAGTCCCAGAGAAACAGAGCGGGATGGGAGGACAGGACACCAACATGTGCCAGAGCCACAGCGCAGGTCAGCAAGCTCCCAGCTCCCCTTCTTGGAAATAAGCAGCTCCCTTTGCCAGAAGAATGTAAACTTAAACAAGAAAGTACTTCATGATTCAGTGGCTAACTCGAAGCTCTTGAGTAGTGATTGGGTTTGAGTATGTGGGCTGTGGCTTTCCACCTCCCCCAGAGTGGGTGGGGGGTGGGGAAGAGCAGGTTTACTGGAGATAAGAAGGCGTGGCTTGCATTTGCATGTGCTTATGCCTGTGTCTTGTTGTACATGCATGTGTCTATGTGTGCCTCTGCATGTCTGTACACATGTGTGACTGTTTCCATGTATGTGCACATCTGCTCACGTCTTTGTGAGTATATGGGACTGTGTGTTTTGCCTCAGTTTCTGAGGATCTGTGTTTGTAACTTCACCCTGTGTTATTGTATATTCGTGTCTCTGTGTATGCCTGTATGTACCTTCCTGTGTGTGTCTCTGTAAGTGTGAGCATGCTCGAGGGAAGAACAAGGAGAGAAGAGGGGAAGCAGATATTTGAGTCAGAGCCTGCCAGGGAAGGGGGTATGTGCTGGACAGGGACTTGACATGTTCTTGTCACTGCCAAGGACGTGGCAAAGAAACAGACCCACAAGGAGTCCCATCAGGGTCTCCAGAAAGGACCTTTGGAGCTCTCTCTCAGATCAGGAGGTTGCTCTGGCCTCAGGGAATAAGGCAGCCTCCTGGGCACAAAAAAGCCCAGCAAGGCCTCCAGAGGGGCTCCCTGTGACCCTGCCCAGGGGAGCTGGCTCTGTGAGTCCTGTACATGAGAGTTTAGAATCAGAGGAAATCCTGGCACCACCTGTCGATCTCTGACCCAGGAAATAAGATCCTCCAGTAGGAGGGGAACAAAGGCTGCGCCCAACTTGTGGGCACTGATCGGGCATCTAGGAAAAGAACAAGCCTATGAGCCTGGCCTGTCTCTCCATACCCATGCTATTGGTCATCAGCAAGAGAAGCTATGTGAGTGACACCTAACTTCATCCAGTGCCCCTGCAGCCACGCCAGGGGAGCGGGGCCCAGGCTTGACAAAGGAGAATGAGTTAGACCCATACAGAAATGACAATGCTGGAGGTGCTGCTGAAGGTTAGGAAACAACTGTGTCATTAGGCTGACTCAGGAAAGTGACACAGTGGGTGCAAGCAGGACAGCGAGATGAGAAAGAAGAACATTCTAAGGAGAAGGCCTTGTCACTCCCGGACCCTCCCATCTAGGGAAGGTTACAGAATCTGGATCAGAGAATACTTCACTTTCCTCTGAGGGCGGCAATTGTCCTGTGATTGTTCCCCAAGCTGGGAGAGCCTAGCAAAGCAGTTTAAGAGGACAATTGCCCTAGACACCAGCTGCTTCTATCCAGGGCTCAGCATCCAGGGCTGTGGTCTCCTTCCTTAAGTCAGTTTGCTCTGAGACCTTGAGAGCCTCCGACTGTCCTGGCCCACCCCCAGCCAAACCCACAGAGCTTTGTGAGGGAGAGGGGTCTGCCTGCCTTTGGTCCCCAAGCTCAAGCAGTTGGAATGGGGCCCAATCCTGAGACAGATGGCTGTCCAAACCCACTCTGGGACTTTCTGATGGGACTCAGTTTCAGGAGTTATTTTCAGTGAGAAGAACTAGGGCAGGGACTTAAACATCAAGGTGGGCATGCAAAAAGTTGTGTATCTGCCCACCGGCAGGAAGGGGCACTCCATGAGAGTGGGGGGAGGGTGGAGACAGCCCTTTCCACAAATGCACACAGACCACCCTAGCAAGAAGCCAACAGGGCATGCTGAGCTGATCCTTCACCCAGCCACTGCAATCCTCCTGGCAACGCTGTGACCCATCCTCAACCAAGGCTGCCTTCTGATGGGTCAGTTCTGTTTTAGGGCCCCTGGAAGCCCAGTATGCTCATCCCTAGGATTCCAGAGCTCAGATGGAATTGGAGTCCCAGCCTTGACCGCAGTGGTTCTCTCTCCCCTGTGTGTGAGTCCCTCCAGGAACACCTTTAGAGAGAGTTGAAGCTAGGGAATGATCGTTGTACTCTCTCTGCGTACCAATTACTGTCATCAGGAGGAGAGAGACCGCTGTGCCCTGGCACCGAGACCAGCGAAGGGTAGTGAGCATGAATTATGCATGACACGGGCCATAGAGATAAGAGTGGAATGGAGAAAATCATAACCCTATTAATAATGGAAGTGCAGTTTGTAAACTCTCCACCAGGAATAATTTGCATTGCAATATAAACAGGGAGTATAACACAGAGCAGCCGGCAGTGGCGCCTCAGTGAAATGTAAAAGCCACCATTTCAAACATTACAAGTCATGATTAAATTATAAGAATTTGTTCGGCAGAATGTACAAAGAGAGGGCATGTGCTCCAACTGCATCTGAGCACAGGGGCAGCAGCCCTGCCTCCACGTATCTGCTGGAGCGTAAACCAAGGGCTTGGGTCCTTGAGACCTTGGCAGTTGTTATTGTCATTATTGGCTGCTGTGGCTGTTGAGTCCTTACTAGGCACTCAGGTCTAAGCATGTTGCATGCGATCACTGTCTAATTCTTGAAGAAACCCTACAAGGAAGTCACTATAACATTCCACTTTTAAAATGAGAAAACCAAGGCCCACGGAGGCTAGAGAACTCGCATTTGAACTGCACGGTTGGTAAGTTGAGTGTGTTGTACTGCAAACCCAGGTGTTCTGACCTCTGAGCCCACCCTCCTATGCTGCTCTGGTGTCTCTTGTAGTGACTCAGGTGCCCCTTTGGGGGTCTGCCAAACAGGGCTGATGGGAGGGAAACCTGGAGCCATCCTTTTAAAAAATACCTTGGCAGCACATTAGGAACGTGGTCAACTTTTGATCAAGTCATCCTTCAGTTCTAGGAATCCCATGTGAAAAAAAAATATTATGATCTCTCTTAGCCATTCAGGTATAATCAGTATTATTAGCAATTTCTATAGAAAAGCTCTGGGTACAGAAATGGTTTTTATTTCCACGGCGTCACGTGAAAATTTTGGAAGCAACCCAAGTGTTCAATAATCATCAACAGTTAACCAAACAATGGTGAACTGCTATGCACCCAAAGGGGGGCTGTTGATGAAGAATTGGAAATAACATGGAAACACACTTGTTAAGGAAAATAAGATTTGAAAAGACAGACTCAGTATGAGCTCAACTGGGTGAAACAATAGGTGGAAAAATATGGGAATGTACCTAAAAAGATAATAAGGTTTGTCTCTTTGTGTCAAAAGTACATGTGGTTTCCTTTTCTCTTCTATTTCTGTATTTTCCAGGCTATCTACAACAATCAGGTATTACTTACATAATAGAAAAATCATATAGATGATATAGATATGGATATAAATCTGGATATAGACACAGATGTAGACATAAATGTAGGCATATTGTGGTCCTCAGTATGTGTAAATTTGAAGGGCCCCTCACCACCTCAATTGTAGATGCCAAACAGAACAAGAAACTTTATGTCCCCACCTCGTCATCCCCATCCCACAAAGTCTTATGGTTCCTCCCACCCCAGGACCATGTCTCACTGTGTATGATCAGCTCCCTCACTGACCAGAGTTCAGAGCTTCCTGGACCAGAGGACTAGGCACTTGCTTCCCACACAGGTGAGCAAGAACTTCCCACACAGGTGAGCAGTGCCCCATGTGCCACAGACTTTTCTCTCCCATTTCTAGAAGCATCCACCAGTGGGGAGGTACCTGCCATCAGCTGTCAAGCCAGAACTTGATGACCCCATGCTTGCTCCCACATGAATAAGGCATGGTTAAACAGCACTGGGCTACGAGACTGTGCTGGTGACACGCTGACCACCTGGCTGTGGGATCTCGGGTACGTTACCTGAGTTCTCTGCACCGCAGTTGACCTACCCATAATTGAGAGTATTTGCCACCAGCACATGAAAGCCCTTTTCCTATCACGGGACTGTAGAAGCATAAGCTCGTGTGAATGTGAGAAAAATCTAAATGTGAACTATGTTAACACAGTTTCGGAGCTTGTGAACACCTGATAACTAGCATAAAGGCCCTCCTGCTTAGGCCAGTTTGGCGACTGGCTGCAGAGTTAGTGAGAGCACTCGGAATGGAGCAAGATGACATATCAGTGTGACTGCAGTGAGCTTTGGGCAGGGTGGCCAGGCTCCCAGCCTCTCAGACTGGCCACAGCGCTGCCATCTGGAACAGGGTCAGCTGGGCTTTGTCACCCGTGGCTGCTGCCCCATGCGGTGACCCGTGAGAGTCATTATGAGGGAAACCCTAGCAGCGGACGAGTCGGACCTCCTCCTGGGGGTAACAGAAGCGAGGGAGAGAGCTAGGTTCTCCAGCGCAAGGGAAGCAGGAGGCCATAGGCCTGGGAGCCTAGGAGTCTCCAAACGGCCCAGATGGGCAGCTCAGAGGCCTTGAGCCCTGGCCGGGGAAAAGACTGACAACCAACTGCACTCCCCACTGTCCTCAGCACATTATTGGCATTCCAGAGAGGAGAGGCAGAGAATTAATTTCATGGTGACTTCCTCCCCCGGCACCCATGCCTCCCCGGCCCACACAGTCCCCAGCCAGGTCCAAATGAGGGTCTGTGTCTTGTAGGAAGACAAATGATCCCAATTAGGAAAATGCTTCTGAGGCCCCCACATTCCATTCCTTCATCTGCTCCTCCCCAGTATCCCAAGGAGGCTGTGCACCCAAGTGCTGGACACAGGGGCATGCGGTCGGCACTCAGTAAATGGCTCCCAGCTCTGAACCATGTGGGTTGTTCAGCGCTGCTTCCTTGAGCCCCACCAGCGTGCCTGCTGAGAGAACCTCTTTCCTTCTATTCCTAACTCCTACCTCTTCTGAATTCACTCCATTTTTTAATCCAGTTCGTCAAATCCCAAATGATTGTAAGAAAAATGAGAGACTTTAAAGGGTTTTCTCATTATTTAACATCAGTCATTCACGTTGCTACCTTTCCTGGCTGGCTTCAGAAGGATAAAAGCACAGTCTTTGTGTTTAAGAGGTTTAAGACCAGAATGAGAAAGAATAAAAAATGATAAGGGGTTCTGCTGAGAGGCCAGAGGGAAGAGAAAATACTTCTCAAGCATTTATTATGCTCCAAGCACTGTGCTTTGCATATATTATTTCATTTATCCATGATAATAGCCTCATGAAGTAAGCCTCATTATCCCCTTGTGACATATTAGGAAACAGGCTTGGAAAACTGACATCACTTCCTAGTATAGATTTCCTTCTTTCTGCTTGGCAATGAATAATCTGGACCTCGAGGTTGGGTAATCAAGAGCCTTACTACTATGCGTGGTCCATGGACCAGCATCACAGAAATGCAGAATCCCAGGTGCCACCCCAAACCTGCTAAGTCAGAATTTGCATTTTAATAGACCCCTGAGTAATTTGTGTACACATGACAGTCTGAGAAGCCCTGGTCTAGATCAGGTGCTCCATCTTCAGAGAATATCAGTCTAGTTTCTGATTTAGCAGTTCTGGGGTAAAGACCCAAGAATTTGCACTTCTAAGTTGCTGGTTGATGCTAATGCCACTGGTTCAGGGAGCATGTTTTGAGAACCTAGGATCTGAACACACCCTCAAAGCTCCCGCCATTCACCTTTTTCTCCTTCTGTGCATTTAATGGGCATCTGTTGAGGCCCTGCTACCACCACTTGGCACCACAGCTAAGCCATTGGGGAGTCAGGCAGAGAGAGAGTCCTAGCTCATGTGTCATCAGAGGAGGCTGACAAACCATCCCTGCATGCTGAGGGAATCTGGGTGCCATTGAGCACTGAGCGGGGACATCCCAGGTGAGCGTGGGGGCTGAGTAGACAAGGTCCCATAGGATCAGTTTGCACTTAGATCAGAAACAAGCCAGAGGATCCCTTCCTGGAAAGGTGGGTTGTTTTACCCACTGGGCATTATAAACTCAAGGCTTATGGGTTCATTCAAAGACGTCCAAAAATATTAGTACTTTTAAAAATATGGTGCCAATAGATCATTAGAAATAAATGTGAAACAAATAAATAAATGTACATTAAATGCCTGCAAAAGAAATGCAAATGGAAACTACTGAATGCAGCTAAACTTTCGTACTTAATTTAAGATGTCAGTGCATTTTAACATATCTTTGATGATGTAGGATGAAACCTCCAAAACTTGGAGACCCTGGAGCCTACAAATATCCTCAACACTCCTACGGGAGGCAGCAGACTCAGGAGGGATGGAGGGCTTCCAGCATGAACTCCATGCTTATGCCGTCCTGCAACCCCCCCTTTTGTGCTGTCCCTGGGAAGGTTTCCCTGCTGACAGTGTCCCCTGGCTCACAGTGGCAGGAGGCCTGCAGGGCTTTCTCTCAGCTGCATTTCACATTTCCTTGTGCTTTCTGCCCCAGAGTTCTGGTGACTGATGCTTTTTGTCAGTCACCACCCAGGGGTCACAGAGAAAGCTTGTCCATATGCCCATCACAATCCAGGTACAGCCATTAGTGCTGACACCTTCTCACAGTGTCATCCTGACCTGATCTCATTGGCCTTTACATGTCACTGCCCACAAAAATATCAGGAATCATCAGGGGCCAAGAAGGGTTCCCAGGAGCCCGGCTCACTTCCCTTGATCCAGGGCAGGAAGGTAGTCACAGAAAAGCAGGGAGGGATGGGCAAAACCTCATCGGAGCTTTGAAAGCCCGGACCTCCTGAGGCAACAAGAGTACCAACAGAGGAGAAAAGGTAGGGAACAGGGTCTGTCCAGATGGGGCACAGAATCACGTGGGCATCCTCCTTTCCAGAATCAGTTACAAGGAAATGATCGAGCACATGGCCAAAGGTTCATGTGCACAGGTGGGCATCTCAGTGCCATTTATAAGAGTGGAAAATTAAAAATGCCATCATTGACTTTGCTACCCTGTGCAAGTCAACAAACTCTTCAAACCTCAATTGCATCAGCTATAAAATGGGAAAAATAATATTCACCTTATGAATTTATGATGAAGATTAAATGACATAATGCAGTGATGCATTTGGCACAGTACTCTTCAGAGAGCAAAGTTTCACTAAGTAGCCACTGCTAAAATTATATCCTAAAATAATATATCAGTTACACCAATGTGGTGTGCCAAAAGAGTGTGAAATAGTATGGCAATTCGAAGTGGCTTTCTTTCCAAAAAGATGTACTGATAAGAGGGCCTAACTTATGGTGTAATGCAGGATAATATTTATCTGTATTTTCCATGTAAAAATGTGCTATTTAAAATGGAAGAATGGATCTTATTTTTCTTACTGGACCTTCAGTGTGGGGAAGAGACAATCTATGCTGGTTTCACTGCTGGGGACAGGAAGACCTTGAGTGACTGTGGGGTGGGAGGGCGCCCGGGAAACCTGGTAGAGCCAGGTAAGGAATTGCTCCTCAAGACCTGATTTTCTCCTTTAAGAAACATTTTCTAAGTCTTCCACACTGGCTTAGGTGTGTGTGCATGTGTGTATGTGTCCTCTACCACATATGGATTCCCCATAGCAGTGTTCCAGATTGTTCTCCACCACCCAGGGGCTTGTTCAAACTGCAGACTCAAAATCCAGATGCATGGTCAGAATTTCTCAGGAGGAGAGGAGGCATCCTGAACTCAGCGTGTGACTCACCCACAAGAGATTCATATGCACAGAATGAGAAGAGTTTGGTAAGCCTGAGAACAGGGATTTTATCCTGTTTACTTTCAAATGGCCAGTGCGTGCCACATAAGAGGCTTAACAAATGATCCATTCCATGAATGGACTGGTCAATCAATGAATTAACCTATCAATACTTCCTTCCAGCTTTGGGGACAATAGGCACGTACTGAGCTATACCAGACTCTAAGTCCCCTAAGGAGGAGAACCAAGTACACTCTGTACACGGCAGAGTAGATGTGCAATAAATTTAATGATGTGGTTAAGTTTTACTAATTTTGATGAAAAAAATCAAAAGACCCTCTTTTTCTTAGAATGACTGACTTTTTAAATATATGTATTGATTCTGGAGAGAGAGAAACACTGATGTGAGAGAGAAACGTCAATCGGTTGCCTCCCTTACCACCCCACGGGGGACCTAACGTGAAACCTCGGCATGTGCCCTGACCAGGAATCCAACCCATGACCTTCTGGTGTACGGGGCAACGCTCCAACCAACAGAGCGATCCAGCCAGGGCAGGATTGACTTCTTTACTGAGCAGCTAGTTCCTGGTCACAGAGGGCCACGCTGTTGGCAGAGCCCATGCACCCCAGTGCAGACCTGAGGACTCTGGTAACGAGAGTCCCGCCAAATCTCACCCTCGTTGGAAAAAACCAAATGTGATCATAAAACTGGCCATTGTAGCTGTAGCCACCTGTCAAATTTACATGTTTCTCTGGCATTGACAAGCTTCTTCGCCTCATTTCAGCTTTGCCATGACACACTGGCTTGAGTATCATTTCCACAGACAAGAAAATAAAGGGACTTGTCCAGGTTTCTTTAGCTACTGAATGGCATCACCAGGCCACGTGAACCTAACTCTGATATCAGGAATCTTCACTAATGCGGGGAAGGAGAGACTGTCGTCTTCCTTTGCTTGCTCTTCTTGGCCCAGACAGGCAGACCCAGCAGCAGGAAGCACCCCACTAAATGTGTTGAAGGTCCCCCTGCGAAGATTTAAGCAACAAAAGATTTCACGCGTGCCTCTGAGTCACCACCTTTCAAGGGCTGGACCGGTTCTGCTTGTTCGCGCAGAACTGCTGAAGCTCCGTGAGGAAGCCCCTGTTCCAAAACGGTGGATTTTGTCCCAAGTACCAATGTCCCAGAATGGTTTCTATTGCTTTCCTGGAATTGCAGAATTGTGCGACAGTCTAAGTTACCGAGAAGATAAAAATAATAACAGCCATGCTGGAGAGGAAAACAGAAGCAAAGACAATATTTTTCAAATATTTTCCCAACTGTCATTTTAATAATGGTCTAACAACAGAGTATGCCAATTTCACTCCACAGATACCTGTGAATGCAAATGCAAAACAAATAGTAATTAATGTCTCGGTGTGAAAATCAAGCAATTGGTATTAATTTTGCATCAGACCTGAGATTATGCACATTCAAAATCAAGATCTGTTTTCAGCAGCAACTGTGACAATCACAGAGAAAAAAATGGTGAGCGGTGGCACTGAGATTAATAGATTCCACACAGCCACCCCTGATAGGACCTTTCCCGGCTCCCCATGAAAATACACATTAATGTTCTCACAGCTAAGAACTGTAATCAACCAAGCCTCAAATTTGAGGGATCGCTTTACTAACTATAGCCATGAAAAGAAGGTAATAAAATGAAATCGTTCTTGCTCACACATCTTGACTTTTGAAGCAGGCACTGTCAAACCCCAGTTCATAGGCAGAGATCCCAGATTTTGCTGATTAAAAAAACCAGACACCTTATAATACAGTCACAGAGCTTTCTAATGCCATCATCCCAGAAACCACCAGGAATGACTTTCCACTTCATTTGAGAGACTATCCTAGGACCACACGGTGGAGGGAAGGGGAAGAGTTCCAAGGTGAGATTTTAGGCAGGCAAAGTCATAAAAGGAGTCTGAAAGTTATGTTTCTTAGAAGTTGTGAGTTTTCAGATATTATTTCTAGAAAAGGGGAGACAGAGAACAAGAGGGAAAGAGACAATCTCAGAACGTTCCAAAATGTATTATCCATTTCGTAATCAAAGATCCAGGGAACAAAAGAGCCCGGGACAGTCCAGCAAACTGCACTGTCATCGGTGTGCAAGGAAGTAGAAATCCACCCTGTCCAACAAGGTGGGCACAAGCTCTAGGTGACTATTTAATTTTTTAATATATCTTATTGGTTATGCTATTATAGTTGTCCCAGTTTTTTTCCCTTTTCCCCCCTCCACCTGGTACCCCTCTTTCATCCAGCAATCCCCTCACCCTTAGTTCATGTCCATGGGTCGTGTGCATAAGGTCTTTGGCTTCTCCACTTCCTATAGTATTCTTTTTTTTAAATATATGTTATTGATTATGCTATTACAGTAGTCCCATTTTTCCCCCCTTCACTCCCCTTAACCCTGCACGCCCCCTCCCACCCACATTCCCCCCTTTAGTTCATGTCCATGGGTCATACATATAAGTTCTTCAGCTTCTACATTTCCCATACAATTCTTGCCCTCCCCCTGTCTATTTTCTACCTACCATCTATGCTACTTATTCTCTGTACCTTTTCCCCCTCTCTCCTCCTCCCACTCCCCTCTTGCTAACCCTCCATGTGATCTCCATCTCTGTGGTTCTGTTCCTGTTCTAGTTGTTCGCTTAGTTTGTGTTTGTTTTTGTTTTTGTTTTAGGTGTGGTTGTTAATAATTGTGAGTTTGCTGTCATTTTACTGGACATATTTTTTATCTTCTTTTTCTTAGATAAATACCTTTAACATTTCATATAATAAGGGCTTGGTGATGATGAACTCCTTTAACTTGACCTTATCTGAGAAGCACTTTATCTGCTATTCCATTCTAAATGAAAGCTTTGCTGGATAGAGCAATCTTGGATGTAGGTCCTTGCCTTTCATGACTTGGAATACTTCTTTCCAGCCCCTTCTTGCCTGTAAGGTCTCTTTTGAGAAATCAGCTGACAGTCTGATGGGAATTCCTTCGTAGGTAACTGCCTCCTTTTGTCTTGCTGCTTCTAAGGTTCTCTCCTATCTTTAATCTTGGATAATGTAATTATGATGTGCCTTGGTGTGTTCCTCCTTGGGTCCAACTTCTTTGGGACTCTCCAAGCTTCCTGGACTTCCTGGAAGTCTATTTCCTTTGCCAGATTGGGGAAGTTCTCTTTTATTATCTGTTCAAATAACTTTTCCACTTGTTGCTCTTCCTCTTCTCCTTCTAGCACCCCTATAATTCGGATGTTGGGATGTTTAAAGATGTCCTGGAAGTTCCTAAGCCTCTCCTCATTTTTTTTGAATTCTTATTTCTTCATTCTTTTCTGTTTGGTTGTTTCTTCCTTCTGGTCCACACCATGATTTGAGTCCCAGTTTCCTTCCCATCACTATTGGTTCCCTGTGCATTTTCCTTTATTCCACTTAGTGTAGCCTTCATTTTTTTCATCTAATTTGCAACCAAATTCAACCAATTCTGTGAACATCCTGATCACCAGTGCTTTGAACTGTGCATCTGATAGGTGGGCTATCTCTTCGTCACTTAGTTGTATTTTTTCTGGCACTTTGATCTGTTCTTTTGTTTAGGTCATTTTTTTTTTGTCTTGACACACCTGTTAAGTATGAGAGGCGGAGCCTTAGGTGTTCACCAGGGCAGGTCAACCCAGTCGCTGTGTTGTGACGCTGTATGTGGGGGAGGGGTCCAAGAGGGAATAATGGTGCTTGCTCTGCTCTCTGCTGGATTTCAGTCACTTCCCCCAGTTCCCACAAGCAAATTGGGCCCTTCTGGTGCTGATTCCCAGGTGGGTGGGTTTGTGTATGTTCTAGGACCCTTAGGTCTCTCCAGTGAATTCTCTTGTGAGGCCGGGAGTTTCTCCCGCTGCCACCTCAACCCCCACAGGTGTTTTCAATCAGTAGTTTGAGGCCTTGTTTCTCTGTGCTAGGGCCCTGGGTTGTATGGTCTGTCCCGCTCCCCATTTGCTTTGCCTGGTTTATCTGCATGCAAATGTGGGACCACTCCATCCGCCACTGCCTTGCCAGCCAACTGCAGCCTTGCGCACACAATCTGTCCCCTCTCTAGGTCCCCCAGCCGCTGCATCCCCCAGCTGCTGCCTTGCCGCAAGTCCTCTCCCCCTCAGCTTCCCAACTCTGCCCCTCCTACTGGTCTGGATAGATATTTCTTCTTTAACTCCTTGGTTGTAAGACTTTCATACAGTTCAATTTTCTGGCAGTTCTGGTTGTTCTTTGTTTTTAAATTGTTGTTGTCCTTCTTTTGGTTGTACAAGGAGGCACAGTGTATGTGCCTATGCCTCCATCTTGCCTGGAAGTCCTCTGACTATTTAAATTTGAATTAATTAAAATATAAACTTCAGTTGCTAAGTTCATGGCCATATTTCCAGTGCTCAGCAGCCACTCGTGGCTGGTGGCTAGTTTATTACACAGCATGGACACAAAACATTTCCATCCTTGTCGAAAGTTCTATTGGGCAGCTGGACAGCTCTGATCTAGAGACTCCAAACATAAACCTCAAGTGCTGTATGTATGTTGCTTCCTTTTCCTTCCCCACTTGCTGCTGTGCCCTGGAAGGCAGACCTATGTGGGGTACAGCAAAGGATTCTTTTGTCCTCTACTTTCCAGTTGCCTTCAGCCATTGGGAGGCACCAGCATGGCACCCTAGAACATGAGACTGAGGTCAGCAGAACTCTGGCTTCCTCTCTACTGGTCGCTGTGATTTAGATGTCTCTCTTTATTAAAAGCTACAGTTGTCATCAGGCAACATTTCACTCAGTTATTCTCCCTGACTTATGGTCCTGTCTCCCCCCTCTTAATCTTCCAAGCGTAGGATAGTAAAGGTACCTCACAGGTATTAGACTTGGGGTACTACATCACCCTCTTTTGGAATCCCTGAACTCTTCCCACACCTTGGGAAATAGCCTCCTAATAAATCTTTCATCGATTACCCAATTTGAGTATGGGATCTATAGCCCTATGGGGTCAAACAATGAATTTAGAAACATCGCTATTCATTTAACAATGATCAAACGAAGAGAAATAGCACAGGAGTTGGCAGATGTTTTCCATTAAGAAAAAAACAGATTTTAGATTTTGTGGGCCACACCGTGTCTGTCAAAATGACACTGGCATGTGAAAGCAAGCAGCCACAGACAGCATGTAAATGAGTGAGTGAGGCTGTGTTCCAATAAAACTTTATTTACAAAATCAGAGAATGGGCCTGATTTAGCCAATGGTCTATAGTTTGCCAAATTTTGCTCTAGTGTGTAAGTTTTTTCTTAAAGATAAAGAGAAAAGACATGCCTCTAAATTTGTTTACTTAAAAAAGTTAGAAGAACATCTTGGAAATTACATACATTTTTTTCTCAATAAACTGCAAGAAAGCATGCCTTCCAGGGAAAAAAGGACATAAAAATAAGACCAAAATTCAAAAGCAAGTTGCAGGCTAAGATGAAGAAAAGTCTCGCTGAGATATAAAGCAGTCAAAGAAACTAATGTACTCTTAAAAATCACAGTTTACATTGGAAGTAATTAAGAGCAGAATTTATACTACAGAAAACTGACTTTCAGATGAAGAGAAAATTTGAAATATATCTTCTAGAATCTAGAGTTGAAAATAATAAGCAGACAGATGGCATGTATGAAGAACAGAGAAAAGTGATTCAATTTACAGAAAGAAAATAGATGTTTTCCTTTAAAAGTCTTCAAAAAAGCGTAACGACACTAGAACACCAATCAAATCTATAGTAGAACATTCTCAAACTGAAAAAAAAAGATCTCAGATTGCAAAACAAAATGGTATATGCTGCATGAAGCATAATTGATAGAAATGAAACCCACAGCTTGACAGCAAGAAAAAAAATAAATCATAAGTATCCCAAGCAGAAAAGAAAAAAACAAAGCCAAGATAATGAAAAACATGTTGTTTGCAAATGATTGGGGGAAAAGCAGCAGGCTGGGCTAGCCTCAGAATTCTTCTTGATAAAAAATTAAAAATAAACAAAATGGCTCACAATGTGGAAATGGTTAGGTGTACTTACAGAGCAACCAGATGTTGGAATATTATGCAACTATCAAAAGCAATGTGGAACAGGTGTTTTTATGAGACTGGAAAATGCTTATGATACATGTTTAGAAAGTCAGACACGAAAAACATACATAATGTACTCGTAGGTTTATTAACACATCTAGTGTGTTTCTTTTTAACCTTTTGTCTGCCCCTACACAAGCAGAAGAAAACCAGGAGTGCTACCCTGGAGCCAGACATTTTCACATCCTTCGCCACTCCTAGTTTAGGTCTCCTAAGAAATCTGTGAAACCGGTAAGATCACGTCCACAGGTAAGGATACCGAGTGTCGGAGAGGTCATGGGCTAATCCAGACCATCCAGTTAGTGGCATAACCAAGACTTCATTCAGAATCTAAAGTGGGCATTTTTCCATGAGGATAGAAACTCAGCCCTGGGTGAAGGGAGGGACAGGAAAGGCTGGAGGCACTTGAGTCCAGATAATAGGGCCCTGGGGTCCTGAGAGCCATCAGGCACTGTAACCTGGTCAGATGGGACCCGTTTTCCTTAACCTAACACTGCTTGAGATTCCCCCACTAGACTGTCATGTCAACAGCAACCCATGCCCTCAGGTCCTGGACAGACTGGCAGAACCAGTGGAATTGAACACAAACCCCCAGACTAACTAACTCAAAGGATGATTGATGTTTTATCAATTTGCTGAGGTGTGCATGTGCCATTGTAACTTCCTTAGACTTCCATGATGATTCTCTCTTTGGAGTAAGGAAAACCCTACGAAGAACACTGCTGTGCTCAGTTCCAGGAAGGCAGATCAGGAGCCAGGCTGCAGATAACCCACACAGCTCTGAAAAGCCCACCAGTCCCAAAGGAGCATTTCATCAAGTCAAATTTCTATGCTGGGCTTGTTGATGCACTTAAGTCTTCAGGAAGTTTTATAGACAGATATTGACAAAGCAGTCAAAAATAAAAAAAATTTAAAAAGAAATTAAAAGGACACCTTCCCCCAAAAAGGGATCAGTAGAAAAATGTATTTGTTCTGGACTTTCAGGTTCTTCATGACATGGACACCCTTGTTCATTTGCCCCAAGCATTTTTATGAAGCATCGGGCACAGGGTTAGACTCACAGGACACAAAGGGGCATCGAGCATTGCCCCTGCTTCCAGGAACCAACGCCCTGGCAGGGGCGTGACGAGTGGTTAAAATGGATAGGGAGTCATGAAACCCATTATGTGGTTTAGAAAGCTCGCTCTGTGAATAAGCAAGTGGCCAAACTCTCTTACACGGTGAAACCATGTATTTAAGCAAAAACAAAACACATCCAAAGCAAATGTTATAGATATATGTAAACAAAGAAAGACATGAACTGAATATGTATCACATTTATCATGTGTGGTTGCCTTTGGAGAGGGAGAAAGAATAAAAAGGATTAAATCATAAGGGACCTCATATTTATATTTATAAATGTGCTTTTTAAAAAAAGAGAGGATTCAAAACAAACACAACACAAAATGAGCACAGATCGTGTAACTACATTTACGTAAAGTTCAAAAATAGGGAAACCAACCTCTGCTGTTAGACTCGGGACGGTGGTTCGCTTTCGTAGGGAGCAGGGAGGCGGGACGACCAGAAGGAGGCAACATGGGGAGGCTGGTAATGTTCTGTTTCTTCTTGTGGTCCTGGTTACATGGCTGTGTTGACTTTGTGAAAATTCAACAGCTGTACAATTATGGCATGTGCACTTTACCTTTTATGTATGCTATGTTCTAATAAAGGAGAGAGGAAATACGGCAAAAAGCTAGCATTCGTTGATTTGGAATGGCAAATATATGAATATTAGCTGTAATATCCCTCTAGTTTTCTAATGCATTCTTCTGGGCTTTTTTGGAACATTTTGCCTAGTTCTATAAATAATGAAAAATAGAAAATACAACTCTAGCTGCAATACATAGGGAGTAGAGACTGGAGTCACGCAGACCAACTAAGAAGTCATTGCAAGAGCCAAAGTTATAAAAGATGAGACCTGAATTAGGAATGACAGCAAGGGGGGAGAGAAAGGGATGGTGAAGAATCTTCAGTACCTGGTGACCACGAGCCATCCTTCCTGGTTGCTCTGTAGACCCTGGGAACTCCATCTGCATGACCAACACCACGGCTGTCTCAGCCATCCTTGAACGTGGAAAAGCCCCTTGTCATGCGTGGGGTGAGATGCTTTTGGCTCTGAAATCCCCTTTCCCAAACACCTCCTATTAGCCTGCCTTCCTCTGATCCTGAGCCCCACCCCCACCCAAGTCATTCCCCCAGAGCCTTTTGATTGGTTTAAACATTAAACAGGAGATTCCCTGGGATGGGGTGATCCATTATTGAACTAGGTCTAATCAGCATGATTACTTCGTCTGATTAACAAGATTTCACTACTTGTTATACCCTGTCTGAGAGGAGGCCGTGCAGAGTTCTGTCAGCAGGCAGGTGAAGGCTCAGGGCCCAATACTTTGTACAGGGGGTGGAGGGATGCTGCAGGAGGTGACTCAGAATTACGGGGACACCAAGCCCCCAGCAGCACTTGTCCAAAGGGAACTATAGAAGGAGCAGAAGCATGGGAAGGCCAGGCCTCACCAGCAACACTGCAACATCTGCCTGGTGCTGTTCTGTGGGTCCATGCCCACGCCACAGAAATGTCCATGAGTTGGGAACACTTATTCTCTTAACCCCACAGGCAAAGGGTTTGTGCTTCCCTTCCTCAGAAAGAACAAGTGTGACCATAGGCACTTGCTATCATCTCTCACTCGCCCCTCCTATGGGGAGAAAATGATTGTTCTGATTGGTGAATGGAAAGAGCCCATCCATTGGGCCACATATGCCAGAGCAGGATTGCTACTCTGAACCATGAAGGTCTCTGCCCATCTGTCCCTTGTGTTTGTTTTTCTCTGTAGACCTACATAGTCTCAGGAAGAGTGAGTCCAGTTCTCTGCATCCAGCCTTTAGCAAACCAAATTGACCTGTGACCTCTTCCCTTTCCCTTCTCAGCCTTCATCAGGCTGAATAAAGTCAACCAGCTCACCATCAGAGGTCTGAGGAGAAGAAAAGCAAGACCCCTTTAGCTTAATAACCCCTGTGACAGATTGTGTTATTAGTTCCAATGCTTTACCCATTCTTGTACTGATGCTCTTTGTATGTGCCTTTAGTGGGCTTCTCATGAAAGACAGGGTGTATTTCCCTGCCTAGCGAGGCTGGGCTTGTCCACAGGATTTGCCGTGGCCAATGAAATGTGAGTGAAGGTGACAGTGTGCCAGATCCAAGTCTCGGTGTCAGGAAGCAGCTCAAGTCTCCACTCATGTGCTTGTTCTTCCTCCACCGTTGCCATGTAGGGCACACCACTGTCGGCCCCCTGGTCCACAGAGGAGATGTGTGAGGAGCAGAGCTGGACTCAACTGGTAGCTTGGATTCAAGCCCAGCCACGATCAATTGAGATGCATGAGAACAAATGATTGTTGCTTTAAGACACTGAGTCTTTGGAGGGGTTTGTTTCACAGCATTACTGGGACAACAACAGCGAGCTGATATACCCCATCGTCCTTTTTTCTCCAGGTCAGGAGAGAAAAACACCACTTTAGGTTATAATCTAATATTTTCCCCAGTTTAGCTGAATTCTTTGAGGTTTTACTCTATCATCTAGGCCCGTGGAGGGAAGTTTCAGTAAGTGGAAGGATGAGAGTGCTAAGTTTATGATAATCATAGGTGTCAGTGGGCCAGGACAATCCCGATTTACACCCACTATCCCAATATAATTACTAATAGCACCCCGTCCCCTCCAATGTATCCTAGCTGAGATGATTAAATTGCAGTCACCCTACCTAAACCCAACAAGACCCAACATGAACCGTGGTCTCCCCCCAGCTATCACAGGCACCCCTTTGTGGTCAGCAGATTCTACAGAAGCAGAAGGAAAGCCATGCTCTCGAAGGCTGGAGGCCTGGACAGTGATTTCCACGGCAGCGGGTAAGGTAAAAGTGATTCTTTTCCTAAATGCGGTGTCTCTATGTAAGGCTTTATAAAAGTGCTATGGGGTATTTCCTGAGAAATAAACTCCTTAATATGACTTCATGGGAAGAGATCTATTTCCTTTATTCTCTGGAGTCCCAGGAAAGAAAAATATGCCCCCTGGCAGTGTTCCATAAAACTAATGATGTGGGGGAATATGTGAATAATTGCCTGAATCACGGGGCTACATATCTGTTAGGAAATCTCTTGGCAATATAAGGGAGAGGCTCAGGACAGTTAAATTGGAGTCAAGTGAAATAAAGGGCTGCTGTATCAGCTAGACGCCACCCTTATGGGTCAAGAGCTGTGGCAGGCATCTCGATAACTTGGGAACTTTGGAAAGCCAAACATTCTTCATTCATGGCAGAGGGGACATAGGATGAACAAGGGAAGGGAAGAGTAAATAAGGGCAAGACTTCACAGAGGCAGAAGGGCAAGACAAAGCCAGGTAGAGAGGGCGGTACCTGGACCAGCAGATTGGAAAATTGAACCAGTACCCCAAGCATTAGTTTTAAGTGGTGGAGTGGCCCTCTGTGGCACCTGAAAGGTATATGTGGGGTCTTGGCCCAGTGACAAGCATGCTTCCTTCTGGACATTAGTTCCCAGTCATGTACAGTCCAAAGGTCTCAGGTGACCACAGATAGGAGAAAGTACCTGAGAAGAAAGTACTTTAGTGGATAAAGAAGGACATACCCTAACCTTATTCTAGTATAAGCAGCAGTTAAGTGCCTGTACCACCGTACCTGATGGGTGTCGGTAGAAAATGACACAAGATCATCTTCATCATCAATTGGAGAAAGTCTGTCAATGCTGACTAAGCATTTGCATGCATGATTAAATTAATATGAACTACAAATATTTCCTGAGCACTCTTTCCATGCCAGACACTGCCTGAGATACTGGACATGTGGCAGAAATGACAGAGACACAGCCTCCGCCCTCATGGAACCTGAAGTTTCGATCCCAGCTTCGCATCAGCATCTCATGGACAGCTTTAATACAACACCAGTGCCTGGGCCCCACCCAAGACCAGTTACTCCAGCAGCTTCAAGTACAGTTAGAAACTACTTGACTAGTGAGTGGGTAGATAGATGAATAAATGAGTGAACAAGTGAATTCTAAGTGTAAGGTCATTTCTTGTGCTATATTGATAGTATGCTTTATAATAGTACACTTTCAAATTTCTAGAATGAAAGGAAATAAAGCCTTTGGAGAATGCCAGATGATGAGATGTAAAGATCCTTAAAGCAATAAGTTCGGGGTACTGAAATATATGATCAGCCCGATTCCTTTTTCATACAGTCCACTCTTAGCCACCAGAAGAGGACTAATACAGCATTAGAGACCATTCAAGAGAATACTTTAGATAATTCTTCAGGATTATCATGTGGAGATTTAGATAAAAATCCTTGAACTCTAACAAAGTAGAAAACCTGTGTGCACAGCCCAGGACACTAATCCATGTTCTCTACCTGCAAGTATTTGATGCTAATGTACGTTTGTATTAATACAACATTTTAAATCATATTTCTCCCTCCTTTTCACTCAGGTGACTTCACAGTAAATTGAAGAATTATTTCAATGGGGCCATGCACTTTTCCATCTTGCAAGTCATACACAAGGACCCCACATTAACGTCCCACCCTGCACAGAACTACTTCACACCATCTACCCAGTTGGCCGAACCAGAAACGTTGAGTCACCCTTGACTACTGCCTCTGCCTCTCACCCAACCCCGCTCGGCCTTTCCTTCTAAATCTCTCATGAATCCCTCTGGTTCTTCCAGCCCACTGCCTGTCCCACTCTCATCCACATTTCTACCACATCTCCTTGGTCTACAGGAGAACCTCCCAGCTACCTCTCTGCCGGGAGTCTCCCCTTTAAATCCACCCTACACACAGCCACCAGGGTGATATTTCCAAAGCAAAAATGTGCCTGTATGATCCTCTGGAAACCTGGAAATGGCTTCACACTGCCTAAATTAAATCTAAATTCCCTATGAGACTCCGAACAATGTGCCCTCTGCTTACTCCTCCAGCCCCATCTCTTGCCACTCCCTGCCCTTCACTCTAGGGATAGCATCCTCAATTCCTCCTGGCTCCTAACCTCTCCCACCTCCTATTGCTGGACATCTCTGTTTACTCCTAGAAACTCAATTGCTCACTTCCTATCTTCACCTACCCACCAAGCCCTATCTTCACCTATCCACCAGTCTTTCACTCCACAGGTCTGAGTGAGGTGTACTACTGTAACCTCCAAGGCACTGTCCCTCAGTCCTCCAAGCCATCACTTCCAATCAACAAAGATTGAGCTTACTTTCCATTGGGAGAGACACATTTATTTATATATTCAACAGACATTTAATTGGGCACCAAACCATAGCACACACACACAGAATGGGGTGGTCTCACTAGACATGTGTGTGGCAGGTCAACACTCAAATATTTTGCTTGTTTTTAGTTTCTACCTTGATGAAAAAAATTGTCATGGTTTTAATGTTATAGTCCTGGAACTTCCCAGCATCTTCTTAATCTACTGAATGTTTCTTTGTAGAATGCTCAGTCTAATATAAAGAGCAACGTACAAGAGTGAGTGCTTAGTCCAGGCTCATGGAATACCTCACTGAATAAGGAGCTCGTTCAGTATAAAACTTGCAAACAGGTGAGAAAGAAGCAAGTAAAACAGAGAGAGAAACAAATTTTAGAACAGCCAGAAAAGAGAGAACAGGTCTATAAAATTCAGAGAACCAGGAGCCCTGGCTGATCTTTCTGATCCAGTGGAGAAAAATGAGCCAATGACAGCCTGTCTCTTGTTTTAATGTGAGGTTACTTACATAGTTACCTACTTACTATGTCTCAATGTAAGGGGACAAAGCAAGTGTTTTTTTCTACTCTCTATTTGCTTTTAAAGCCCAGAGGCTAACAAACTGTTAGTTTTACTCTTAATTGGTCCATGCTGCTTTTTTTTCTCTTTAAAACAAATCAATACATGGTATGTGATATCTTTCATGGAGTGAAAAGAACTGTGACCAGACTGGTTATTCTAATTATCAAGATAATCTATCAGCATTTATTTTTTAAAGGGGCAGGCCCACAATCCCTTCTTTCACAGTGGTAAACATCAGGAGACCTCTAAAGTCAAAAGGACCTGGAAAGTATAACCGTTTCAGGCTATGCTTGATAAAAGACCCTGTCTCTCCTGCAAAAACCATATGCCGGGAGTGCGGTCTGCTGAGGCGGGGCTCCCAACATCTTGGAAATGTTGTGCCCGGCCACTGGCCACTGCCCTGGCTGTGATCCTGCCCCCACTCAGCTTCGGGAAGTGGCTACTGCTGTTCCCAGTGAGTCTGACCAGAGGCAGGGGCCCATGGTAACCTTAACCCCATGTGGGCAGGCCAGGCTGACCCTCATCAGAATCTCTCTCTCCAACCCTCAAATTAACTGGTCAGTTTTGGGAAGGAGATGTGAACAGAAGAGTGTGGGACCATGTTTGCTATGCAGAGACCAAAAGAAACAGATTGTGAGGACTGGCCCCTTGGGTTGTAAAAACTGTCCTTGTTAAATAAGGCCAAGCATGTGAACAAGAGATTCCCTACCACAATCTGCAGGGTGGGCACCTGAGAGCATCAGAGCCTATGTATCCCAGGTCCCTCACACTCTGAAAGGTGTGTGCACAGGTGGTCCTTCTGGGAGGGAGGAACAGGTGGTCCTTCTGGGAGGGAGGAAGACAGAGAGTAGGAAAGTCTGAAATCCATCAGTAACCACGTAGTCGACTGAAGCTGGGTTCTGGTAGAGCTCTGTATGAAAATCTAACGTACATTCATTGTGCTAGTGTGGACCAGAGAGTGTGTCTCAACTTAACCTCTGCAAAAACTGTGTTGTGGGGGCGCTGTCATTCTCAATTTTATATATAAGAAAGTCAAGGCTCAGAGAAGTTAATTAACCTTCGCAACACCAACAGGTAAGTGGCAGGGCTAAGATACACAGGCAGTCTGTTCTAGGTCTCATGTCACTTTTATTACACCAAACACCACAAGCAAGAGGACAGCATGAGTAACAGTGAAGAGCATGGGCTCTGGGTCTAGGCCACCTGGGTTCCAATTTTGGCTCTGCCCCTCAGTTGCTGTGTGGCCTTGGGCAAGTTACTTAACCTCTCTGTGCCATAGCTTTCTCATCTGTAAAATAGGGGCAAGAGTGGTATCTCTCTCACTGGATGATTAAAGAAATTTAAATGTGTTAATATCTGTCAAGTCCTTAGAAGACTGTGTTGTAGTAATGAAGACCATTTACATGTTCCATGTTTGTTTAAAAAATAAATGATGAAAGGGATCTTTTCATTCTCACTACCATGGAGCTCATTTTTCAACACCTGAGCTCAGAACATGCCTTCCGTATTCCTGTCCTCATGGTGTCTGCAAAGTCCCTTCATTTAAAGACTGGATCTACTGTCACAACAGATGTCCAGAGACAAAGGAAGATCGTACCCATTTAACAGAAGATGACTGACAGCTGTCAGTGTGAGGGTCTCCAAGGTCATTTAGCAGGTGAGTGAAGAACAGGGATTCCATCCAACCTGATCTTTCTGCCCTTGAATTCTGCAGTCTGCACGCACTCCCAGTAAAATTGTGAACTTCATGAGTTTGGGAATGAAAGCTTGACATTGCATCCACCATGGGACCTCAGGACAGAGTGCTGCAGCCGTTCCTGCCCTGGTCCCTGATTTCACGCACTCCAGTTAAATTCCTCTACCCTCCAAAGTGCAGCCGGTGACTCCTGCATCCCCGCCTGGCTGGGAACTCCCCAGTACATCTCTCCTCTGTACTCTGGAAGTGGAAGTTCCCCTAGCATGGACGCATTCTTGATCGCTTTGTACCAAAAACAATGCAGTGTCCTCTTTTTGCACGTAGAACAAACGGAAGCTTCAAGAGCATGAGTGATTTATCCAAAAGTCACATGAGTTCAGTGACTAGGGAACTGCATCAAGAGAAAGAGCTTCCAGTTAATTTGATGAACTTTGTATGTATTGCCCAATATGAGTGCTCAACCCTATGGTTCCCTGTTTTTTGTGTGCAATGACCCAAATTCTAAGGAAGTTGGGGTGCAAAGGGGGGAGATAGGGAAAAGTAAAAGAACAGAAAACCCACTCTGTTGTGTTGGAAGGAGAGGCAAGGAAGCTGGAAACAGGTGGAGGAGCTTTGGGGGACTGGAGAAATCAAGAGGGTGAGGTCCTTGGAAAGAACTACACTCAGAGTTCAGGAACAGAGAAAAGTAGCTGGCAGAAATGCTAAGGGAGACCCTACAATGACCAGGAATATTCGAACTTGGGGATCAATGTTGGTGTGTTAATGCTGGTTATGGTTCCAAAGTAAGGTGTCCAGCACTCAGGGTTCTAATGGGGAAACTGAAGAGCAAGGAGATGTGTGAGTTCCAGACTCCACCCTAGACCTTGAGATCCCAAGTCAATGGCCTGGTCCCCCTCCCCTCATCCAAGTGAGGTGCCTCAGCTCCTGATCCTCCCCACGCAGGGCAGGACCCCAGTCTGCCACTCGAGGGACTAACGATAAAAATGCCCACATTTCAAATGCATGCCTGCTACAATTTTCTGATTATAAAATCAATGCAGGCTTATTTGAGACGAACTTGGATCTGCTGGCATATGCATATACTCTGCCATGAATCAAAAGGATTTATTACCAGTGGTTTCATTTGGGAGGCCTGTGGATGAGAAAAAGAAATACCAGTTTTGTTTTTGTATCTCTTGTGCTCTTTTACATTGAAAACTAAGCTCACATGTCACTGTGTGTGAGTACAGAGGCTGTTTGGGATGGGGCACGTGAGACCACAGGCCACTGGGTCTTTTTGTTGACATCCATCTACTTCTCTGTATTGGGAGAGAGAGACACACACAAGCGAATAATGATCTATCTTGATCTATCTTAAATCACGCGAAAACTAAAAAGAAATCTAAAATCAACAGTAATCACACCATCCAGATGGGAACACTCATCATTTCAGCATAAAGCCGTCCTGCTTAAATAATGAGGATGATTTTATATCTAAATTCTGAGTTCTGTTTTTTATTTATTCTCATTTTTTAATTTGGACCATGAATGCTCTTACATATTTAAATATTGTTCAAGAGCATCCTTTTAATAGTTACATGTGAGTCTTTCTACAGAGTGAGCTTTAAAACGTGAACAGCCCAGCCCGTGTCCACGGAGCTCTCCCCAGGTGTTCCCGTCTCTCCCAGACCCCGTTGGGAGGATCAGATGTTTCAACAGACACAGGACACCAAGCGCAGTGGTGGCGTGTAACCAGGTGGGACTTTGCCGGAGACTGCGTGCTCAGCCGCTTTCCTTCCAGACTCAGCATGGTTTCCCAGCCAATCTTCTTTTGCAGAATATCTATACGGTTCCACATTTTTCACTATTAAATGATCCTGTGAGGAACATTTTTGTCCGTAAATCTTTATGTTTCTGAACATTTCCTTAAATGGAAACTCTTAACAAAAGAATCGTTTGATCCATAAGAATAAAAAGTTTTCAGGCTCTTGATATATGTCCCAGAGCGATGATCCAGTTACACCTCCACAACAGGGTTTGAGAGAGTCAGAATTAGACTTCATTCGTCATTTACTTGTAATTTATTTTTTTGCAGTTAAGATGATTATTTCCAGTTTTAGTCATTTGCATTTCTTAATAATTAAATATGTAGTCAAATAAGCAAAACAGATTATTTTTTAAAACCAACCTGACTGACACAATAATAAATTTGAAAGGAACGTTAATATGTTCCTTTCACATAGGAGTGGGAAGTTTCTTTAAAAATTAACAGCACTCTCGTCTGCAGACCTGACTTGTTATTTTCAAGTAGTTAGGGTCCCAGAAGAGAATAAATGGAACGTTCACTGGGAGTAACTGAGGAGAGTGTGTTAAAGGGGCATCCACAGGGCTAAGGCAACCTGGAAGAGCTGAGGCAGCATCCTGGGGCCATCACCGAGGAGCCTGCTGGGCAAGGGACCGTTGCAGGGCCCTGGGAGACAGCAGTGGCTGAGCTAGAGGGAGGCAGCCAACCCACAGAGACCCGGCAGGGAGGAAGCCAGGGAATACATTACCCTGACTTCACTTCCACTCCCTCCAGTTCTTGCCCCTGACTCCCACTGGCCAGGCCAAACTGAAGCCAGAGGCGGAGGAAGTCCTTCCAGGTGACCCGGCCAACCTTCGGGAGCACAAGCGTGGTGGGGAAGGGTGGAGAGCAGATCTGGAGGGGGGTCCATGGAAAACACCCAGACATCATATGCCATCTGTGTTCAGTTTTTCTTTCCCCGAGTCCACCAGAATTTGAAACTATCCTTCACAAGCAGGGGGAACTTATCAGCCTCATTCTCTGTGGTATCCCAGAACTGGGAGCACCTAGCACATAACAGGTGTCCAATAAATGCCTGGCAAACAAAGCACAGATACATGAGTGAATGGATGGATGAGTGAGTGAATGAATGAATGAACTAATGCACTCACAATCAGCCCTGCTATTTCTTGAAGCTTCAGAGGAAGTCCTGTGTAAATGCTGCAGATGTTCAGCATTCATAGGGGGAAGAGGAAACGTTATTTTTTGTCCCCTAAATATTATCTGGCCTTATGAACTCAAAAGGGCTGCCAAGCCCCTCCCCCACCAGTCCTAGGACAGTAGCTCAGAGCTTCTTCTTCCCACCCCCTCTTCCGCTTTCCTCCCCTCGAGAACCCATCCCTCGGACATGTTTGGCCACTGCTTGTAGGCAGGACACTCACAGTGACTGGTAGGGAGTCTGGGGGGTGTTCCTACCCACCACCTTACCTGACTGTGGACTGGCTCCCAGAGAAACTTGTGAAAAACATATATCCCTGGACGCTGCCCAGAAGGTCAGAGCAGGGCCTGGCAGTCAGCATGGTTTTCAGAAGACATGAAGGACATTGTAACAATCAGCTCAGCTTGCAGGGTGACCAACCAGCCCGGGTTACCTGGGACTTCCGATGTTAAACCAGGAAAGTCCCGGGGAAACCCGGCCAAGCGGGGCGCTCTGTCTGCTCCTGCGCTGGGCCAATGAGCTGCCTCCTGTGCTGTCTCTTCCTTATTGCCGGAGTCTGTGGCCTGATCTGGTGAAGCAAGCCGTCTGAGAATGAACCTTCAGTTCAGCAGGAATGGAGACTGTTGAGATATTCATTTGGAGAAAATTCTCCACACTTCCCCGCTGGGGCCCACCCTGCCATTCAGGGCCAGAGCTGTAGACCATTGAACGCAGCTCTGAGTGGCTCCGCCTCGCTGTGCACTCCCTCCCCTGGGGCTGGCAAAGGAAGGTGCTGGCTGGTGGGGGTGGACTCGGGTTTGCAGTGAACAATGTTTAGGAAAGGCAAGTTGCTTCACTGTTCTTCGGGCAACTCCAGTGGCCCCTCAGACCACCTCTGAATGCTCGAGGGCAAGGCTGCCATCAATCCCCATTAACAGACTCCCAAGGGAGGTGGAGTCGCTATTCCAGCCCAGACCCCAAGGCCACTTGTCCTGGAACTCTAGAAAGTCCCTCTCTGCTGCAGAATAAGTCTCCCTGAGCCAATAGCAGGATGAAGGAGATCAGGTGTTACCTACAGAGGCAAGCCATCAGACCTCACTTTTGCCCCCCAGTTAAGGCTAAGGGTCTGTCCCCATGTCCCTTAAAGGATGAGAGATAGCATTTTGTCAAATTAACTGCTGATAGTTACTGGATCCCAACCTCTACCAGACACTAAGCCAACCACTTCATCATCAAAACAATCCAATGAGGTAGGGACTATATTTATCCCCCTTTCACAGGTGAGAAAACCAAAGCACAGAGAGGTTACAACTTGCTCAAGTTCACCCAGCTGGTCAGTGTGCGGGCCGAACTGTAAAACCAGGTCTGGCCCCAGGCCCTTCCTTCACACACAACCAGTGTGGTGCCTCAGTCTAGCGGAAATAGCAGGGGCCTGGACCCCAATCCATGTGGCCCCAGACTCCTCCTCTGTAAGAAAATTCATGTGTAAAAGCGACCGGTGCTGTTCATGCTCCCCAGGCTGTTGTCAAGGGTGCTGGCTGCACTCCTCCCGTTATCTAAGCAGGCTTCCCTGCTAACTCCCACTAAAAGAGCAAAAGCCCCACCCCCACACCCACCACCCAGCCGCTCTTCCTGTCCTTTCTCTACTCAGCACTAGCTGGCCCAGTGTGCGTGTGTGCCTGTGGGTACGCCTGTGCATGTGTGCCCACTAACCGACTCCCACACCGCATGTCGGGCCGGGTAATGCCGGGACCTTGTCTGCCTTGTTTACCAACAGACCCACAGCACCGAGCATGGCAGGTTGGCACGTGGGACACGCTCAACACACATTTGAGAAACAAATGAGCTAATAATGAATGGATACTGAAAATGAACTTAAATTGTACGGTACTTGGCACATATTAGCCACGATTTTTTTTCTTTTATTGTGGTGAGAACACGTACCTTGGGTTCTGGCCCATCGCGTAGTTTTAAGTGCGCCATGCGGTGCCATTATCTACGGGCGCAGCGTTGGACAGCAGATCTCTGGAACATCTTTATCTCGCACAAATAAAACCGGATCAGCAGCCCTGCCTTGCGGCCCCGGGCTCTGCCATTCCATTCGTGGCTTCAGCGAGTGTCTCTTTTCGAAACGCCTCCTGTCAGTGGAAGCATGCAGTATTCTATATGAATCTGAATCCCGGGTGACTTGTGATAAGAGTTCAGGAAAAAATTAAAGTTTTGTTAGAAAACATAACCAAAACAAAAGGGAAAAAGCAGTGTGTAGAAGACAAAAGGAGTAGAAATATTTCAAGAACTTTTCAAATAAAAGTTACCACAGCGGAGTAAGAAAATCTGAATGAGATGCTACAGTTTCGTTATCGGCAGGGAGCAGCACACTGTGGCTTGACCCTAGTGTCTCACCGAATGCCTCTGTGCGCGGAAGGTATTATGAGCCGCCTCGGCCTCAGTAGATCCGCTTGAAAAACACGACCCAGCATTTAAGTCTTGTGGTCAACTCAGACCGCCTTCTCTTCTTTCCCTACCTGTATTTTTATCAGCCACTCCCCCCCACCCCCGCCTTAGGAGGAACATGCCTGGCTTCATCGTTTTCTCTTCTACAGCAGAGACATTGAATAGAATGGGATGCCTGCCTGTCTCCTGGGTGGGCCAGACACCCTCTGAGACTCCCATGAGATTTCCTGGCAGGCGTCAGTTTACACATGTAGCATGCCTCCTCCACAGTGCCAGGACCCTGAAGGAGATATGCCTTAGGAGGACTAGGAATTTAGAGGCAAGAAACACAACCAGAGCAACCTCCCAAAGGTAGGAGCCGTCGCCCCTTGAAACAGCAAACGCACCCACACCAGAAGGCCCCAGGAGAGGGTGCATAAATGATGAATGATCCTGTGCTAAACCTAGATGATGGAAGGCAGCTGCAGCCCAGGGCGTGGCTGGGGGTCCAGAAGCTGGGAAGGGATCAAAACAGAGGCTTCAGTGACATATTCCTGTACAGCCTCTAGGAGGCGCCCCAGTGCAATGGGAGGACCTTAGGAGTCCATGGATCTTGGATTCAAATCCACCCTTCCTACTCATTCGCCACATGCCCTTCAATATACAGTCTTATCTCTGTCTGTACAGTTTTCTCTCCATCCACTGACAGAAGTCATTACCATCTACCCTGTGCAGTGCAGGGGTTAAGAACACGGGTCTGGAAGCCAGGCTTCTGGGTTGAGTTTCTAACTTACTGGTGAGGTACCTGTAGCTAAGTACTTTTATGTGCTTGCCTTGATTTTCTCATCTATGAAACGGGTAGAGGAATAAGATCTACCTCCTATGACTATGGGGAGGACTATTTGTGATAAATCAGATAAAGTCTTTAAGACAGTGTCCAGTATGCACTAAGTGGAAAATAGATGTTACTTCTGTTGTTTTTGTTGCTCTCCAACGTTGGGGCTTGTCATGAGCCTCACATAGAAGAATATGTGAATGGCCCAGGCTGGCGTGGCTCAGTTGGTTGGAGCATTTTCCCATGAACCGAAATGTCGGGTGTTCGATTCCTGGTCAGGGTACATACCTGGGTTGCAGTCTCGATCCCTGATTGGGGCAGATGGAGGAGGCAATCAATCAATGTTTCTCTGTCACATCGATGTTTCTCTGTCACATTGATGTCTCTCTTGCGCCCTCCCTCCTTGTCTCTCTAAAATCAGTAAATATATATTTTTTTAAAAAAAAGAAGGATACGAGAGTACACTGCGCAGTACTTAGGGCTTGTGTCCCTTTCTTAAGGAAAGTCAGATGCCGAGTCTAAGCCCGAAAGGGGTTCCCGGGACAGCTTGACAAGGAATGTCCAGGCCAGTGCTGTTCCTTGGATGCTGCGGTGGGAAGAGAGTGCACTGGGAAGGGGTTGGCCGGGGCCTGCCCCCCAGAGAGTCACAGGAACAAAAATAGGAAGCCCAGGCTGGTATTTACAGTAAGTCCTCAGGCCTGACCACATTGTCTTGTCTGTGGTGCATTTATTTTGGGGACAAGCACTGAAGTCATTGCTGCCCGAAAATGCTCCAAGCTGGCCCGTCTAGTCTCTGCTTTCCCAAGAGACCCCTGGGGTGAGGGAACCAGACCCACAGGCAGGACCAGAGGGCCCTTGAGTCCAGCAGGCCGACCACAGGCCCAGCTCAGGCCCCTGCCCAGAAAGAGACCCGGGCTCCCTGCAAGGTTTCCCAAGGTGCCTGCGGCAGGAAGCTCTGAGGCGGAGGTGGCTGAGGTGGAGCCCTGTTTCCCCCACCCCTGCTTTTGGTCTCACTTTCCTTTTCCTCCAAGGCTGCCTCAGCCCGTCTTCCTGACTCTTAGGGCTCTTCTCTCTTCATTTCTTATAACTCAATAGGAAAAGGGAAGTGGATTCTTCAAAGCCGCCTCCTGGCCTTGATAAGCAAACCCACAGACCCAGACTTGGGCGCTGGCCTGGGTGGGCCTCTGTAATCTGCTCCCTGGGTCCAGCGACAGTCTGAAACCTTTGGGTAGCCAGAGTCACGGAGCTTCTCCAGAGACAGGGCTGGCTGTGACAAGGGGTTCCTTTCTGAGAGGTTGCCCTGGCCAGAGCCTCCCCTCTGCTCTGGTATGCTACTGGGACGGGGCACTCCATAACCCACATGCCTGCCTGACCCCTGGCACCCAGGCCAAGGAATCCTGCCCCATTCCCACAGTGCAGCCTTAGGTCCCCAGTTGCAAAACGGAGAGTGAATAGGGCACTGGTTTACAAGTCTCTTTATCTTTAAAGAAAATGTTCCACAGAACTCCCACTTGCTATCACAAATGTTTCTGAAGGCAACTGAGGACCTGTAGCTACATCTGCTTGCCAGCATCCCTTATCTGCCTTCCAAAATCAACTCTAAGAAACCCCTTACGTAGAGCTGCTGTGGACAGTTGTGCAGGTTACACACTGCACAACCTTAGACGGTGCTGTTCGCATCACGTTGTAGGCTATGAGGATGGCTCCTCCTGGGGCTGTTCGAGACTCAGCCACACGTGGTGGCCACATAGGCAGAGCATCACAAAGCAGAATTTTAAAATTACTGGGCTTAGATCATTACCTTGCAAGCTTAGAACACGGATACTCTTCTATCACATAAGCATTCAGCAATGACTCTTACCAAAGTGAGTTCATAAGGATTTAATCCACTACCATTCCTTGTGCTATTTTTGTATTCATGGGACACAAAAGCCTTTTGAATGCCCATGTTTAAAGGGCATAGCTGAAGAACTCTGGGCTTTGCCTGAAGCAGGAAGGAGATGCGAAAGGTCCAGAAGTCTTACTTGTGCCTGACTATGTATTCCAGAACACGAATGCCCTGCCTGTCTATGACTGGTACTTTCTAAGGGCCAAGAATTATGCCTCTTGGGCACTTTTACTTCCCCAGAAGACAATGTCATTTTTACTAAACCAAGGAGAGGAAGAAAGCAGATTTAGCCACCACCTACTTTTGGCCAGAAATTATGTTAGCAATTTGACCGATGTCATCTCATTTATTTCTGCCACCACCCTCTAGGTTTTTATCATCACCTTTTGGAAATGAGAGATATGAGGCTAAGAGTAATCAAGCATATCAGGGTGCGAAGCTGTGACTAGAACGCGTGTGTGTGCAAGCCCAAAGCCTGTTCTTGCTCCTCATCAGATAGAATCCTACCTGTGCGCTGGGCACCAGAATCCCCAGAGGATTGTATTGAAATGTGTGTTCCACTTGAAATCTGAATTTCTGGAGGAGAGTCCCAGAAATTACTATTTAATCTCCTTGGGATTCTGATGCCTCACTTGGTTTGGAGACTGTTTTGGAAGGTAAATTGCATTTGGTGGTAGAAATAATCTCACAGAGCCTACTTCTCACACCTTTGTTCATGCATTGTTCTCTGCCTAGGATGTCTTCTGTCTTCCACCCTCAAAGGCCCACTTCTAACTCAACCTTCTCCAGGAAGCCTTCCTGGACTGCTTACCCAACATGGGGTCTCTCCTCTGTTTCCCACAATTATCTCTTTGTGCTCCTCTAATGCGCTAACCATTGCATGTCTTGTAAAGGAAATTCCCATGCTCTGCCAGCCTTAAACTCCTCCTGGACAAAACCCAAGTCTTGTGTATTAATCTTCATTCATCCCATACTACGAAGGACACCAGATGCCTGGGCAGAGCCTCAGATGTGAATCAAATAGCATTTACTGAACTGAGTTGGGTTAGATCTAATGGTAAAGACACTTCATTACAAACCGGTTTATGGGTGGCCAGCCTACTGACCTCTCAAAACCCTTGACTGTTCCGGGCCTCTTTGCCTTTGATGACCCAGATCCTTTGACCAGAAATAATCTTTCTCTCCAATGGTTAGATTTCCCTTTCTACATCAAGCATCATCTCCTCTGATCATTCCCACCCAAGGCAGCTTTTATTACACCTGCTTCTGTGAAAATTTGGTCAAGGTAGAACTTACCATAAGCATTGTATATTTTCTTGTAAGCCTCTCCCACTGGGCTACGAAGCTGTTTGCATTGTGTTCCTAGGGCTTGGACGGGCACATATTAGAGACCTGATATAGTTAGAATGAATGAGTGAATGAATCAATAAACCAAAGAATGGGTGGGAAGATAACCAGGTCTGGGTGGCATTGCTTGCTCAGAAGCTCGGCCAGTCTTCCCGCCAGAGTCCGCGTTTCAGAATGTGAACAAAGAGCGGCCGCCCAGCACCCAGACCTGAGCTGCACAGACCCCCCCCAGGAGTCGTTTGCTAGCTCTGGGTGGAACTCGTTGTGCGCGGACCCCTTTGGCCGGCTGCCCACCACCTAGACAAGACCAGGGACACGGTAGACAGTCTCATCTGTCCTTCCTTCTCAGCTTCCTTCTTTCTTTCCCTTCTCCTTTGAGTCCTCCCTCCCCCAGGGTGCCACTTGTGACTACTGGGGGCATTTTCTGAAGTGGATCCCAGACTACAGCAATGAGCTTCACAGTGCCACGCACGTGACAGAACCGGGGCCCCACGTGGACCTCTTCCTCCGGCCTCCCCGCCCACGTTCCACGGGCATCAGGAAGGACACGCATTCACGGTCCCCGAGGTTCATCGGCAAGTCCAGATCCAGGTCACAGGGGTCAGTATCTGTCCCCATTTGGGCCAGTAATCAGGAACAAATGCGGCAACAACTCCGGACTTGCTTTTCTAGTACTTTTTAAGAGACCTTTAACCACAGAATTTTTATTAGCTCGCTCTCTCTCTCTCTCTCTTTTTGTCATTTAGCAAATGAGAAAAATCTCCACAAATTGAAACCAGATGTGTTTGCCTGGGCTATCAAAAGCTACAATGTTTTTATCATGTTCGTTTTTATTTATTCAGTCTCCTTAGCTCCCTAGTCATGAGGCTCCAGCGTTTCCTCCTTATTTGTTATTTTGAAAACCAGGAGATGTTGGCATGTGCTGAGGTGCTTCTCCACCAGGCCCATAAGCTGAAAAACTCTAGATGCTTCTTTGTTCGGAGAAGTGGGGAAAACATGTAAAATGAAAATCTCTGCTCCGTTGTCATGCATTCAGTCAAATATGCCATCCTGTTTATATAATGAAGCCCTGATATAGCTCCTAATTGTGAAACTGGCATAATTTTGTATCTTATTAAAGTAAGTGACATGATTAGAACAGTATGATGTACACCGTATGACTTCCTTCTTCCATGTGTCAACCGAGCCAGGTTTTCACGGTGTCTCTGAGCTTTTACACAGTCCAGTCATCCCAGTGAGGCCGTGGGCACATGGAGACCACCCCATGCATTCAGCATCATTGACATTCATGCAAGTTGGCACCACACCCACTGACTTGGTGTTCAGACCCATAGAGATTCATCTATTCAGCTCCATCCCAGGTCGAGTGAAGAGAAAAATTAATATTCCCAAGTGGAAAAAGACCAAATAAGCTGCTGAGAAAGGTTATTTTCATTTATATCTTAACCACTTATGAGGCACACATGTGAGCAGTTAATGGCAAAGAGGACGAAGCCCAGAGGGGGTGCCCAGACCAGCGACAGCCCCTGGGCCGCCTTGCAGCCCTAAAAACTCAATTAACCTCACAGGGCCTTGTCCTCTGTTCATTAGTATTTATTTATTTGATTTTCTTAAGCTTGCTCTTTGTGGTAAAAGCAAAAAAAAATCACCTCAGGGCACAGGCACAAGAGAGTAACAATTAATTAAAATACATAAAACAGACCTGAGATGGCCAACAGCCTTGAACTTAGAGACAGCCAGATAAGCCTTTCTAAAGGCTTATCCCCTTAACTTGGCAGATCTGCAGGAGGAGGCCAAGATCACAGCAATGAAGAATTCACTAAGTGGGGAGAGAGGCTTCAGCATTCAGAGATCTCGGAAATAGTTAGCAGCCATGCCTGGCTAACCAGGCGCTATGTGCAAAACCTCTCTCAAAACTGTGGATAGTTCTCAGCTTTTGGGTCACTGTTGGAACTACTGAGAATTTGGAAGAAGAGCAGGTTGAGAATCTATGCATTCAAACTAAGCACTGACACTCTCCTCTGTGTGCTCCCCCCAACTCAGAGCCAAGCCAGGACCCCTGCCGCGGGTTAAAAAATAGGCACAAGGACTCAAAATAAGGTTTCTCCAAAGAAATGGCACCATCCAACGAGGGGAAAAAGTGCAATGGGGAGCTCGGTCTCTGGAGGGGCACCAGCAAAGATGGAGACCTACTCTGTGCCAGGGACCATGCCAGGTACTTGTGCAATAGTTCCTGGGGAGTTGAAACACGAGGTCAGGAGGGACTACGAGCAGCAGGTGAAACCATCTCAGCCTGAGCCTTTTACACGGAAGACTGCCTCCACAAAGCCCACTGTCTGCACGGGGCTGCACTCGTGTCCTTCCATTCGCCCACGTGTCGTGGGTATCCACCCCTCAGCAGTGTCTTCACTCTTCTCAATGGCTACAATGATAGGCATCTATAAATGTATCATCTCCTAACTTTGAAAGATGCCTGGTTATGTACTTGAGGTTGTTCCCCGTGATCTGTTATCACAAGTACGGATTCAATAAATAATCTTTATACATATGCCGTATAAACGTGTCTCTTGAGGTCACATTTGTAGAAATGAAAGCACTGGGTGAACAAGGAAGTGCTTACTGAATGCTGGTGCATACGTCGCCTTCCCCGGGGGTTGTACCTTTACTGAACACTCTCAGAGACCAGGATTGTCACGTGGGGTCACGGAAAGTTGACTGCTAGCTGTGGTTCTTTGCCTGTACTGACCTCATCCCACAGAAGCATCTCCAGGCTACCAGTGCATACAGTCATGGGCCTGCACCCCCGGGTGAATACAAGCACGGACTTGTATTCCTGGAATCACACATCCTGAACACTTGAGTCCACAGGGGCAAATTTCAAAGAGGGAATCTCTCTGGTCTGAGGTGTGCCTTCCACAACCCCATTTCTTTCTGTAGGATCTGTCTTTTCTTTGGGTGATTCCTAACCAGCCATTATTTCTTTCCCTTTCTAAGGTTGCAATCTAGACTCGGCTGCTAGACAAACACAGGAGAACACACTGCCCCAACATTCTTACAAGATCCACAAGTACAATATTTGGTTACTGGCATTTTTCTCTCTCTAGTCACTGCTGCTTTTTAAAAAAAAATGTGTCATGTTTAATAAAAGGCCCTTGTCTTGCTGACAATGTTGCTAAGTTTGAGTAGATAAACATTGACAGAAAGTAGATGGGAGCCAGCAACAGGCAAACATTTCTGCACAATACGAGAGGAATCTGGGCATCTAAGAGCATCCATCCAAGAGCCATCAGGATACTGGGAGGCTGAGGTTGTGTTCGCTGGGGAGGCAAGTGAGCCTTCTCCAGAGATCCTGGGACCCATGGACCTTTTGAACAAGCAGGTTATCTAATGTTTACTCAGAAGCAACTTATGATGCTCTGATATAAGCTTCCTCTTATTCGCCCTATGCTAAACCATTGCTAAGGTCAATCACCATTATAAATGTTGAGGGTGGGAAACAAACCATTTCTTGGTTCCTGATTACCAAGTCCTTTCCTGATCTCTAACTAAATCACACGTCCAAACCTTACTTTGTTTCTCATTCATAGCACATCTCATTAACTAGCAGGGCACATTCATTCATTCCTTCACTATTTGTCTCCCCTCTAGAATATAAGCCCTGTAATAACAGCAATGTTGTCTACTTCCTTTGCTTCTTTGTTCCCATTCCCTAGAACTATTCCTAGCATATACTAGGTACTCAATAAATATTTGTGTAATTGACCAAGTAAGCAAAGAATGACCACAGAGCATGGAAAAGAAAACACGAACACATTCAGACATTGTTTAAAACTCAGCAGACTGAAAATTGAAATGTCCCAATGTAGCTGAGAAAACATCTTTTTTATAAGGAACAGAGTGTAATTAAAGTCTGAGGGTTTAAATTAAGGGGAAAAACATTGGTCCTCTTATCCTCATATTTCACAGACTAATAGCATTCACAGACTTCGGTACTTAGAAGGATTTTATGAATTTCACATCCTCTGGAAAGACATGACTTCCTGCCACGAACAGGGAGGGTGTGAGTCCTGGTCCAGATAACCATGAGCATCCATGAGTAATTGTGACCAAAATCCAGTCTTGCGCTGGGAAGCAGGCTTACATCGCTGAGGTCAGCAATTGGCTCTTCCATCTTCAGTTTTGTGCCAGCCCAGACAACTTGGGCTGCACCAGAGATAATCCAGACTGTGTTCACACTTTTTCTCCACTACAGAATAGCAGAAGACATCCTAGTTCGTGGGGAGTAGGAACAGAGAACTGACTTGACTGCAAGAGTTATCTGCATTTTCACCATCAAAGTACAACTTTTCCGCTCACCCGGACCCCTTCCCCATTCTCCCTTGTGTATTCAGAATGGCCATCGCTGCAAACTAAGAAGATGCCATTAGCCAGATATTGAGGTCATTAACTCCACCCACACAGAAAGACAGGGAGGCTAAAGAGTCACATTCAGGCAACCAAAGCAAAGTCTGAGCAGCAGTCTCTGGCCCAAGCAACCCAGAGCCACATAAAGAGAAGCCAGAAGCCGAACAGCTATTTCATGGCGCAGCGTAGACGAGTTGTGTGAACTACTTAGAATATCTGTGCAGACAGCCTCAACTTACATGAGAATTGTTCTCACCTAGGCTTTACAAAGACCATGGAGGTAAATGGTGTCAGTGAAAAAAGTTCCATAAACATCCTTCCCAGTGTGCATGTACCGTCATTACGGGAACGGTAATAAAAACATCGAATTCCTCGACAGTCGGCACCAGTGAAACATCCTGGCATTGTTTGTTGGAGAGAATTCGACACAAATCTGTTCAAATAAATTAACACTCTCGTTTTGACTGTCTTTCCTGGCAGAAATAAATAGATTACCATGCCAGTTTATGAGCTGACCTACGAGATTTCTTCTGAAAAAAAAATACAAGCTATGCAAAGTACTTCATTATATTTTAACACCGAAATGAAAGTAGTTCGCTTTTCTTTTTTTTCTTTTCTCCTAAAACCTCTTGTTCTCTTACACTCCATATAACACAAATGTGATAGCGGCTGGAGGAGGAGGAAGAAAGGAAAAGGAAAACGGACAGGAGGCATGTGGGAGATGCGTATTACAGCTTAGCAAGGGGAGAGAATGACACCTCATTTTCTATATTAAAAAGCCCAGGAAACAAATCAGCCAACCATTCATTTAGTGATTCTCTCTGAACGTCCCACATCTGATATTACAACATAGCCTGTACCTTTCCACATTTCCATACTACGTTTTTTATGAATAAAGTCAAAATTAACCTAAGAAGCCAGTTTCAAAAAAAAACTAGAAATGGCAAGTTGGACTACCTTTTCCTAATTTTTCTAACTCTATGATTTTTCTGCTTTTTGATTGAGAAGATTAGTCTATAAATACTAAAATCTTAAACGTACAACTTAATGAATTTCTACCTATGCATAAACTCATGTGACACCCCCCAGGTCAAGACTTAGGACATTTCCAGAGCCTCAGAAAGTTTTCTCGTGGGACCTCCCAGGCAGTACCTACCTGTTACCCCAGGGCTAAACACGATGTGACTTCTTTCACCTCCATTTAATTGTCCTCACTCTTGAAATTTAGGTACCTGGAGTCATGCATTATTGTCCTCTTTTGTGTCTGTCTTCTTTAGCTCAGGATGACACGTTTGAGGTTCATCCGTGTTGTTGGAACTATCGTTAGTTTATTATTTTTAACCCAGCATAGCGATCTATTGTATGAACACACTACAACGTGTTTATCCGTTTTCCCACTGATAAGCATGTGGGTGGCTTCCAGTTCTGGACTGTGACGAAACAGCTGCCATGAACGCTCTGGTACAAGCCTTTCGGCGGACATGGGTACTCGTTTCTCTTGGGAATGACATTTCTGGCTGCAGAGATTTAACTTTATTAGAAACTGCCAAATAGTTTTCCAAGGTGGTTACACCATGCTCCTACTTGCTTATAAAATGACCGTGTTTTTAATTGAAAACACTTTGCAACCACGTGTCCTGACCCCTCCCGTCCTACGAATGGTTTGTTCCTGAAATACAAACTATTACATGGAAAGGTACCATGAGAGGTTACAGGCTATGGAATCAGATGAGTCTCCAAACCCTATTCTCTCACTCACTGTTAGTTTCCAGACTTTGAGTAGGGCATCTTTAATTGCATCAAGGCTCCATAGGTCTTTGTGAAACAGCCACATGATATCGACTAACTTCGTCGGTTTGTGGGAGGACAAAGAGAGGTGATACAGAGGGGAATATCCCACTCAGGTTCAGAGAGAGCCAAGCACTGGGTAAAAGCTAAGCCCCTCTCCCTGCATTTCCTAACAAGCACCGCCCTCTTCAGCTAAGTTTTGGGGTCTCTCCCTCTCTCCTATGCCCCAAGGGACTGAGGAGGAAGGAAGTCTAGGAAAGAAAGACCCTGAAGTTTACAAGGTCAGGGGGCCAGATACAGATCCGAATCTGTCTTCCCACAGCAGAAGGGAGAGTCTCTATTTACAGTAGGACCCAGATGGAAGTGATTTGTTCAGAACCGTCTTATTCTTGAGTGTGATATTTGTCCACATCATAAAACCACAGGCTACAATGTGTCTGACATTATACCAAGTGATATAACCCATCCTAATGATATTATAATAAATCCCAAATGAGGCAGCCATCACTCGGCAGCCTTTTCAAAGTGTTCCTGAAATAGTTTTTACAGAACAAGGGATCTGTGTGCCAAATGCAGACACTCACATGAGGCCAGAGGAGTCAGCTCAGGAATACACAGGAACACAGCTCTGGCTCAGTTCTTGGCTGGGGACATTTTCTTTTTATATTAATCTATTGGCTCTTTATGAAAAATCAAAATACTTCTTTTTATTTTTTATATGAAGGATGAAATTGGACATGTTCTAAGTGCAATAAAATGTCCCCCAGGGTGCTTTTTTTATTATTATTCTTTAAATCAGCAGTTTCTGTGTCTCTTCATTAGTGAAAGCCAATGACCTTCATCTTGGCTTCACCTCCCCCGGTGCTCAAAGAACGCTGACCACATTTCCTGCCATTCTGGTGGTGAAGGGTTGTTTTGCTCTGTTTTTCTGCTCACATACATAGGTATGTTTCTGAGATACCATGTGATCTGTTTCCACCAGCCTGGGGAGCTTGCTGACTCAGACACCATTGAATTCCTTCTAGGACAAATGTGCAGCCCTTTCTGGCCTTAAAGGCGAGAACCACAGGAACTCCTGTGTCTCCCCTAATGGGGTTGGAAGCACCATCTTGCTGAACTGTGGTCTTGGAATCGGGAGGACCTGGAGCAAGAAAGAATATCTATTCCACCTCACTCTCACCATCACCAGCAAGCCACCGCCACCTCAACCAGCATCCCTGCTTCTGTGTCCAAATCCACAGCCCATGTGTTTATCTCCCTCATCATTTCCCTACCCATCTTCCCTGCAATCATCAGCCTCTGGCCCTCTCCACTGCAATGGATCATCTATGGTCAGGATCTTCCCATCACACCTCTTCCCTCTCCCTTTCCCATCCCATGTGGTTCCATTAGTGGTCCAAACGATGGGTCCAAGACGCAAGTATATGAGTTTTACAGTTACTGGAAAAGATGGCATTCCTTTAATTCTCTCACTAGGACCACAAGGATGGATGAGGTGAGCCTAAAACTGTTAGGGATCATTTACTGCCTTCAGGTGAATTAAATATACATTTTTTAATATGGTAATTACAGCATACTGGAAATTAAATAGAAATCTATCAGTTTTACAACTGTAAAAATGTATAACATCTCCTATATCTGTTTGAAAACATAGAGCATCTCAGTAACAACCTATCGATAAATTTGGAGGGCATTTATTAACACACCATAACACTTTCTACCAGACATGAAAAAAAGTCATAGCATAGAAAAGCACACCATTTTAGTACTTGGTAATACAGGAGGACTTTCCATTATTTTTGCCCCATGAAGTTACGTGACTTCAACCTGTAAGAAAGGTGAGGGCAGGACAGCAACCCCAGTGGGTCAAGGGTGGAGCGTTAAGCCAAAGTTTATTCTCAAGCCATAAACTCTAATGTCATTTTCCCCATTAGGTTTTGGACTTGCGTGGGACCCATTACTTCTTTCTTCTTTCCTATTTCTCCCTTTTGGAATGGGAGTGTCTATCCTATGCCTGTCACACTATTATATTTTGGAAACACATAATTTGTCTGGATTCACAAGTTCACAACGGGAGACCAATTTGCCTCGGGATGAATCATACCTTGAGTCTCACCCATATCTTATTTAGACGCTATTTAGATGAGACTTTGGAATTTTAGACTTCAGAGTTCATGCTGGGATGAGTTAAGACTTTGGGGTGTTGGGATGTAATTCATGTATTTTGCATATCAGAAGAATGTGAGTTTTGGAGGGCCAGGAGTGGAATGCCATACACTGAATGTTTGTGCCCCGCCCCATTCCAATTCATGCATAGAACCTAACCCACAATGGTATTTGGAGGTGGGGACTTTGAAAGGTGACCAAGTCATGAGGGCAGGGCCTCATGAAGGGAATTAGTGTCCTTACAAAAGAGACCCCAGAAAGCCCCCTTTTGACCCTTCTGCCCTATGAGAACACTGAGGCACCCATGAATCAGGAAGTGCTTTCTCACCAGATGCTGGCACCTTGGCCTTAGACTTCAGCCTCCAGACCTGTGAGAAATAAAGTTCTGTTGTGTATAAGCCATCCGGTCTGTGATATTTTGTTATAGCAGCTTGAGCAGACTAAAACACAGTCATGCTCCACTTCACCTTTACCATGCATTAACAATCCAATTTCTCTTTCATATTCAGGGTCCATTTTGCCAGCCAGCACAGGAAACCCCTTCCTTGTGGGTTGCCTGGCATGATGCATCCAGGAGGCAGTCTTGACTTCCATCTAAATGACCCATGGCTGTGGTTTCTGCATAAGAGCACTTCTCCTCCCTTGGGCTCTAAATCTTCTAGATCAAGAGAACTTAAAATCATAGCAACAAAACTTTTGCTCTTGGATCATTGGGGTAGACATAAGAGGAGCTCATCCCCCCACCTGGCTGTGGTGAAAACCAGTGTCATTTTGGTCACTGGCATAGTGCCGTTACTGGAGGACATTATTACTCCAGCCCCCAGATAGTGCCACAAAGCGTCTTCAGAAAGCTTATTCCAGAATTCTATCAGGTCATCTGACTAAGGGTAATGGAGAACATTGCAAGGCCAATGATTTAATGGGTATGAACCCATTGGTGATGGTCATTTTCTGTCAAGTGACTTCTTGGTCAGAGGTGATGACATATGGACCACTATTGTGGTGAACAAGGCCTTCTGTGAATTCATGCTGGTTTTGGCAGAAGCATGTCAGTCAGAGAAGGCAAATCCATATCCAGAGCAAGTGTCTATTCTAATGAGAACAAGCACTGCCCCTTCTAAGATAGAAACAATTCAATGTAATCACCCTGTCACCAGGCTGGCTCCTTGGGGATCAGTGCCGTATGAAGGACTCAGAGTTGGTTGTTCCTATTGGCAGGTAGCGCACCAGGCAGTTGCTTTAGCCACATCAACCTTTGTGAATGGGAGTTCATGTCACTGAACCCATGTAAAACCTTCATCCCTGCCGCCATGGCTATTTTGTTGAGATACAGACCTGCAGTTGACAGAAGAAGTGCCAAGAGATCCCTGGGTGACATCTCACTGGAGCAAAGCAGGAAGTAGGGAGCAAGGCCAGCAGGAATCAGGGAGACCCAGGCTTTAGAGAACATGCTGGATTACCCAGAGCTTCTGATGGTGCATGGTTAGGTCAAAAAAGTCAAGGTAATGTCAATACCTTTCTCATAGAGTATTCTGGAAGCCTCTGGATGACCACAGAATCTGTAAGTGACAGCTGAATGCATGTTCTCCAACACCCCACTCAGCAGGCATTCCCCAGAGGCGAGAACTTATTTGGTTCCACTTACTGATGGCATAATTTGGGGGACCCACAGAGAGAAGCAAAAGCATCAGAGCCAGTGGGGCTCTCCTGTGGCCCATTCTCTCCTCTTCTCTGTGGCCATCATAGGCTATTGATGGCTTTTTGGTAATGGACCTCCCAGAATACCAAATCAAAGCAACGATGTGAGCTCTATACCTCCCCCTCTTCTACTTCAGCAAGCTTTTAACTTTAAAAGCCTCAGAGAAAAGGTCCTCTTTGTTGTATATTTCAACCCCTCTGCTCTTGACATGGTACCTAATTAGTATTACTTGATAGCACAAAATAGCACTCAGTAAGAGAATCTCCCATCCCTGCCCCCAGTCTTCACCTGTTTTTGTCTGCCTTCTCTCCATTCCATGAAATCACACAGCAAGGGAATAGGTGCTGCAACCTTGGGACTCTTAGCACATCCCTCTGGACCCCTGGAAGCTCACCCCCCTCTAACAGCAGTTAGGGTTTGGGCTACATTGTGCGGGGGACACGGGCCCTACTGGAGGTCAGAGAGCTGGCTTCGTCATCCAGGCTCTGCCAAAACTTGACATCTCTGCTTCCTAGTCCATAAACTGGAGATGAGAACAGCCCACTAGAAGAGCTTTGTAAGGGGTAAAGGTGCATCAACTTGTAAGTAACAAAACTATTTTTCAAAGACAGGCAAGTGACAGTGCATCAAAGTCACAGCAAAGCCAGGAGAGATGATAGCTGCTGCACCGGCCGTGGGAGGTGACAGAAAGCTGGCCTCTCTGGGGGGGTCAAGTCCAAAGTTTGTTCTTGAAATTGCTCCTTATGCTTTTCAAAGTTATTGTTTCCAAGGTATGTTTATTTTAAGAAAAAGGAAATTATGGTTATATTTTGAGACCCAAATCATAATCACAAAAGACCTACATGCTCAAAGTGTGACTAATACCACCTCTATCAGATGAGCTAGGGTATTATTTAAATGCGAATTCCCAGGCCCTGGTCTTGACCTCAGCTTCCATGTCTGAATCCTGGCTTAATAGTAGCTCTTGCCTAAAGCCTTGGTTAAAAAGAGTTTAGCTGGAATAAATGAACAAGTGAAAGTGAGTCGTTTGCAAGGGGAGGAGTATAATTTGCAACAGGGTAAGATGACCCCTAACCCTCATTCACATCAGGCCTCTATTACCTCAAATCCCTGAGGATGTCTTGGGCCTCAAACAACCAGCAGAGTGGTCCCCATTCTTGTCCACAATATACCTTGGCCAAATGTGCAGGAATTGGACCCCTGGGTTGGGCACTCAGCCAAGGCTGGAGCTGTTAGGAAATAAGAATGTGTGTATTTATTGAGGAAAATTAAAATGTGCATACGACTTTGCACAGAGGCGATTTATGAGGTTTTATGGAAGTGTCACCAAAAGGCCCACTCAGTCACTTACAATGTCAGCTCTACAAACACCTGAGAGCTCAGGCAATAAAGCTCCTTAATGGAGTCAGTGAGAAGGCCATGGTTGCGGAGGGGAGTGTGAGCTGAGTGGTGCAGGTGTCTGCACCTGTGTGTTGTGTGTGAGTGTGTAGACTGGTGGAAGTCAATGTGCATGCACTGATGGGTATGCATATGTGTGGGCACTGTGAGTGAGTGGCATGGGTCACCCCACGGGGATACTGAGCCACAAGGCAGAAGTACACCCATTACTCACTCTCCCTTCAAAGGACGGCAGAGAACTAGATGCCCCCAGGAAGGCTTAGTCATCACGCGCTGCTAAGACCAAAGACATTGCTGATGTCAAGAAAATCAGACTTTCAGGGGAAAATACCTCTGAGCCGAGCATTCAAGAATGAGTAGAGTCTGGCCACCGGGAGGAAGAATGGGGGCCCGAACTCCCACCCTCTCTACTGGGCCTAAGCCCTCTTCATACCAGGTGTCTGGAGTTTCTGTGATTCTGTGAACCAGCCCCATGCCTATTAATCTCCTGGGAACACTGCCCCATGTTCTCCATCACCTGCCCAGCCTTCCTGCCAAGCCCAACAGAGAAGATATGGGATCACTATTTCCCGAGGTTGTCTGCTATGAGAGACGGTTCAAGGAAGTGCACAGAAGGTATGTTGTTAAAGAGGAATAGAGGAAGGGGAAGAAGGAAAAGGAAAAGGAGAGGAAGAAAGACTTTCAGGGCAAGTCCCTAAACCACTCAGAATCAATCTTCGTAAGAATGGCGTTAAGATGCCAAAGCCAGCACAGCCTCCCAGTGCAAGAAGGAGGGGTCCCACTTCCTCTCTCCCTTCCATTCTTCTGCAGCATGAGGGAATCTTACATTTTGCAAGATCCCTCTGGTTGCCTGGGGTACGCCATCATCACATGTATCTTCTTGCACGCGACAAAAGTCACTTCCCTGCAAGACAGGAAGGACCTCAGGACAAGTGTGGTTTGTGAAATGAAACCAGTCCCTTTGGGTTTTTACCCCTGGTGAGCCAGAATGGCTGGCCCAGCTTGGAGTCAGAGGTTAGGGGCCAGGAGTCTATGAATACCAATCATGTGCTACATCCTCGGCTGGATACTCCCAGGGACCAGCACCCAGTCTGTCATATAAAGGATTCTCAGGGTATCAGGGCTCTATGACCTGTGGTGCCGGCCAGCGGCCCACAAAATTGTGCCACTGCGTTGGCCGGCTCAGTTTGTGGAGGGGGTGGCTGGGAACCACAGCTGGGTCTGATTTTACTGCAGAGGGTCCAGGCTATAGAGTCAATAGAACAACCAGGGGGAAAATCTAATGAACGGATTACAGTTATTGATGTTACTGACCTCAGATCCTCCCCTAAACCTCTGTAAGCCATCACTCAGGTTTTCAAAATGGGAAACTATCGGTAGAAGATCTTGACTGTGAGCAGACATGATGTAAAGTTATAAACTCTGGACTGCAGCGTGCTAGGTCAGTGCTTCCAAACGTCCAAGGGCAGAGGAACCACCTGGGATCTTGTTAAAACGCAGGTTCTGATTCAGTTGGCCTGAGATGCTGCATCCCTAAGCAACTCCAGGGTGATGCTCCTGGTCCATGGCTCACACCAGAATAGCAAGGGGCCCAAGCTCAGGATGGCTGGTGTTGGTCCACTCCCTTCAACACTCAGAAGGAGCCCCAGTTCCTGCGAGAAAAATGCCAAGCTCTCTGTGTTGCAAACTTCTTTCCCAGCCACAACCTCACTACACCCCCTGCACCCCAACAATGCTCCAGAAACACCCAATGACCGTCTATTCCCCAGGCTTCCCAAGCCCTGTACCACCTGTCTGTCCTTACAGGGGCTAGTTTCCTGCCTGAAATGCCCACTCCTTCTTTAAGGTTTTAGAAATTCCAACTCATCTCTCCTCCTTCCATTCCTAGTACCTGTTCTGCTTCTGCTACGTGCTACCTATAGAGGCTTAAGTGAGTTACTTCCCCTCTCTAAACCTCGGTTCTCTCATCTGTAAAATGGGGATGGTAATAACATCCACCTCTCTGAGGTTTCTCTAAATATTAAATGAGATGGTACATGTAAATGTTTCGCAAGATGCGTGAGATGTACTAGGTAATCTAAATAAATAAATAAATAAATAAATAAATAAATAAATAAATAGCAAGTTCAGCTGGCCAGAAGGGCCTCAGATTTTCCATCCTACAACCATGGCCCAACTTTTCCATCGCCTTGCAGAGAAGGCCCCAGTGCCGGTAAATGCGGTTGTGATCTCCTTGAAACCTCCATTGGCCACATTTTGGCCCTGTGCCAAGGCTGAGCTGATTCCTCCAACCCCTGCTGAGATCCTACAGCTATTCGGAGCCTGTGAAACGAGAGTCCGCAGTGCTCAGACTGGTAGCTTCAAACAGCTCACACCTGAGGAAGCTCTGCCGGATGGTTTGGTGGCCACTGAGGTGTGGATGTGGTTTTACACAGGCAAGCGGGGCATCACTGGCTGTAATGCTTGAAGACCAATCTCTAACATCTGTTTCTTTTTGGTTTATTATCTGAATGTTCCTGGACCATGGGTGATCAGAACAGTATTTGAATTTTTTTAATAAAAGATATTTCAAAAAATAAATAAATAAACCATCCAGCCTGAATGCCATCTTCTCTGTGTAAACTTCCTGGATTTTCTCATTTACCTGGTTTGGGGGGGGCTCCCACAATACTGCTCTGTTTGCACCTGCAGGACGGGATCTCTCTGCGCTTCCGGGATCCAGCACTGAGCCGAGCATGGAATGAGCCCTCCCTCAGCAGGGAGACTGAGGCAGCCACAGCCAGAAGCATTTGGGGTGCTGTGTGTCTGGGAGGCCTTATGTCACCAGCCCGGTGTGGCTAACTGGAAAACTCAGGGGAGCAGAGACTTTTCCAGATAACTGAGGATGGCACACACAGCCGAAAGATGACTCTTTATTCTAAAACGGCTTATTCAGATTCTCCCAACTGTGTTTCATCCTTAAACAGAACACAGTGACCTTCCCGAGGTGACTTGGGCACATCAATAGGACATTAATCACTTCCTCCAGGGATGGGGTGACTATACACCTGGTTTGTCTGGGAGAGCTCGGTTTTGCACTCACTGCCTGGTCTTATTATTTGTGGCATTCCCTTTCATTGTCTTAGTGTCTCTGAGTTTGAACAGAGATGATCAGGTCACCCTAACAAGAACCAAAGGGATAATCCAAGGGGCCCCTAAGATAAATATGAAGATTTGTTATGGGGTTTTTAAAATATGACCTCAAAATTCTTTGACATTCCTCTCACTGGGAGATGGTATCCCTGTCCTCTTCCTTGAGTCGAAGCAGCGTTGGGACACCTGGGCCAGTGCCCATGGCAGAAGTAGCCCTGTGCAGTTTCCAGGCCTTGGCTTTAAGAAATGGGCAAATTCCACCTCCTGCCTCTCGGGATGCTCGCTCTTGGGATCCAGCCACCGTGCTGCACGGCCGCCCAGGACACGCTGTGGAGAGGGTCCTGCGCTGCGGCAGCCAGAGCCAGAGTCATCCTGGAAGTCGATCCTCGGCCCCACTGGAACTGTCCAGCTGATGCAGTGCGGAAAGCAGCTGTCCCTTCCAAACGCCGCTCAAATTGCAGGTCTGAGAGCAAACTAAATGATCGCTGTTGTTTTCAGCTACTCATCGAAGGGTGTCTTTAGGTACCAGTGGATAACCAGAGCATTTGCCTGACAAGAAGATGCTGCTGGAGCACTCAGACTTCTAGAATCTGTGAGAAATCGGCCACCTGCCTTCTCCTCAAGGTCAGACTGACGCTGTCATGCCCAGTAGAGCACATGAGGAGAGATCACAAGTTTTGAAGACAGAATCTCTGGGTTCTGGTCTCTGTGAAACCTCAAGAAACTTACTTGTCCTGTCTGAGCCTCAGTTTTGTTCTCTGTAAAATGGACATGACAAGACCTAGGTCACCATGCTGCAATGATGAAGATAAAGCAGGGATTGGGAATGGCAAGCCTTTTGTTAAGAGCCAGATAGCAAGTATCTGAGGATTCGAGGGCTGCACGGTTTCTGCCACAACTCCTCAGTTCTGCCATCACATCAGGAAAGCAGACACAGACATTGTGTGTCTGCTATAAGTGAGCTGGCATTGGCTGGTACCAATGAAACCTCATTTACGAAGATAGGATGTGGTCAGCAGACCCCAGCCGTGAAAGACTGGGGATGTTCTTGGCATAAACGCTAGCTACCATTAGCATATTATTATTATTATTATTATTATTATTGATAATATTAAACACAATTTTCTTTAGGCAGAAACGTTTGCTGGGGATTTCACCAGCCTGTAACCACAGGGTTCACCAAAAAGAGTTCACCCTGAGATAATTAGCAGTAACAGGATGAGTCACTCTAAAGGGGTGACATGGAGGAGTTTCAAAATGCTCGGTCATCTTCCTTCAAGCAGCCTTGACCAAGTCATCTTACCTCTTGAAACAAGGTAAGCATGGCAGCCCTTCTGGGGAAATCGATTGTTTCAGATCAGAGCTAAGAAACGTTATCCTGTGTTCATCGTTGCTTTCAGATGACAGCCTCTGAGCAGGGACTTGGAGGAGTTCAGCTTTAGGGCAAAAAAAGGAAGTGAATAAGGGAGGAAGAGAGGGAGGGATGGGGCGGGGGATCAGTAGCGGGGAAACGTGCCCCTGATAAATTCCACCTCTCCTGGGTGCCCCGTTCGATGATATTCTCCTTCAGTTCTGCCTGTTGCCTGCCAGTTCTGGGCCAAGTCCCGGGCTGGGGGCAGGGTAGCTAGCAGTGCTCTAGACACCCCTAATCCCGGCCCTCCTGGATGGGGCCCACATCCAGCAAGGGGAAGAGACCATTAAGTAAGACATGGCAGTAACAGAGTTGTGCATTACGAAAGGGGAAGTGACGGGTGGGGACCACTCTTTGGGGGTGGAGGACCACTCTTTGGGGGTGGGGGACCTAGCCCAGTTGGAGGTCATGGGAGGTCTCCACAAGGAAATGACATCTAAGTCAAGATCCAGAGGGATGAGTGGGAATTACTCACCATTCCTTGCCTTCCTTTTTTTCTTGAACTTACCCCTGTGCTTAGAGCTCTACTCCTCCCTTCTGAACCAAGTCTTCCCTTGCCTGCACTGCTTTTTGACACTTTTCTTTTTCCTCACCTAAACCTTCACCTGAAACGTCAATGCCCTTAAAATAAAAACCAGAAGCTCGCTAGGCCTTGTGTGCTGTGGTCCCTGACACCGCACCAAGCCTTGTCCCAGTCTCCCACCAGTAACACTGCTCTGGCCACCCTGGATTATTTTCCAGGCCTTCCTACCACAGGCCCTTTGTCTATGCTATTCCCTCCACCTAAAACACTTCTCCCTCCTCTGTTTACCTAGTTAACTCCTACCTGGCCTTCAGAGAGCAAATCACTTATTCCCTCAGGAAGACCTTCTCTGACCTCCCCAACTCATTAAAAGCCACTGCTTTTAAGCTTTCAAAGTCCCTCTTCTTAGCACTTATCACAGATACAGTTTCCACGATCTAAGTGAACAGGCCCCATCCACTCGTCCATGTTGTTTATTGCTCCAGTCCAGCCCCAGGGACTGGCACACAGTGGAAACCTGGCTAACCTATGTATTTCAGTGAATAGAATGTTGGATGCAACACCCTGATGCCATAGCATTTCTGCTTTCAAACCCCCAAGACACTGAAACCCCACTGAGCACATATCTGTTCTCTGGTTTGAGCTCATAGTAGCAAGCGTGGCACCGCGAGGGAAAAACTTTATCACAGAGTCCGAAGGGCGAAGTCAGAGCCCCACCTCTAGTAGCCCTTTGGGTCTAAGTTTTCTCACCTGTGAAAAGCATGGAATAACAGCATCTTCCCCAACCGTGTCTTGGACTTTCTGTGCATTGTGAGGCCACTTCAAGGATGTACGCTTCGGAGCGTATTATGGCCCAGCGTCCACCAGAGAATCCAGAAAGGGGCATCGCTCGGCCTGCTGGGCCCCACTGCACTGTGCAAACAGCACTGGGGCTGGAAGGACAAGCTCTGGGAGGGACCCCAGGAAGGGGAGGGACCCAAGGGGAGGGACCCCAGGAAGGGGAGGGCGTCGGCAGCTGCCTGTGCCACCCTGAGCCCCTCGGTATTGATCCCCAGTCTTGCAGAAGGAACATTTGCCTTTCTTCCCCTTCCAAATAATTAAAGTATAATATTTTATGGCCTGATAAAATTTACTGGGACCCTTGGCATGTAATTATAGTGCTTCTTTAAAAGAGACCCCATAAAAGATGCATGATTAGAAAGTTAAGGATCTGGATAGAATTACAACGATGTGACAAATAATTTACAAGTGATATTAACTGTCTAAGGGGGAAAAATTCCAATAACCTCTGATGAAGGCTAACAATTAAAATAATAAATTCCCCAAGAGCAAGGGTAAACCTTTCTTCTTGGTCAAAGGCTTACACCCCATGAGCCCAGGAAGAAGAATAGGACTTCTTGTCAAAGTCAAGTCCTGGTCTCCCAAGGCATCTACTCTTTCCGTATGTATGTATGTGCGTGTGTACTTAGGGACTTTCTGATTTAGTCTTTTTAGTGATTTACCCACGCACCAATTTATCATTTTTTTATCTCTGGCCACTCTTTCATTCTGCCATTCATTCTATTCCTTCCTTCTTCCATTCATGTATCCAGCCGTCCTTCCATGCATCTGTATCCGTCTGTTCATTGATCCATTTATTAATTTATTTGTTTGTCTACCCAGTCACTCATTTTTATTTTTTCCTCCATTTATCCATTCATCTGCCCATGCCATCCACATGTACTGCTTACTGGTGCTAATCAGGTTCTTTACTATGTTGTCGTGTGGCACTGTAAAATTCAACTGTAATATGAGCCACAGAAGTAATTTTAAATTTTCTGGGAGCCATATTAAAAAATCAAAAAAGAAGTAAATAAAATCAACTTAAGTAATAATTATGTTATTTAACAATTATTTTGTTATATACTAGTATAAGCATTTTCATATATTTTATGCATTTATTTTAACATAAAATACAACTAAGTTAACAATTTTACTAGTTTTATTTAACGCACTCTATTGGAAATATCATCATTTCCACATTAACCAATATAAAAATATTAACCAGTTATTTAGCATTCTGCTTTTCACCCTAAATCTTCAAAATTCAGTGTGCACTTTACACATGCAGTTCTGCTCAGTTGGACTAGCCACATTTCAAGCACTCAACAGCCACACATAGCCTGTGGCTCCTACCTTGGACAGCCAGTTCTAGGTCTTCACGGACGAATCAAAGAGAGCTTTCTCCCTTGAAGAGTTCCCACTCCGCCGCCATTCATGGTGGGAAGAAGGGGAAGGGACTGGTCAAAGGACATGTATGAATGACCCATGGACATGGGCAACAGCACAGGGACCGACTGTGGGAGTGGGGGATGGACTAGACAGAGGCGGCCATGGGGGAGCAACTGGGACAATTGTAATAGAATAACAATAAAAATGTTTAAAAAAAGGAAAAGAAAAACACACAACCATTAGTGAGCTTGAAAATAAAGAAAAGAAAAGACAGGTAGAGCAGGGCATGAACACTACAAAGCACATTGGCTTTTCCCGGAAGCTAGAAGCACAGCTAGATTTTATTTTGACTGTGCTTTAAAATTTTTAACTGTAACTTCCCAAATCACAGTCTTGGATTGCGAAGGCAGGAAAGCTAATTTTGCAGTCTACTAGTGTCTGGGAATATTATTTTGTCAGTGAGAGGACACAACTTATAAACATGTTTGAAAATACAGATCATTCTTGCTGTTGGTTGCAACTATTAAAACTGAGGTCTGTAATGACCACAATTTGTTATCAACAGAGGTAAATTTCATCCCAAACTATGAGTATCCAAACTCTTTTTCTTTGCTGGCCTGCCATTATGAATAGCTCGGGGAAAACTATCGATGGATTGGGGTTTAGACATTTACACCAGCATTTAACCTATTTCAAAGGGAATTGAGAAATAAAATTTCTGATGGCACTAAAAAAAAAACGTTATCACTCAAGGGAGGACAGAGAAGAGTTGATGACCGTGAATCTCAGTGCACACTTCATGAGTTTTTTCATTGATTCTTCACGTTTAAGTCATAAAACACTCTCATTTTACACGTGGTGAAGAAAAAAGACTTAGAGAGAAGTGGAAGAAAGTTCTAGAATCAAATCAGTAGAGCATTCCAAAACACTGTGTGGAATGCTCAGACAGAGAGAGGACTGTCTAGCTCTGCTCTGACCGGTGAGGAGTGGGAACCCGCCCCCGGGCCAGTCTGGAGATGGGGAAGGAACCACACAGACAGAGAGGTCTTTCCAGACAAAGCCGACAAGAGGAAAGAAAGATATCACACTCCTTTGTGCCCAAGAAGGTCCCTGAGTTCTTCAACTATCTCTGGACAGACACCCAGGGTGTGAGGGAACATATTTGGGAAAATAAAAGAATTCACACAGATCAAAACTAGCCATTGCACCAGAAAGTCATAGTCTCCTGTCCTTTCATGATAAAGAGAGCAAGGATTCTATGGCCAGTTCACTGTATGCTGCCCAAGGGTTTGGTGACATTGTTGATGCTGACAAGGCCCTGGTGACAAGAATGATGAGCTCACATCACTGCGCATTTACTCAATGTTTCGAGCACTTCACCCGTCCTGTTTCCCTGGCACCCTTATTTCAGAGATGAGGAAACTAAGGCACTTTCCTGGCTTCCTAAATGCCATCTACCACGTGTTACTTGCATAGACCTACCCCCATCCCTGCCCAGTGAGCATTTAATTGGAAACTGGCTCAGCCAGACAGGACACAAGCTGAGGTATGGCCACTGGGGTGTGAAGCTGAGGAACTCAAAACGGCTTTTTCCAAGGTCACGTCCAGTGGGGAAGAGGAATCCTTCCAAGTTCTGGAGCTGCACTAGCCGTCCACACACTGTGGAGCGGAGACAAAGACGATGAGCCCTCACCTCTCTGTAGGGGTGGGGGAGGCAGTCAGGAAAAGGTGGTCACAGATGAGGCAACACTTGGACATCATGCAGCTTCCTCTGCCTCCCCCAACAAAAGTAATCTCTACCCTTCTACAAATTGGCCCCTTTGTCAGGTCCTCGGAGCACGGGGTCTGGCCCTGCCCTTTGGAAGAATTTCCACTCCTTGCACCAGCCACCCCTCACCCCCACCACCTTCCCCAGTGCAGCTGGCTCATTCTGTAATTCCCCTCCAGGCCCCAGGGAAGGCTTATACTCACTCAACGTCATAATGGATCAATGGAGAAATACAAATGCTTGGATTGCTGAGAATGTATGTATTTGTTTTAAAAACCCTGTTTTTCTCAGGTACAGACAAAACACTGCCAGTTTAGCACCTCCCAGAGATGTACCATGGGAATGATTTCAAGGTCTCCCCTGTCAGGAGCAATATCAATCAGAGGGGCTTCCCTGTGGCCTCTGCTCAGGAATGGAAGACACATCAGCACAGGAGTGAAAGTGGTGGTGGTGATGGAGCGCGAGGGAGATGGAGCCAAAGTCAGGTGGAGACAGAGTGATAAAGGGGAGAGGGAGAGAGAGCCAAAGGAACTAAGGGAACAGGAGGGAGAACAAAAAAAGCAAAGGCTGAGAAAAGGTGATAGACTTAGAAAGGTGAAAAGAGTCAGGGGAATGAAGAAAACAGAGACAGAGAGAAATGGGGCCAGACTCAGACAAAGTCAGCTGAGCATCAAAGTATGGATGAAAACCAAGTGATCAATGAAATAGAGAGAGACAGAGAACAGAAACAGAAGAAAGAGGAGTAAGAGGAGCAGGGTGCAATGTCTAGAACTCACCCAGCACCCAGCACCTAGCACCAGCACGCAGCACCTGCCTCAGCCCTTTGCTCCGCTATCTCTTCTGCCTGGGAGGCTCTTTACCCCACTTCTTGCTTTGCTCCTACCCATTGTTCTCCACCACAAAAGAACCCCCAATTTCCTTTATAGAACTTTTTATCTTTTCTTTATTCACTTATTATCCATTCCCAGGGTCACCATTGCCCTGACATATCCCCAGTGCCTAGAACAGTGTCTGGCATAGACTGATTAATAATTGAGGAAGAAACGGATGGATGGATAGATGGATGGAGAAGTGGATGGATGGATGGATGGATGGGCGAACAAATGAATGACAATGAAGGCGAAATCATTCCCAGGAAGTCCACTCTAGCTACTCAAGTGACTCAGGTGGTAAGAGCATGATTTGGTGGCAGTGTTGGGTGTTGATTGAGAATGAATGACTTCTGAACAGCTGGGCAAAGTCAGAGTCCATCTGTGACAGAGACCGGGGTGAGAGTGGAGTAAGGATCCTGCCTCTGATGCCAATGGGACATCAGCCAGACCCAAGAGGATCCAAGGAAGAGGGTGGCTGGGAATCTGAATATTTTCCATGCTGCTTTATGGGCCCCTCTGGAGTACCTTCCAGACAGAAATGGTTCCATCCAGGACCTGGCTTGGTCTAATGGTCCTGTGGGGAAAAGTGTATGCAGAGTGCGCACTTCTCAGGCAAAGTCCCTAACTTGTTAGGGTTCCCATCAGTGCCATAAGGACTAAGGCAGCCTCCCTCTCATGCAGGCTCTTTGCTGCTACAGTAAGTGCTGTCCATTGATCAAGACCAGCCTCTGCTGACACTGGACAGCACTCGAGGGAAAGTCCCAGTCCAGATCGGAGTGTTTTGGCCTTCTGGAATTCCTGGGTGAAAGCCAGTCAGCTTCCTGGAGCCAGATAAGAGGCCATTATGTGTATTTGTATCTTGAGGCTGCCATGGAAGCTGTCTTTGGGGAATCGCTGGGCTAACCTGGCTGCAGGAGACACAGGGACTGGACAGCCTGGGGGGAAAGACTCTGGGTATGAAATCCCAACATCAGGGGACTTCTCCAGGTCACTTGTAGGGTGACTCAGGAAGAGTGACTGGGTCCAACAAGAGCATCAGAGGCAATCCACAACCCCCCCACCACAACTCTCTGCTTTTGAGCTTTCTGTCCTCACCCCCACTTACACGAATGTAACATAACTGTTGCATAGAGCAAATTCCAGATAATAGTATAATAAACACCTTGTATGTTTCTACGAGACCTTTGTCATTGACAGTGCTGACTTTACATGGATGACCGTGATTTGACTTACCATTGCCTTATGGTCCTTCATAGTTTACCCAGGATTTTGCTGTTAATAGATACTGATGCAATAAACATCTCTGCTTATACCTCTTCCTTTCTTCATGATTACTTTCTTGGGATAGATATCAGGGTGCAACAACATATTGTCCTATTGTCCCCAAAACTCATAATTTGAATAGTCACAAGTACTCTCTGTGTGTATGATTCCTTCAGCCCAGCCCCACCAGCATTGATAAGGCTTTTTTTCCCCTTAGGTAGTTGGTGTAACATTTTAATTCCCTTGGATGGAATTAAGTATGACCATTTCTCAAAATGCTTGTTTACTGATTATATTACTTTATATGTAAATCTTGGTTTATATATTTGTTCAGCTCATCTACTCAACCCTTTTCTGCATGTGTCAATTTGGGTGTAAATCACTGCCTCTGAATAGTGAGGAGTGATACACTCAGGGGAAGGAGTTATAAGTCACGGGCAGGACTCAAGCTTGGAGCCGGGTCCTCCCAATGGCATAGGGACAGCCAAGCTTTCCCCAGCCAGTCATAGACTGGGCTAGACTGGAGGTTAATGATATTAAGGTGCTCTGTGCCCCAGGCTCTGTGTTCAGCATTTCCCATACCTATTTCATTTAATCCTTACAACAACACCAAGAAGAAGACCTTAGAATCTCCATTCTACAGATGGAACCGAGAGAAGTCAAGTGATTGACCCAATATCACCCAGACCAGTCAGGATTCAAACTCAGATCTATGGGTCAGTAAAGCCTATGATGTAACCATTGCTCTAGCCTCTGGATGGAAAACATGCTCAAAAGGATTTTTAAAAATAATTGATAGACTTGATACCATCTGTATTAGCCAAGAGTCTCAAGAGAAACAGAACCAAAGGGATGTATAGAGATTTTTACATAAGAGATTTGTTGTAGGAATTGGCTCACATGGTTATGGAGACCAGGAAGCCCACAGTCTGCCACCTAAAAGCTGGAGAACCAGGAAAGCTGCTGGTGGAATTCAGTCTGAGCCCAAAGGCCTGAAAACTCCCAGTCTGAGTTGGAAAGCCCAAGAACCAGAAGCTCCAAGGTCTGAGGGCAGGGAAGATGGATGTCACAGCTCAAATGAAGAGAGCAAGTTCACCCCTGCACCCCCTTTTTGTTGTATCAAGGCCCTCCGTGGGCTGGATGATGCTCACCCTCATTGGTGAAGGTGAACTTCTTTATTCAGCCTACTGATTCAAATGTTAATCTCTTCCAGAGACTCCCTCAGACACACCCAGAAATAGTGTTTTACCAGCTCCCTGGCAGTCCCTTCTAACCCCAGTCAAGTTGAAACATAAAATTAACCCTTAAACATTATCTCTATCCTAAAAGACCACACAATCTCCTGAAAAGACAAGTAAGAAGTGTCACAAAGCCAGGTGGCATGTGTCAGCTAAAGCACATGTGATTAGGGAGTAATGGGGGCATAGTCATAACCCCTGGTTGTGGAGCTGAGGAAGGCTTCCTGGAGGAGGTGATGCCCCATGGGTTATTGAAGCATGAACAAGAACTTGTCTTGTGGGCAAGAGTCAGATTGCAGAGTGGAAGGAGAACTGAGAGCTGGGGCTCACAGAGAATGTGTGCCCTCAGGTTAATAGTGCTTATGGGCAGGTTTTGGAATCAGACAGGCCTGGTTTTGAACCTTGCCTCTTCTTGCTTGCTATGTGGTTAGATAGTCATTTCACGTTCCAAGCCTCAGTATGCCCATCTGCAAATGAAGATAATGTTTCACCAGCCGTTGAGGGGGTTAAGAGCACAGAAAAGTACAGTATTCAGTCCATACCTGGCAGAGAAGTGCTCAGAAATAGTATGCATTGTTCTTGCTGCCATCAATTCTCTCCCCTGACATTCCCCTTCCACGAGGAAACCTGAGAGTGTGATCCATGAGAAATGACCTCCAAGGACACGTACCTGTGAGCACTCACCTTTCTGGCCAAATAAAACCACCGGAGCACAGTGAGAGGCTGGCTTCCAATCCCATTTCAGCCACTTGCTAGCTTGGATCTAAGACTTTGAACGAGGCACTTACTCCCATTGAAGCTCTGTTTCCTCATCTGTATAATGGGGGCAGCAGGGCCTGCCTTATAAGTTATCATATGCCCGCTCACAGTGCCCTGGACATTATGTGCACTCAGTGTTTGATAGAAGCCCCCCAAGCCCCCCGACCTGCTTCTGCTCACCACACAGACACTGACTGCTGTGGTCTGAAGTGCACGTCCATGGCTGAGGTCATCTACAGCAGCAACAGCCTCATCTGGGAACTCAGCCTCCAGGGCACCCAGCCTGGCAGGGCCTATGGGCAGTAGCTTCTGCCCCAGAGCCTAATTTCTCCACATCCTCCCCCAGCTATTGCGGGAAGAAGCATGACTCACGGAGGGAAGAGCATTGGCATCATCTCCCCCGCCGCACGGGGCCAGCCAGCAGGCTTGTGGTTAAAGGACCTGCCTGGGTTGCAAAACAAGCCAGTTTGCTGTGTTCTGGCATCACGTGACTCGGGTGGGCACTGGGGATGGCCTCTTCTTCCCTCGCCCACTGACTCACCACATACCCACTCGCAATCACATGGCTCCCTAGGCCTCAGTTCCCCCTAAGTGCGCCTAGATGCTGGGCTTGCTTACTGAATTGGAAGAACTACTTCCTTTTTTCCTTTTTTTTACTGCAAAAATATATAAATATATTCTCATTCTGAAAAAATGTGAAGACTATTTTTATAATATAGATTTATAACATAGGATACACAGAAAAATAGAACTGGGAAAGTACCCTTCTTTAGTAGTAAATCTGGTTATTCTCCCTAGCATCTTCAAAGGTCTTATCTTATTGTTTTAATTAATTTTGATGCTACATAAGAAATACATATATAAATGCATTCTTCTTTTTTAAAAATATTAGAACTTTACTGAGGATACAAGACTTCCCTGACAGATGTCACCTTCAATCTTGGCCCCTGTCCAGAGGCAAACCCTATTACCAGCTAAGTATTCCTCTTTCACATCTCTGTCCTTTGTATGGCATGTGTATATCACATAGACGCTCATAAGAAGGTGGGGGGGCGGGCAGGGGGAGGAGCATTCCCAGACTTTTTTCAGACTATATGTATCTTTGTACAATTTGCTTTTTTTCACCTGTCACAATGTCTCGGAGATTTTCCACTTTGTTAAAGAGAGGTTCCACTTATTTCTTTTAATAACTACTTAGCATTTCATAGTAGGCACGTGCCATCATTTATAACAGTTGCCAAGTAGTGGACTTTTAAGTTGGCTCCACTTTTTTCAGTTTATCAACAGTATTAAAACAAACGCCCGCCTACACCCTTTTGCGCACATGCAGGTGGTTCTGGAATGTTAAAGCCACACGGGATTTGACGGGGCCTTTGGGGCTAGAGGCTGGCTGCCAGCCCATCCGTACGGTATAGAGAGACAGGGACAGACAGAGACTCATAGAGATCCACAGGCCAAGGGAGGCAGGCAGGTCTGAATGAGAAATAGGAAGGCAGAGAAGGAAGGAAGGAGAGACGGAGAGAACAAAACAGAAAGGAGGAAGGTGGGCAGGCAGGCAGGAAAGAAGCCACACTTTCACAAGTGTCATTCTGAGAGGAAGAGCTCCTCAGTAGCTGTCTCCCCACCTCCGTCCCTCCCTCCCTAGATATGCAGAGGCTTGTCAGTCCCAAGGGGCAGCCGGGAAGAGGGGAAAGCACAGCTGCTCTAGATCTGCCGTTTGGCTGAGTCACCTCAGGCAAGTGTCTTGGCTTCTCTGAGATGCTGCCTTGGCTGTAACTTGGAGATCCAGCTTCCAGATGGTCATGGGGCTGCCCTGGGTCATAGAGGGAAGCCCCTTGGACACGCTGAGGGACACCCAGGGAAGTCCTGCATCACAGAGCGAGGCCCGTAGGACCGAGGCTGAACTGCCTCACGCTGAACGGCTGTGCCCAACGGGGGCATTTCTTGCTCTCCAGGGCGGAGGCTGCCCAACGCTCGGGATCTTGGTGGTGGCCGGCGTCAGCTGCTTCCCAAGGCAAGAGAGCCTGAGTCCCTCCGTGGGTCCCGGGGCGGCTCCTGAGAGGACAGCTGGTGAGAGGAATGGCATGTTGGGTGGGGGTTGGTGGGAAGGTTTTGCCAGCTCAGGTTACTGTGTCCAGAGTGCTCTGCCCTTTGTTTTTGACTGATTCTCTTTTAACTCACTCCATGAGGTGGGCTTTATCATCCCCATTTTACAGATGAGAAAACTGAGGCACAGAGAAGCTAAAGTCACACACTGGTGGGTGGGTGTGTGTGCGCGCGTGCGCTTGTGGGGTGTGGAGGGGGATGTCTGTACCTCCTTCAGGTGCAAAGCCAGGGCAATGCTCTTTGCCATGTGAGGGGTCCAGTGCTCTGAACTCAGCAGCCCAGGCCCAAGCATGGCCAGTTGAGGGTCTTGGTTCTGCAGCAACTGTAGCCTGGTGGGTCAGAGGCAGGTGGGGTGGGGCGTAGTCTCTGTGCTTCACCAGGGGGTCGGCCAGCAAGACGCCCCTGTCCTTCTCCTCTCCCCTTGCTTCTCACTGTCCTCTGACCATCACTGACCATGATGGGACTATCAGTGTGTCCCTTCCCCTTTCTGGGCCCCAGTCTTTTCAGCTGCAGAAGGAAGAAGTGGCCCTTGTAATTCAGACCTGAGCCTCCTTCCCACAGGTGAGACTACCCTGCATGTGGGAAGGAAAAGGCGGCCAGACAGACTTGACCTTGGAAGCTCACAACTGAAGGTAACAGATCTTAAATACATAATCTCTTCCTCTCTCTCTCTCTCGCTCTCTCACTCTCTCTCTCTCTCACACACACATGTAGAAGTTCAAATTGTGCTTTGTGCCATGAAGGAAAAGCAGAAGACTCCACAAACTATTGGAACGGGTTGGTACCACCCCCAGTTTATGGATGAGGAAACTGAGGCTCAGCAAGGTGAAGTACGTTTCTCTAGGTGCAGCTAGTGGCTGTAATTCTTTCTGCGGTGGTAGAGGCCTATGGCAGGAGCAGCAAGGCCTGACTCCTCCCACCCTGGTTCAGAGACCTTTGGACAAAGCTAATCACATTTCCAAAGGGGGTCCTGCGACTTGTTGAAATGGAAGCAGCTTCCACCAAACAGCAGTCTGATGAGCTGAGCCTAAGTGAATCAGAAACACGAGGTTGCTGTTTGTCTGGATCCGCACGGGGGTTTGGCAGACTCCAAGTTCCCTTGGCAGGCAGGGCTAGGGCCCTGCCAAAACCTGGAATCCTGGCACAATAGCGTGGACCTTCCGGTCAGGCCAGGCCTCCGGCCTTCCTGCTGTTCAAATCAGCGTCCCGGGCTCTTGTGGCTTCTTCTGTAGCCTCTTCCCACACTCGAGCCCCAGGGACAGAATGGCAGGAGAAGTCTCCACAGCCCATCCCTCGTGGGAGAGACATGGCCCAGATCATGGTTTCTTGGAGCACTGTCAAAGCGGCAGTCCCCCTCGTTGCCAGGAAGCCCAAGGGTTGGAAATTGTGGCGGCAGGACCCGTCCACGCAGCGTGCTGTCGGGAAAACGCTCTGAGTGAGAAGGGACGGGCCGGCAGGAGAGAGAGGCTCACCCTGGGTCTGCACAGAGGCCACCTCCCTGGTTCATTTAAGATGGCAAAATGGGATTCTGAGAAAAAGCAGCTTTCAAGCTGAAAGCGTTGGGAATGGACCTGATTCCTCGGTGGTTGGTTCGTTTTGTAGCTGCCAGCCTTCCCAGGGCCTTTGTCGGGCTGCTGGCACGCCCCCAGACGGGGACGAGGCCTGCGGCGGGTTTTGTCGTTCTGCAGGGGCATGAGCGGGATGCTGCTCAAGTGTGTTCTCCCTACGTGTGCCAGGACGCAAACTCCGTGGGCACAGGGATCTCAGCTATTTCAGCCGTATCCCTGGAGTCCAGGGCAGGGCCTGCCTCGTGCTAGGTGGCAGTGAAGAAGGGATACATAAATACATGAATAAATGAATGCAGGACACTCATTGCTTTCTTCTTCTTGTTTTCTTCTTTCCCTTCCTCCACTGGATCTCCTTCTTTCCTTCTTCCTTCCTTCCTTCCTTCCTTCTTCCCTCTTCCTTCCTTCTTTCTTTCTTCCTCATTCCCCCCTTCTTTCTTTTCTCCCTTCCTTACAAGTATTCACTGTGACAGGCATTATGCTAGATCCTAGGGACACATAGGGAGATAAAACAGGTCAGCTATTTGTTATCTAATTGCTTCATATCAATTTTTTAAATCCTCACCTGAGGATGTGTTTATTGATTTCAGAAAGGAGAAGGGTGGGGAGAGAGAGAAATATTAATGTGAGAGAGAAACACAGATTGGTTGCCTCCCATACACTCCCTGACTGGGGACTGAACCCACAATCTAGGTACGTGCCCTGACTGGGAATTGAACCTGCAACCTTTTGGTGTATGGAATGATGCTCCAACCAACTGAGCCATCTGGCTAGGGATGCTTTATTACAATTTTTGACTACAGGTGACTGACAGCCTTCCTTCCTCCTTTCTCTTTTGCTCTCTCCATCTCTCCTTCCTTCTTTCTCTGCCTTTCTATTTCTTGTTCAGACCCGCCATGCCTCACTTCGCCTCTGGGTCTCTGTGAGTCCCTGTCTCTCCCTCACCCTGTATACTGTACGGATGGGCTGGCAGCCAGCCTCTAGCCCCCAGAGGCCGTGTCAAATCCCAGGGAGGGCTGATTTCTGGTCCAGACCATTATCTGGACTTTGGGGGGAGGCTATACTCTCTGAAAATGGCCATCCTGCTTTGGAAGAAAACCAGACTTCCACTTGAATGCTGGGCAAGGAAGACCAGAACCCTGGTATGGCTCTGGAAAGACTCAGACTCCAGGCACATGGTTTGCCCCAACTTCTAAGACCAACCAGTGCCGGCCAGACAAGTTGGGATATGGGAAGGCCAGGTGGCGCCATTCAGAGGAGAGGTTCAGTGAGGTGTGGCAGGAGAGAAAGCAGGAGGTGGATGTTCAGACCAAATGCTGTCATTAATGCCAATTAGGAAAATGGCCCATTATCACCATCTAGTCATCACCATCACAGGCGTGCCCCCTGGACACCCACCAGGATGCAGCCATTAAATGCCCACCCCATCTCCTCCTCCTACTCTTCTCCCAGCCCCTGGGGGTGAGGGCTGTCCCTCTGGTTGCACCTTTACTCATGCAGAGCTCCCTTTGACAGACTGCAGTACAACTTGGGAAAGCGCTGCTATGAGAGGTAGTGAGCTGCCCATCTTGGAGACATTCAAGACAGTAGTGACTTTCGAAGTCTAGGGTAGAGAGGATCATCCCTGAACAGCTGCCTTCCATAGCTAAGACCCAAGAATCTTCAGGAATGAAACTAATTTTTAATAATCTATATCAATATGTAAATTATACACACACACCCCCCATGTGCACAGTTCTTACTCTAAAGAAGTGGTGCCATAATTCAGACACATTAAAAGGTGTAGGTACATGGTGTTAGGTCTCAGAGTCACATCGTTGTGACCCCAGTGATACCTGTCTTTGTTCTTCCAAACCTCATTCCAAAGAGACATGTGTCTGCTTGGAGTTTAAGAGTCCAAGCATAAGAGCCAGACAGACCTGGTATCAGGTCTGCCGCCAACCAGCTGTGCATCCTTGAACAAGTCACTGCACCCTCTCAGCCTCCGAGTCCAGATGGGGACAGGAGCCCACCTTGTAGTGGTGAAGAATAAATGAGGTTATTATGAGACTTTCAGGTTCCCAGTGGGGTCCTTGGCACATGATAAGTGCTCAGTAAGTGGGTTGCTGTTTGTGTGGTAATAGGGCAGAAATGAGGGTTTGGCTCCAAAGAGGGATGTAAGAGTGACAGTGGTGAGTGATAGTCCCCACAGCCACGTGACCCAGAGAGTATAAGAAGCATGGCATTAGCCTCAGCAGATGCTGCCAGAGCCTTTGTCCCTGCCCTTGTATGACACAATGTACTGTGTCACAGTACACATAGTGCCGTGTACACATAGTACATGGTTGGTCTGGACCCCCAGCGCCCCTGCCCTGCCCTGCGCCAACCACCCAAGTCTTCCACTCTGCCCCAGACTTGACGTGAATCCTTTAACCATTAAGCCCTGAACACCATGTTTTCTGCCCTCGGAGGTTTCTAAACAGTAATTAGGCAGCGGAACACCCTGCTGGGGTGGGAGGGTAAATATCATTAGTGTAGGAGGGGATGCGGGGTAAGTGGAGGTATTTGGATGGTTGGCGCACGGCAGGAGCGGGGCTGGCACCAGAGTGGCCAAGGCCTGGCGCATCAGTTCCATTGCCAAATCCCCAGGGACCTAGCACTCTCTCCTGGGGAAGCCTAGCTCTGAAGCTGCAAGAACAGGTGATGTAATAGAGGGGACTGGCTTTGTAATAGAGAGGAAAACCTGGCTTTAAAATCCATCCCCATTATTGTGAATTTGGACATAGTATCTAACTATGTACAATGAGCATGGTTACACAGTATCACCTACAAAATGGGAAGGATTGTGTCAATCTCATGGAGTGGTGGTAAGGATTTAAGGAGAAAGTGTGTGCGGGGTAGGGAGCACAGTGCTTAAACAGAATGAGGTTCTATAAATGGCACCTGCTGCTACTCAAAAGGAGCCACCAGGACATAGACTCCAAAGTCACAGAATAAGAAGACATTCATGAGCACCCAAAATATTCCTTTAATTTTTTTTTCTCTGGCCCTGGCCAGGTGGCTCAGTTAGTTAGAGCATCATGCCATGCACCAAAAAGTTGTGAGTTATTCCTGGTCAGGGCACATACCTTGGTTGCAGGTTTGATCCCTGGGCAGGCTGCATACAGGGAGGCAACCGACTGATATCAATCGATGTTTTTCTTTCACATTACTCTCTCGCTCTCAAATCAATAAACATACTTCCAGTGAGGATTTTAAAAAAATTCCCTGTATCACGATGCATTCAGTTATACCACTGCAACAGGCAAGCCCCAAAGCTCAGATAAAACCACAAACATTTCTCTCTTAGTGCCACATGTCTTTTCACTTGTCAGTCACTTGGGATCCCAGGCTTACAAAGCAGCCACCAATTGTCACCAGGCCTGAAGAAAAGAGACAGCTCTGGAGGTCCTTGCCCTGGCAATTAAATAGTTTGACCCAGTAGCAACGCACATCACTCATCAGTTAGAACCTGTCCCGTGGCCCCACCCAAACACTGAATTGTTCAGTCGTCTGTGCACAGAAAGGAGAAGAGAACTGGGCACCAGTAGGCATCACTCATCACTGCCACAGAAGCCACACTGGGGACTCACAGACCTCCTCCCGGTCTGTCCACAAGGCCAGACTTTCTCTCCAGTATGGGAGCAAGTCTCCTTTTCTTTCCTTGAGCACTACAGGGTAAAATAGACAGGCACTTGGGGTGATGTTGCACGAAACTATTCAAATCTTTAACTACCAGCATCCCTGCAAGGCACTCATGCCTGGAAAGGCACATGAACTTGAAGCTGACACCCAGTAACAGGTTTACCTGCCCCCCTCAGGTTCACTCTGTGCCTTCACTCGGCAAGTAGATGAATGGCCAGAATCATCTGTTTATATAAATTTTTGTTTTCCCATCTTCCTTTTTGTGTCAAAGCTGAACTGTGTGAGTTAAATGCCTGTAAGGTGTAAAACCCTTCACTAAGACTACTTTCTGGGGTTCCCCTGGCCCTTGTGGCAGAAAGAAGGGTTCTCCAAAGCTATCTCTGTTTAAGTCCCCAGCCCAAGAACAGCACTGCGGAGGGCTCTCGTGTGTCCTCTTCCAAGTGGGGAACACAGCCCCCTTCTTCTCCCCTGCTCTTCTCCTTCCACGGATCAATTGCAGCAGAGGGGTGTGGTCCCAGCGTCCTCTAAGACCATGATGAGCTGTAGACCAGCTTCCTGCCGAGGCACCGCTCAGCCAGTGACTCCAGCGAAGAGGATGGAAGATAGTCTTGATACTCGAGACTCAAACTTTCTGTGGCAGCCCTTGGAAGCCAACTTCCAAGGCCCTCGGTCCACTGAAGTCCTGGGTACCACCATCCTGTGGATACCTTGGTTCTGAAAGTTCGTTGGAGCCAGAAGTCAGGATCCAACTTGAAGTAGGGCAAGTTTTCCAGCTGTGAGATGGTACAAACCATACCTTACAACCTGTATTTTCTTGATTGGTATATATATATACACACACATATATATGTATATATACTCCATATACATACACCATATACATACCATACATATACCATGTGTGTGTGTGAACCTGAACCTCAACGTGCTCATCTACAAAATGAAAAATAAGCATTTGTAACAATTACCAAATACAGTTACTTCTCTACCTAAAAAATGACTTAAGACTGCATTGAAAGTCAAAACTCAGTGCATGCAAATGAGCACTTCCTGAGCCCCGGCCGTGTACCAAGCACAGCTAAGGACGTCACATACGGGTTATCTTATAATTTCGGCACCTTTGAAGAGAGGCGCTCTGTTCCATTTTATGGATGATGAAACTGAAGCTCCAAGTGACTCACCAAACCTGGTGGAGTTTGGACTTGAGTCCTGGTCTGTCTCCCCCTGAAGGCCACGTTTCTTCCTCTTCGCTCTCCTGGATGCACCCTGGGAAAGAAGTCCTTATGTTCTCCACCTAGATCTCAAGCCGAGCAGGGAGTAGCAGCAGGCTGAAAGAGGGCAGCGCTGCCGGGTTGGTCCTTGCAGACCAGAGTCTGTGTGGAAGGAGGCCAGGGAAGCTGGGAATGTGGACAAGCCCCACCCAGATGCTTGTTCTAGATCCACTGGTCCATTTCTTCAGAGAGTGGCTTCCAAGCCTGGACTTGTAATTAATTACAGGTGCGATCACCCTACTGTGCACCCAGATCAGGTGTCGAGGCACAGGGTATCCACACGTGCTGTGCCAACACCTCCTGTCACAACCAACTTGACAAATGCGCAAACACCGGTGAGCACGTGAAGCCATTCTCCGTGCCTTGTCCCTGAAGTGACTCTGACATCTGTCTCCTCCCCCCACCCCATCTCCTGGTCACACCAATTCAGGTCTTCCCTGCCCAGATGTTTGCAGCTCATCCTTGGCTGTTTTCCTGACTACCAGCCTCTCCCTGCATCCAACCCAACGCCCTACAAGTCATCGAGTTATCTTCCTAAAGTGTGAAACTGCTCCTTTAGATCATTTGAATTATCTAAATTCAAAACAAACAAAAGCCTTTAATGGATTCCATCACTTTCAGGATCAAGTCCAGGTTCCTAGTCATGGGGCTCAAGGTCATGCACCATCCAGTCCCTTTCAACCTCCCACTTCCTCAGGAGCATCCCTAGCTCTGTTCACACCTAACTAACTGCTCTCTCTCACACAATGTTTTCTTTTATGCTTCCATGTCTTTATTCAAGTGGCCCCGTTACCAGCACGGCCTTCACCTAATTCTCACCTTAGTGAAACCCCCGTTAACTGCAACAGGAATAGAAACCATTAGATATGAGTATTCAGCATCTTCTCTTCTCCCGAATTCCTTAGGAGGCACAATCAGGATGTCTGTAGAATACAGACTGAGGCACCCAACCAAGAGCTGAGGCACAGGTAATTTGGGGGACGTATATTTTTAAAAAATACAAGGGAGCTGAGGGTAGAGGAGGCTTGTGGTTTTGGCAGTTGAGACTGGAAAATAAAGGGAATTGAGGGAGACTCAGTGGAGAGGTTACTGAGTGGGAAAGGAGGAGAGATTTTTTCATTTTTCTGCTAACCCAAGAACAGCACGGTTGGAACTAGAGAATATGGTGCTAAGTGAAATAAACCAATCAGTGAAAGACAAATACCATATGATCTCACCTATAAGAGGAATCTAATGAACAAACTAAACTTATGAGCAAAATAGAATTGGAGACATGGAAACATGGAACAGACTGACAGTGGCCAGAGGGGAGAGGGAGGGAGGAGGGGGGTAATGGTGGGAAGAAGGGAAGGGACTCATCAAAGAACATGTACGGATGACCCATGGGCATAGACAATGGGGTGGGGACTGACTGTGGGGGTGGGGATGGGCTGGGTGGAGGAGGGCAAAGGGGGAAAACTGGGACAACTGTAATAAAACGTCATAACAATTTAAAATTTTTACATGCAAAAAAAAGGACATGCTTAAAGAGGAGAAGGGAGGGAGAGAAACAACAATGGGAAAGAGAAACATCAATTGGTTGCCTCTCTTTGTGCCCCAATCAAGCTTGAACTCACATCCTAGGCACATGCCCTGAATGGGAATCAAACCCACAATGCTTTGGTTTGCAGGACAATACTCCAACTAAGTGAACCACACTGGCCAGGGCTGGGAGAGATGTTTATGTGTAGCCCTCTCCCATTAACACTTCCTCCAGTAAATGAATAAAGGCTGAAACTAGTACTTTCAAAAATCATGTCTACTTTTTTCACTATCTCTTCCATTACAACACCAAAATCAGACTGAGCCGTGGCAGGAAGGAAGGGTCAAGATCTATTCAAGTTACACATTCTTTAGCGCTTAAATCAAAGCTCTTGAAGCTTGCCCCAACCACCTTCCCTGACCCGTCACCTTCACTGACCCAGCAAAATTAGTTCTTGCTCTCTGTGTAAAACCACAGCACTTGATCATATAAATCTTGTTGTAAGGCTTCACATTGGGATATCGTATTTGATGACGTGTTCTCTCTCACATCAGTCCTGAGGTTCTGAGAGATCAGAGGTGGTCGTATCTTCCCCATTTCTGAATCTCCAATTCCCAGAGCAAGACTTGGCATAAAGTGGCAATCAGGTCTTCTTGAGTATACCACTAAATAGCGGGCTGTCTTAGGAGGTCTTCCCGCAGCTGCCCCCATACCCAGGTCTCACCTGGGCCAATCTGGGATGGGCAGCACCACTAAAGAAAGATCCGCCTCACTCCTGGGCACCACCACTGTCAGTCTGGGTGCTGACCACTTCCAGCTGAAGATGGAAAACACAAGTGTTTTTTTTTAAGCATCTGAACATTCAGAATCACAAACAGGACTTGTCTGATTCAATTCTAAATATGTGCCTTTTGCCTCTTCTCCCTTCCATTGCCCAGGATCAGCCAGGTCCAGTAACATTTTGCTCAGCCATCACTGCCTAGAAGGTCAAATCCAAGCTGGCACCTCTGCCACAGTCATGCACACGAGCATCTCTGGAGAGTCTGCGAAGAAAATAATTTCCAATGCCAAACAGCCTTCAAGCAATCGGGTTGCACGGTAGCCCTAAGTCTGGGAAGATTTGATGTCACAGGTCTTTCCCTCTCCCTCATGGGCTGCTGGGATTGCCCGAGGGATGGAAAGACCTGAAACATATGCTCCCTCCACTTTGCTGAGTTGAGGGGCTGGTCTCTGAGATTTCCCATGAAGCCTGGGGTGGCAGCACAGACAGCTGGGAATCAGGCAACTGCTTTCATCCCTCATTCTTCAGAGGCACAGACCTCAGGCACCTCCTCAGCCTCAACGATGCCCCTTAACCCCACAGGTGGTGTGAGCCTGGTACTTCTTGAGAAGTACCCTCCGGGAAGTGTGAATGAATCCAGAGGTTGTGTGCCCCTGAAGGAAAGTGACAGTGACCACCCAGGGGAAGATATGGAAATAGCCCTCCCTCATGCCCTGCTTGTGTGTCCACCCTTCCTTCAAGTGGGTCTGCTTTTCCAGAGTCTCCTTCTTACCTTCTGAGAACCTGTGTATTCCCTTGAGGAAGAGGACAGAGGGAGGCTTGAGGCTACCCCTTGGTGTCAGCCAGGTTGCCAATCTCCAAGCAGGATTAGTCGGAGCCCAGAGTTCCCTGTGTCCGTGCGCTGTGCGGCCATGAGGCCTTGATTCCAAATCTGCCTTGACCAACGATGTCCAGTCAGTCACGGGCATTACCCCTCCTCCCAGAACCACAGCTCCTTTAAAATGTGTATTTCAGTGGCCTGCTCTGGGATTTGATGAGATCATGTGTGCAAAGTGCCCAGCAAATAAGAGGCTCTCGGTACTTGTTAGTCATTATTATTATTACTATTAAAAACATTGGGCTCTGGCTTGTGTGTCTCAGTGGACTGAGTGCTGGCCTGTGAACCAAAAGGTCGCTGGTTCAATTCCCAGTCAGGGCACATGCTTGGGTTGTGGCCCAGTTCCCTGGTTGGGGGCATGCAAGAGGCAGCTGATTGATGTATCTCTTGTACATCGATGTTTCTCTCCCTCCCTTCCCCTCTCTCTAAAAAATAAATAAATAAAATCAGGAAAAAATAAAATAAAAACATTGGCGTGCTTCATTTGGGAGACTGCACCAGACTGTCAGATTTGTTTGTATTCACCCCCATCGCACCCTGAATATCCCCCTTTGTACCTTTCCCCACATCTGTCATTTCTGCCCAGTGTCTGTCTTCCCTCAAGGCCTGCGAACTCCAGGAGTGGATCACAGACCACATTTACCTTGTTCTCCGCTGTCTCAGGGGCCTAGAATCATAACAAATGCTCAAAAAACGTTTTCAACTGCATTCATTCACCTTCCACACATTCCCACTGCAGCCTCTTTTCTCTGAAGTTTTTGACCATTTCCATGTTAACCTCTACCACCCTCTGCCTCTCCTTTTGTCAGTCCTAAACCTAAAGAAACCTAAACCCTTCGGGAGTGAGCGTACTGCGGTCTAAATTCACGCGTGCCCACAGACGCCTCCTTGGGCCTTCCCCCCTTGGGCCCCCAGGTGCACGCCGGAGGAAGGAAGGAGCAGGACCAGGATCAGGAGGAGTGTTCCGAACGCGTGGTCGCACAGAGGGAAGCCAACGTGGTGACCTGTTCTGTGTGACACTGGCAGACGCAGGACGGGGAGAGACAAGCGCACCAGACACTCCACCAACCGTGAGAGCCAGGTGCTCTTGTCCCCATTTCACAGATGAAGAAACTGACGCAGGAAGTTGAAGTCACTCTTGCCCAGGGCAGTTGCAGCTCTCTGGCCACCGACTGAGATGTATTTGGAAAAGAGCACCTGAATGGGTGGGCAGCTGAGGTCATCTCCCCACCCCGCCCCCGCCCCATAAGGTGCCGGATGGTGTCTGTAAACCCAGAGGATGCAGTGTCACCTGGCTTACACTGGTGACATTAGATATCAGATTGAGCAACTCAAGCATCCCTCCACCTTCAAACTGAATCCGTCATTTGGAGACGCCATATCCTGCAGCTCCGTGGTGGTGGGTGAGGGAAAGTCAGAAGCCCATCTTATCCTGACCCCAGAAGGAAATGTGAGGGTTCAGGCACCCTGGTAGCCTCATGTCGAACATCTCACCATTGAGGCCGGAGGCTGGTTAGCACCTGCATCAGCGGACACGGGGACTGAGTGTGTCCTGGGGGACCCACGAGGGGACCAGACGGAGGCCAAATATCCTCACCCCCCTCAGCGGGATTCTGCCTTCACTGCTCCTCAGGCTCTCTTGCCCATTCCTAGCTACCTTTCCCCTCCATGTCTCCTTTCCCTCCGCCCAGTTCTCTCCATCTTTCCTCCCACGGGAAGCAGCACTTGATTTGAAACTATGTATATGACTATATCATTTAGTGTTTAGTATTTGCCCATCACAAAGTGTCAACCTGACTGCCATATCTAGGCCTTGGAGATATTTTACTTATGCCACATAGAATGTTTTAGGAAAGTCGGAATGTTTTGCCAACATGAAAATTTTTAAGACTTTATGTAAAAATTCATATCTCTGTTTTCTTTTGCATAATTGGAAAGCTAGCAGTTTTCATCTCAACTTCTCACACAGAAACAGTTGACTGAAATTGAAAAAACATCTTTCATTTTAGGTCAGAATATTTTCCCTACAGCATTTTTTTTTCTAAAATTAGCCCGCTTCACTCATTTGGTTACCTGGGCTGGGTATATGTCTGTGTTTAATACTTCCTGTTCTATTCTTAACTCAAAAGTTCCCATTACACAGGACAGAAAACTGAGGCACCAAGAGCTGAACAGCTTGTCAAAGTCACCAGTGGTTGGTGTTCCCAGGGTCTTCCCTGATAACTGCTCTTCAGCTATTCCCCAGGGAGAAAAAAATAGCTCTCAGTCTGCCTTGTTCTCTACCTTCCAGGATCCTTTCCTGCCAAGCCTGGAGGCCAGGAGGAGCTACAGAACGTCAGGATGAGGCAGGTGAAAGATGGACTCAGGCACGTGGGTATTAAGCTCTCATCACAACAAGGCCTCCTCCCCAGCAGGTGGCTTGTGCAGACAGGGCAGGTGAGGACATTGCTGAGGACTTCCTTGTCCTAACATGCCCGCTCTGTGCAGGGCTCTCAGGCAGTGGGTCCCCTGAACTGGAAGCACAGACTCCACTGCCTAAGATTTATTCCCAGTACTGCTCCTCCAGGGTGAGACACTCCTGTGCTGGAGGTGCACATGTGTTCACACACATGCATGCACACAATCACATGCATACACACAAATAAACGTGTGTAAATCGTGTGCACGGCACACACGTGTGTGCCGTGCACACGGTACATGCAATCATACGGCACACATGTGTGTGTCGACATGCCTGTACATGCTATTGCACATGTGTGTATAGCACGCAACACGTGGGTGCATGCACATGTGTTCAGACCGCATGCATATACTTGTGTGCGCACAGGCACAAGGACGTGCGCACACATACACAATCATATGCGTATACACCCACATAAAACTCTGAGACAGTAAAGAGCTGAGCAGTAAGAGGATGGAGGAAAGGAAGGAAGGGATGAAGTGGGGAGGGGAAATACATGGGCCAGGCACTGTGCTGTGTTTTTCAAACTTTATGTTATTCAGTCCTCTCCACATCCCTTTGAAGTGGTACATTTCTGTTTCCTCTTTTCAGACGGGGAAACAGAAACTTGGAGAGCTTGGACAACCAGCCCAGATAGTTTGCAATAGAGCTGACATTTGAACTGTCACCTCTCTCTGACAGCGTGTTCACAGTCACCAAATTCTCCATGCATGCCGGATTCTGGGCTGGGCCTGGAGAATACAGCAAAGTGGGAAAGCATACCTGGCACCTACCCACATACCTGGCAGCTCCCCATTGTGGAGGGGAGGCAAGCATTATGCAAATAATCACACCAGTAACCATGTGATTATAAATGTAATAGGTACAATAAAATTAAAGCACAGGATGCCATGCATGTCTGTAAGACAGCAGCCCTAACTTAAACTTAGGGTGAAGCAAGGCCTCCCTGTGGGAGTAACCAGATCCCAGCATGGTCTCCCAGATCTGGTTACTACCTTCTCACCGTCACCCTCCCGGGATGGAAGAGGAGGTGAAGCTGCTACAACCTCGGATCAGAAAAACTATTTTACTAACAGTTTTAGAGACAGTCTATCCTACAGAAAGACTTGGGAATCCAACTGCTGGCATCTTGCTGTAATGGAAGCCTGCTGGCCATGGCCCATTCTGGGACTCCTCACACCTGGGAGCCCACCGCTCTGATTTGCACAGGGGTTGAGGCCAGCAAGGACGTTACTACTTTAGGGTACCAAGGGCTCACTGAGCTGCACAGGACTGGTGTTCAACAGCGACCCCCTGTGGACAGGACCAAGATGATAATCCAGTGAACAGGTCTGAATTGCTAGCTGTCTCACCTGGCATCTGGGAACAGAAGGGGCCCCCTTCTGACTATAGAAGACCCCAACTGTTCCCTGGAAGAGAACTAAGCCTGAATGACTTGGGATACCTGGGTTCTCCCTCCTGTATTTTTCACCCCATGGAAATTTTGGCAAACCTCTTCACCTCTCACAGCCTCAAGATCGTCATTTGTCATTCTGAAGTCACGCATGCTGCTAGGCGTGTTTAGAGATGGCATCTGTTGTAGCTCTAACAACAACCCCTACACAGGCACTGGTCTGCAGTTCACAGAGGAGGAAACTCAGGTCCAGAGAGGTTAAGCAACTTTCCCACTTCACGTCAGCTAGCATGCAGCAGAGCTGGAATGCAGATGCAGGCTCCCAAGCCTAGACTTTAGTACTCATTTATTGCTTCATTCAAAATACATATTGGGCGCCTCTATGTTCTAGATGCTGGTCTACAGTAGTGACTGAATAGGCAAACACCCCCACATTCATGGTGCATACCTTTCCAGTCGGTCATGTTGCCCCTCTAAAACTGGTGACACAGATGAGAGGGCCAACATGTCGGGAGTGACCCCAGGCAGCCCCAGGACATGCACCAGTTTCAGCAAAAGGACAGCAAGACCCACGGGTCAACATTGGCCCCACCCACAGGCAGAGACAGAGCCTGATCAGAACCACTTCTTGCCTGCTGGGAAGGGCATGCTCAAGTTCCTCAGCAGCTGTGGCTGGGCCGGGGCAGGAGGGAGAGGGAAAGACACCCTGGCAATGGCAGGTCACAGATCTGCTCTCTCCCACCACCTGAAGCCCCCTCCCCAACCCACCCTCAGCCACGCACGGGAGCAATTCCTCAATTTTACGATGCGCAGTGTGTAGTTGCAGACCTACCATCATCTGTGATGGGTTGTTGTTTTTATTTTCTGTTTATAGAGGAGCCAGAATTACTACCTGTGGTCACCGTGGACATTAAACTGCTCCAGGGACTGAGATTTACATATCAGCCACGTGACCTGCAGCAAGCGTCGAGGGGAGAAGGAGACGTTTACAGTCTGATTAGAGCTGGTGATTGATACACAGGGAGAACAGAGAGCAGCCTCGTCGACACCCCCAAAACTAGACTGCCCGCACCTACAATGTACTCCCCAGGGATAACCATGGGGGCGCTCAGGCTGGAGTGAAGGACCTGGAGTTAAGGAAAGGGCTCAGAACATGTGGGCACACGTCCGCCTGGACTGACCTGGAAGAGCTGGGCAGTGGGTGGGGAGGAAGGATGGGAGGCCCTTCACTCCTCCCCACCACGGTCTCCAATTAATGTAGTAATTAAGTCTATTAACTGAACAAAGGTTGCTGACAACCAGTTAATAACATGCTGCAGCTTCCACAGCTTTCATCCCAAGATCTCAAAACACATTATAAATAATTAAATACTATTATTTAGTGATTTGTGCAATCACAGAACTATACAACCATCACTTTTTTCTCTTTTGGTGCACACAGCGCAACACCATGATCTTAAATGAAATGAGGAAACTGAGGCACAGAGAGAAGCCAGGGGCGCTGGCTTAGATCATCTGACACCTCACAGATCTTGATGCTCACCTGCACTCCTTCTGTCCTCAAGGACTCAAGCACCAGCCCCCAGGCTGACCCCACACCCAGGCACAATTATGTAAATGTTCCCTGCTGGAATCATCCTTATTCCCCCCGGGGCAGGTGGAGGGATCCAGCTGGACAAACCAGCCACCTCCTGTCCTGGCTGCTGCCTTCACCCCGTTTTACCATTTGACCCTCCACCTTGAACACGGTCATAAAGTGTGCCCCTTTTTCATGTGGTCGAACAGAGGAACAGGTTTTGATCGTTACAAGCAAAGTACGTTTCCACCACGTCTCCATAAGCCAGTGCCCTCTGCATCCATTCAGATGTTGCCTCCTGAAAGCTATCATTTTCTATTTCCTATGACTAACCTGCTTTAGGAGCTAAATTCACATTTGTGTGCCAGAAGTTACATCCAAAGAGGTGTTTCATGACCGTCTACTGACAGAGCTGTAGAGACCAAGCCAGGGGCTGGCTACTCAGGCCAAGGGCTGTGGGAAGCCAGGAGCATCCCACTTACCCATGCATGGGCATAAACCATCGACCCCTCTGCCATGCACTGCCCAAGGCATAGGGTGGGCATGAGTAATTAAGGCTCCCATAATTGGCCTTGGACGGACTTCTGCCAGGATATAGGTATTGTAGATTAATTTTTTGATTACCTATCTATTTCTTCCATCAATCTGAGCTCCTTATCTCAGGATAGATCCTGTAGTTCCTGAATACTCTGAACAATGCTATCCGGCAGATGTGATTATGCCCATTTTACAGATGTGGAAACTGAGGTTCAGGATTTACCAAAAAGTGCATAGGTAGTCAATGCCTTAATTATGATGAGACTCAGTTTCTCTGGCCTTAGGTTTATGTTCTTTTCACAATCCCTCAATTCATACACCATCTAGTCCATCTGAACTGATGGTCAAAGTAACCCAAATTCATGTCTGCCCCAGTGCTCTGGAGAATCAAGACCACATCCATAAGGTACAGAGCAAAAAGGAGAATTGGCAAATGCCTACCTTAGTCCAAACCAGAATATTGGTGGTTGAAGAAGAACTCTTATGATCATCGTAACTGCCAGCACAAATGAAACTAAGGAGATCGTGCCAGATTTCTTCACTGCATTAGAGACAATGAGCTGTATCTGCACACGAGTGGGATCGTATCAGGCCTTACCTCGTCTGTAAGGATGAAGCAACTATGTCCTGTCTGCGATCTGTCCCTCATTTTTATTCATCAAGTGTTTATGGGGCGCCCATGATGTGACAAGCCCTGTGCTGATGTCGAGATGACATGGGTGACTGAGACAGTCCCCACCCTTAGAAGTTTCCAGTCCGTAGAAGCCATGGCATGCAGCTCCTAGTGCTGGGGCAGGTGGAAGAAGGCAGGGAACTCGTGAACATCCAGTCACACCCCAGTGCAATGGGGTTGAAGCTAGTTACAGCCTCTACTGGCCAGGAGGTAAGGCCACCAAGCAGAACAAAGGGGACTGCAATGGCTTAGATGTGTCTTTTCTCTTCTCGGGGTCTCGGGCAACCACCAATATCAAAATATCCCTGTAATACCTAGCAGTTTGAGGGTGGGAGGCTCACCATGACACTGGCCTTGATGTACCTGCTGTTTGAACTCACACTCGGCTCCCTGCCAGAGTGGGCACAGTTAGCTCTTCCATTCATCCCCATGATGATGTCCTCCCCGGGTTGAAGAGGACCCCATTGTCATCCACCCGTCAAGGGGACACACCAAGGAGGCATTCCTCACTCACACCAAAGCCTAACAGCATTCTGCCTGGGGTCTTGGGGACCTGGGCACAGGTCATTCTGAAGCTAGACTGGCTGACACCCAAGTGTCATCTCCTACTAACATTCATCCTGGGTATCTGGAAGCTCATCTACAATCTATAAAAATGTGAATCTAAAATATTGGCAACAGCATTTGAGGCCCATATCCAAGAACTTTAGTGCTGGTTCACTAGAGACTCTGCTTGCCCATTGGTCCTAGAAGGCACCTCGGGCTCTCACGACAATGAGGATCCTTGCAGCCACCCCAAAGATGCCAGAAAGCCTCAGCTGGACACACCAATGAGTGCCATGCCCTCTGAGGCTGGGACCCTCTCAACCTCCCAGACAATTGCTTTGACCCCAAATAATTCCCTGAATTTTGAGCTATAGAGACCCTGGAGAAATATAGCTGAGATAAAGTGGACAGTGGAGGCCGTTGCTTAGCTCCTTCTGGAAGGAAAATGCACCTCCTGCCAGAACCTTGCTAATCAGTCGGACACCTGTGCTGGCAGTGAACTATCGGCCACCATCACTCCACTGCAGTGGCAATCAGGAGGATTAGAATTCAACATCTGCTTTTGTTGCAGGAATGCATTGGTATAGACAGAAGAGTATGTGGAGTAATTAAGAACTGTTGGCGCTGCTAGCCATTAGCTGGGCCTTGAGAAAGACCGTGAGTCCCCGAATAAGTCAATTCTTGACAGCAGCCATGAGTGTCAATAATGGGTCAGACCCTGTTGTGGGCCCAGAAGCAGACGCGGCCAACACACGCACTCCCCGTGGGCAGCTCACGTCAGAGGGAAGAGAATGCAGCCACAGGAGCTGCTCCTCATGGCAAGGGGGCCTGAAAAAATGCAACGAGCCAAGAACCATGGAGGCACAGAAGAGAGGGCTGCAGTGTCTTTCTATGAAACCCACAAGGCTTCGATGAGGGGGTGCCTTCTGAGGTGGGCTCGGAGGGATCAGTAGACTATTGTGGGATGAATGAGAAGAGAGCCTTTAGAAAGAAAACACAACGTAACACTCAAAGTCAAAAACCGTGGAGCCGGTCCTTGTGGGATTGGAGGTTAAGCCAGTCCCCACCTCGGTGACCAAGAGATTACTCTCTCCATGTCTCCATTTCCCCACCTGCAAAACGCAGGTGTTCTGGTCGTTAAATTAGATTGTCTATGGCAAAGCACTTGACACAGTGCCTGGGAACTGGCAGGTGTCCAGGAAATGTCAGCTACTGTTCTGCACAGGAGGAAAAGTGTGAAGGAGGTGAACAGGTCAGTGAGGTTTGGAGCTTTGGTTCAAATGAGGGGTGGTAACTGCCCAGTGTCAGATTTGGGTGTTTATGCCATAATGAGTGGGAAGAACCTAGTGGCTTCTGACCTGCAGTGTGCCACCCTAGGCTGGACTGGGGACCATGGACTTGCATGCAGGGACACCGTAGGGAGCCCCTGACCTAGGGCCTGTAAATGGGAATGGAGAGAAGAAGGGGGGTCCTGAATATACAGTATTAGGAGGTGGCCCCAACTGGGTTTGGTGACTGTGATGGTCAGTTTTATGTGTCAACTTGGGTAGGCTATGGTCCCCAGTCATTTCATCAGACCCTCGTCTAGGAGTTGTCATAAGGTTATTTCGTAGGTGTGACTGAAGTCCATAACCCGTTGGCTTTAAGCCTGGGAAATTGTCCTGTATGAGGCGGGTGGTCCTGAGTCAGGCAGGTAGAAGATCCCAGGTTTCCCTGGAGAAGAAACGCTGCTTGTGGACAGAAGCTCCAGCCCACGCCCGAGCGTCCCAGGGAGCCCAGCAGATTTCAGGCTTGCTAAGCCAGCCCCGACCCTCACACCAGCCAGTTCCTTACAACTGCTCTTGATGTGCACCTTCCATTAGTTCTGTTTCCCTGGCTGAACCCCGGCGTGTAGTCACTGATTAAAAGTAGGGGGAAAAGAAACCACATCAGTCCTCGAGAGTCCTCACAAAGCCTTGGACATGCAGCTCCTGCCTCGTCCTCGTGCCAAAGTCCATAAAACTCTCCCTTTGATGCGGCTGCCTCTTCTGGACCAGGCAACATTCCTGCCTCAGTGGCAACCCCATAGAGCAGGTCACGGAAGTCTGGCCTTATCGACTCTGACGTATGGATCAGGCTCTCGGGTCGAGTTTTTTGTTTTGTTTTGTTTTGTTCCTAATATATATATATATAGTTTTATATGATTTCTTTTATGTTAGGCTGACCCTTTGATCTGTTCAGGAAAAACTTGCCCCCACCCAGGGTTTCTTTTAATCTACCAAAATCACTGACCACAGCTGTGGACCCGGAAGAGTTCTGCGAAGAGACGGGCTAAGCAGAGTTAGCGAGGTGAACACAGAGAGATAACTGGGGACAGTAAGATGTTTCCCTGGGGCCCCTGCAATGTGTGCAGGAAGCCTCCCAAACCTCGTGTTCCAGAATGTGCGGCTAACAAGCAGGCTGCAGAGACACAGTCTCTGACCACTGTCCCAGGCCTGTCCCACACGCCAGCTACTTTAATCCTTGTAACAGTCTGGTTGGAAGGCTCAGAGGGGATCTGAGGCTGGCCTCCCTGGGACAAAGCTTCATTTTACTCTGATACAATTTCAAACTTCAAGAAAAGTTTCAGTGTAGTGTAAGAGGCTCCTACAGCCGTCTATCCAGGCTTGCCAATTATTGTGCTTTGATATATTTGCTTTATTTTCTCTCTTTCTCATCATTTAAAAGTAAGTTGGAGACATCATGTATCTTCCATATTTTAGTGTTTATGTCCTCAAACCAAGGACATTATTTTATAGAATCATGGTACAATTACCAAAATCATGACCTTTAACACCGTTACAATACTATTACTACCGGTACAGTTCATATTCAAATTCTGTCAATTGTCTCAATGTCTTTCACAAGCTATTTTTTTCCCAGTTCAAGATCCCATTCAGGATTATGCATTGCATTTAATTATCATGTCTCTTTAGTTTCCTGTAAGTGGAAACATCTTCTTAATCTTTATTTGTCTCTCTTGACCTTGACATTTTGGAAGAGTATGGGCCAGGCATTTTGCAGAATATTCATCAATATAGGTTTGTCTGAGACAAAGATGGTTGGAAGCGTTCCCGGGAAGACGTGGTGGGGTGGTGAGAAGCAGGAGCAGAAAGAGAAGGAAGTCAGCAATAGTGCGCTAGGAGGCCAAGACCCCCGGAGGGCGAATCTTACTCAGTCCCACAGGGAAGCTCTGCAAACAGTGTGAGTCACGCCTCAGCGTTGTCTCAACTTGGGAACGAGCTGCAGAATATATATCCCCTGCACCCGGGAGTCACTTTCAGCTAAGGGAGGGGGTTCCTGCAGCCAGAGGGCACACCTGCTGGCTGTTGACTGTTGCAGACAAAAATAGCAAAGGAATCAGGAGGCATAAAGCCAACAGTGCATGCTCCAAAGAGTTTGACTTCCCCAGAATCACACGGCTGAGAAGGGACAGAGCTAGAACTCCAGCAAGCTCCATGCCCTTGACCATGCTCCATCACCTGCCTGCAGAAGCCTGGGATAATCCCATGGCCCAGAGAGACAATGTGTCAGGCATCACTCTTTTGCTGGAGAAATAGGATATTTAAAAGAAAATTTAAAGCAGTCACATTGTGTCTGCATTTATTTGTATGTGTTTTTTATTTTCTTTTCTTACCTTTTTCCTTGATTTTAAATGTTGTACAAGGAGTTTATATTTGTGTGAGAATGAATAAGAGGAACAATGGAGGTGTAGAGCATCGGGTGTCCACAGGGTACTCAGGTGGCTGGAATGTGGGGGGCTCTGCCTACAGGGCCCCCCCGGCCTCCACGAATTAGAATAAGTCTACCAAGACATGATCTGCTTGGGGAAGAAAGGTGGCCAATCTCTCAAAGGAGAAGGGCCGGGAGCCTGTTCCTCAATGGGCTTTTATTGGGTTCCTTTGCACAGGATTACAGATGAAGCTCATTAATCATTGGCAGGCAGTAAGGATCAAACAATAGATAACAAAGAACTCTGAGGGCCTATTTTGAGTCAGATAGCTAAAGAGCTGTAAAGCTTTGAGGGACAAACTCACTTCTTGCTTGGACCCTTATCATTTAATTGAGAGCATTCTAAACAAAGCAGGTTTCAGAGGATTTTACATATTCTTTCTTAGGCCTGATTGCCAGGGGAACCCACCCTTTCCAGAACAGGGCTGCACCACCCTGTTTCAGGCTTAGGTGGAGCAAGGGAAATGAAGCAGCCAAGAGATTAGGAGACTTCTCGCAGACAGAATGAGGACTCAGGCTTTGTCAAAGCGGAGGGGTGAGGGTCCATCACTTCCTTTTGCTGTACCCCCCAAAGTCCTTCCTTGGGAGCCTCCCACGTGATCATGCCTGTCTTAGGTTGTTCCCCCTTTTGGGGGAATCTTACCCGTCATTGGCTAACCGACCAAGCACTGGGGGCCAGTTATGGAAAGAGGAGCAGAAGCAGCGCTCCTGCCAGGGAGATAAGCTTTTGTCTCCTTGGTGGCTTACGGTCCAAGGTCACTCCCTCAGCCTTAGCCTTGGCGGGGGTTACAGCCTCTGAAACCAGGCAGGGTGGTTCCCAACACTGGAGCACACAGTGCCTGAGAGTTTGGGCTCTGGTGCCCGGCCCCTGTGTCTAAGCCCTGACTACGCCATCAACTAGCTATGTCAGTAACAGGGAGAATATCCACCCATGGGTCCACAGAGCAGAATTGGGGTCAGGGATATACAACCCAAAAGACAAAGCTCTGAGGACATGAAGAAGTGGACGATCACACCTGAGATGCCACTTCTCGCTCAGCCCTCATCCTCTTGATGAAGGATGTGTCTGTACTTCAAGGTCATGTGAAAAAAAAGCACAAAACCCCATGCAGATCATTCTTCCACCTGTCTCTCCCCTCCCCGATGCCTCTCAGTGGCTTCCCGTTGTCCTAGGACTAAAGAGAAATTCCATAAAGTGTCATTAAGGCTCTTCACGATGAACCCTCATCTTCCTCTCCAAAACCATTTGCCGTGGCCTCCACCCACAGCCACCACCCGACATGTTCTCCTATAGACTTCCTCCTGTGTCACTTGCCTTTTCCCAAACACACCCTGCAGGTTCGCCTCTCCGTGCTTTTGCATGGTTTCCTCTTTCCGCAAGAGACATCCCTGGGGTAATAGGCATTTTCTAAGATGGCCCCCCGTGACCCCACCTTCTGATGTTCTGAAACTCTTCCCTTCTTGTGTGAACTGGACCTCATAACTTGGTTGTCCTGGCAAAACTGATGGGTGCTCGTTTCTGAGACTAGGTTACGAAAAGACTCTGACTTCTGTCTTGTTCATCCTCACTTGCTTGTTTCTTCTGATGGAAGCCAGCTTCCAAGTTGTGAAGAGGCCCGTGTGAAGGGGCCCACAGAAGGGGGCCACTGGCCAACAACCAGCTAGGCACTGAGGTCCCCAGTCCAACAGCCCATAAGGAATTGAATCCCACCAACATCTATGTGAGTGAACTTGGCCAACAGCCACATGAGTGAACTTGGAAGGGCATCCTCCCCCATTTGAGCCTTCAGATGAAACCTAAGAACTGGCAACACCCTGATTGGAGCCTTTGTAAGAGACCCTGAGCCAGAGAACTCAGTTAATCCATGTCCTGATCCCTGATCCAAAAACAGTGAAATAATAAATGTTTGGGTTTTAAGACTCTGAATCCGGGGATAATTTGTTACATGGTGATAGATAACTAATAATATACCTTTCAACTTGGCAAAGTCATATTCATTTACTCAACTAATTATCTGTCCTAAGAGGTTTCCCATCCTTGACCTTGGCTGGGCTAGGTAGCCCTTCTGAGTGGTGTCCCAGTGCCCTCGGGTATCCCCCATCACCACTCCAAACACACTGCACTATAGTTTCTTGGCAATTTGTCGGCCTCTTCCTCTGGAAGGTGAGTCCTCTGGAGCCACAGACTGTCTCATTTGCATCTGTAACCCCAAAAAGCTCAGTGCCCGACACATAAGAATAATAGTAATAATAATAATAATAATAATAAACAGTTGTTAAACACTTACTGTAGGCCAAACTAATTTGCTCTTCAAACTTGCTCACACGGAAGCCTCCAAGTGTCAGTAAGCCCACTTTATTGATAAAAACTGAGGTTCAGAAGTGTTGCCCATGGAGCTGATATGTAATATCAGGGATGTAATATGGAAGAGCTGGAAACCGAATGCAGGCTTTGTGGCTCGAGTTCTAGTTCTGTGTTGTAAACACTTGTTGACTGATTGGCCAAGTGAAGTATCTGCTGTGTGACCATAGGATTGATGATGACCACAGACCCGATATGATTGGCCATTCATGTGTCTGCCACACAGAGCAGCGGGAGCCCCACAGACTTTCAGAGATCAGTTAGAAGTAGCAAAGTCAAGACTGAGAACAGCTGGGCTTGAATTTCTTGGAAAGCCTGGGCCAGAGGCCAAGACTGTACCCAGGGAGCAAAGTTGAGTGACAAGTTTAGGGGCCAAGTCCATGGTGAGCTGCCCAGGAGTCAGTGTCCCTGAACCAGACAGGGTCCCAGAGGGGACCTAGGGTGGGAGACCTGGATCTCTGGAGGCTCACGAGTATTTATTCACCTAATCAATTCCACTGATATTTGCTAAGCACCTACTATACGCCAGATAATGTCTGGTTGAGGGATACAGCAATAAATGCACCAGACAAAAATCCTTGTCCTTGTAGAGTTTATATTCTAGTGGAGATGGAGAGACAGGCAATTAAAATAAATACATATACTACAAGATAGAAGGTTTTAGGTGCCGTGAAGGGGAGATGTGGATGCATTTAGTGGAAAGATTATCTGATGTGGAAGATGGGAAGCATTTGGACAACAAATGTTCATGCTGTGACTCCCACTGTGAGAAGGGGGAAAGTCTTGACTTGTCCTAATGTTAGTCCAGCAAGCTTTACATGGAGTTCCCTATCTTTAGTACCAGGATTCTGTGGCTCAGGTTCATGGGTATTAACCTGGGTTAGTTCCGGTTAAAGACGATTCCCAAGCCATCTGGGGAACTCTGCTAAGATCTGGGCAGCCATAACAATCCAAGGGGGTCCTCTCTAAGGGTACAAAGGCCAGGGAGCAGGTGGATAGAAAGTGTGGAGTTCCACCTGACCAAGCCAGCAGACACAAGCCAGCCACTGGGAGCCTGGAACGGCAGATCCGGACCCCAGGCTCCAGTCTCATTAGGCACAAGGCGCGCTGGTCCAGGGAGCAGAGGGAGGAACTGAGACGCAAACAATGACACACAGGCTGAGCCCGGGAATGTCAAGGGCACTCCATGGCCTCACTGGGTGCTCACCAGCAGCATAAGTGACTTCGGGTTCCGTGCAGGTTCTGCAGAGACTTCTGGCAGCTGCCGCCCTGGTCAGGACAGACCTGGCGGAAGTGAGGCTGAGCCTGCAGCGGGAGTTGCCATCGCACTCCTGAGTTCTACCCACATTCTGTGACAGCACCACCGGGGGCTCTTAGACGGATACTGTGCATCACGGCCAAGTCTCGGATCTGACCTCACCCTTTAACCATCTGGGCCAACCCCACTGACCCACTGAACTCCAGTTTGACCTTCCTAGGTATGACACCAGAGTCCCCTGCCGGAGGCCAGGTTTGTCTCAGAAGCTCACAGGGACTTTTCCCTCTGCTGTCACTTTCTTTTCCCCAGTAGTCTGCTCGGTTGACTTCAAAATGAGCACTAAGGGCCAGTCACTGTGCTCTTGCGCCCTCAGAGCACATCTAGCAGGATCCGCATTATGCATTTTCTGTCACCCACTTTACAGATGAGAACACTGGAGCTCCACGGACACCAGTGAAGGAAGCGTGCCCTCAGGAGCCCACCCAGCTCCAAGGGATTCCACCCTGTGCTCCCTCCACAAGGCCACGCGGCCCCCAGCCCACGTTCCTCACCTGTAAAACGGCTTCAGCCTTGCCTACGCCGTGCAGTAGCCGTGAGAATACAAGGAGAATCTATAAAACCCTCAGCATAATACTGTGTAAGTACTAGCTGGTGGTAGCAACAAAAATGGCATCATTCCTCAGCTCTCCTGAGAAATTTTGCTTATTACCTTGAGAGGGAAAAAAAGGCAGGAAAGGAATGGGTATCCTCAGGAAACTTAAGCTCCTTCTCTCCAAAACAGAAGCTGCACCCCACCTCCTGGGCCCTCCTAGCTCCAACCAGGCAGGTGCTCATTGGTGAGAATCAGGGCCACACACAAGCCAGGAGCATTTGTTCAAGAATTAAAAGTCAGCCCGTATTGGCCCTGCTATTAAACTCCCTGTGGGTGAGCTGGGTTAACGGTGGGGCCTCAAGTGATAAGCCATTAATCTCTACATGTAATGCAAGAGCCGTACAACTTACTTCAGCCCTAATCTCCCATGAGTTACAGCCTCTTCTGTGATTCATAAAACAAATCAATCACACCTCCCAGGCTCTCATCTATTTATTACTGCTTTTTAAATGCTCGGAGAGGGAGAACCTGCCGGGTGTTATTCATCCCTTCCCTGGCTCTGCCGACCTCCACACACTGCAAGGAAATGGCCTCCAGGCCCCTCCTGGGGTCACGGACCAAGGTTAGGTGAATTCTCAGGCTTATCAGGAACTGACAGTTTTGCATCCATAGCCTCTGGAAGGAGACTTGCTATAACTCTGCATAAGGGCTGGGACCACAGGCCTGGCCATCATCGACTTAAGTCTGGGAGGCTTATTGGTGTGGCCGATGGGAAGCACAGGCATAAAAATTCTTTACACTTTCCCCATTGGAAGGTAGGACCTGTGTTTCTTCTCCCTGTGGGAGAAGGGTGGGCCTGTGACAGTTTCAATCAATACACTAAAGCCGACATCATGTTATGTGGCTTCCGAGGCTTGCCATAAAGGACCAGGCAGTTTCCACCTCACTCTCTGGAACACAGGGCCTCCATGTGAGGAAGGAATCAGGCTGGTGTGGAAACATGCAGGTCCAGCCTTGTCCAGCTTCCAGCTATCCTGGCCGAGGCTCCAGATCATGATTGAAGCTGGTTGTGGAATCAGACTCTCAAGCCCTTCGAGCCTTCCCAGGTGAGGTCTCAGGCATCAGGGCACAGAGTCTGGCCAGGCTTCCTGTGACCTCTCTGAATTCCCAACCCGCAGACTCACTGGGCGTAAAAACATGGCTGATTTCTATACCACTAAGTTTGGGATGGTTTGTTACACAGCAGGAGCAACTGTAACAGCCAGCAAGAAAGCACAGCAGTAACTGAAGGGAAGGGAAAGCACTCGGCTCTGTGCCAGCTCCCTGTCTGTCGCTTTGCATATTTTAGTGTTTTCATTACTTCTTATCAAAATCCTACAAGGAGCGTGATACCGTTGCCCCATTAGAGAAGATGAAATGATTCTTCCGAGAGGCAAAGCCACACCTCAAAGCCCAGGAAACTGATTCCAACCCCGTGCTTGCTCCTCTGCCTTCATGGACGACTAATCAGCTTTGCCTGAGTTCTCTGAGTGTTTCAACTATTTTTGCCTAAATTTTTCCAAGTAGTTCAGATGTTTGGCTTTAATTGCCTAAGTAGTTCAGCTATTTTGCCTGAATTTTTTTTTGGGGGGGAGGGGTATTTTAGCAATTTTTACCTAAATAATCTGCTGAAATTTGCCCATTGGTGGTAAGTATAGGGAGACCACGAGGGCCATAAGTTCTTGACGACAAGTATAGGCACCAGATGGGGGCGGACACTCCACAGCAGACTCCCGAACCTGGGACCTCGAGGCTGGGCTGGCAACGGGAAGGGCCAGGACTGTCAGGTCCCCTCTGCCAGCCATGCCCACTGGACACTGTCCACAGAAGCAACCACAGGGCAGTCAGGACCTCCCACTGAGCCCCAGAGCCCTGCTCCCATCTTCTCCCCAGTAACGTTAGCTCCTGAACCCACACAATGGTCTACTGGGTTCCATTCCCCAGTCTACCCACAGGGAAGTGGCTCAAACAGAGGTCTTTGTAAAACCAAGTGCAGCCTCTTGGCCCTGCAGTGCACAACCCTACAGGTAGAGGCCCATGAAGGGGACATGGGTTCAGCAGCCACGGGGCTGGCTGGTGTTCATTCAGAGTGGAAGGGGAGACGGCAGAGTACGAGTGTGGAAAGGCAAGAGGCAGATGGTGCTAAGTCTAGCCATTAAGCTAGACTCTCAGCCCAGTTTAGAAAGCCACTCCGGGTTCCCGCAGTCCATCCTCCTCTACCCTCCAGTCACAGGAACCTTCACACTCAATGGCTGGGGTCACATCCCACTCCCACCCACCACTCCCCTGGTTAAAATCCTCTAACAGTATCTTCCCACACTTTAGGGACAGGGGTGGGAGTGGAATCCAAACTCTTTACTCTAGCTGAGACTCCCAAACTCGAGCACACATCGGAATCACCTGCAGGGTCCCGCCCCTGGAGTCTCCAATTCAGATCTGGGGTGGGACTCAGAAATGGGTACTTCTAACACATTCCCAGGTAATGCTGATGCTGCCAGTCCAGAGCCACACTGTGAGCATCACTGGCCTACAGGTGCCAGTGTATTTTGTCTTACACTCCCCCTTTCCAAATCTAACTCTTGCTCATTTACCCAAGCCACAAAGACCCCGGCTGGGATCTATAAACTCACTAGACTGCTTCTTGCTTTCAGGGTCTTATTCCTCCACCTGGCTTGCTCTCCCCAGTCCTGGACCCCTTCTAATCCTCCAGAGTTCAGGTGGTGCCATTGCCCTTCTGTCCCCACCCCCAAGGGTGCTCTCCCCTTGCTGTCTTTGATCACTCTTTCTGGCTCTTTGCTTCTTAGCACATCCAACACACAGTGGGAATGTATGGCTCTGTTTATTTGTTGGAGTATCTCTGTGTGCCTGGGTCAGAGTTTTCTTACTCCACTTTTAGATGAAGGCTCCTTCCAGACTGACTGTGTCTTAACCACCACAGTAATCCCAGGACACAACTCAGTGTCTGTCACATAGTAGGTGCTCAGAAAATGCGTGTTGAATAGGTACATGCATCGTCATAGCCAGGTGGCTCAGTTCATTGGAGTGTCATCCCATACACCAGAGGGTTTTGGGTTCCATTCCCAGTTGGGGCACATACCTGGGCTGTGGGTTCAATCCCCGGTCTGGGTGCATAGAGGAGGCAACTGATCAATGTTTCTGTCTCACATTGATGTTTCTCTCCCTCTCTCCCTTCCTCTCAATCTAAAATCAATTTTTAAAAAAATCCTCAGGTGAGGATTTAAAAAAATAAGAACAGTGCCTTATTTCACTCTCATTGACAACCCCATGAGAAACGGATTATGAAGTCCATTTTACAGATGGGGAAACAGAGGTCCAAAAATGTGAAGTCACATGTCCAAGGTCAAACAGTCAGGTATTAAAACCCAAGCCTGTACACTCCAAAGGTCTTAACCAGCACTCTGCACATCTTGATGGCAGACTAGAGGAACGGGTTTCTCAGGGGGAATACTCAGTGTTCTACACCAAAGAACACGAGTATGCTGGCAGCAGGAAGCAGGCAGGAAGGCCAGCTGGCACAGACCCCACCTCCCCCTGGGATTCAGGAAGCCGCCGCCCCAGAGCACTGTGGGGTGGTCACAGTGGTGCAGTTGGGTGTGAAGGCAGTTCCGCCCCCGCCCCACCCCATCAGACTCTCCCCCTCTGGCCTCTCATTGGTCTGAGCAGCAGGCGGAGCAGACTAGGGGCACTGGGAAGGGGCAAGGTTCGGAGCAAAGGCTGATGCAGGGTATGAGGGGGGAGGGGCAGAGCTGAGGCAGCCTGGGAACAGGGACACCGGAGAACCTCACCTCCGCTAAATCTCTTTACAAATGCTAGGGTCTACAGTCGAAGGTCAAAGGGCTTCTACTCCGGGGCAGGGATTTCACTGCTCGGTTGTGCAATGACTATCCTGGGGTCGCTGCTCCAGAGGGCTGTGGTCCAGGGGTCAGGCCTCATTTGAGACTGCGATCCAGCCTCAGGCCACAGCTGTGTGGTGTCTGGGAAGCAGCCACAAAATTACAGGTAGTCTCCTGGAGACCCCAAAAGGAGGGAACCTCCTGCCAGACACTCTTGTCCTGTGGAGGAGGGGGAGAGCAGGAGGCGTGGCCTTGGGCTCCTCTCTCTGAGCACCAACCCTCATGGAGTGGGAGAGGCAGGAATGGAGTACTGACTTGTGAACTTCAGGAAAAAAGAGGCCTCCGGGCAGAGACTGGTCAGAGCAGAGGTGGCAGACAGATGCACAGATAATCCCCCAGTATCCCGAAAGGTAGACGCTCCCAAAAAGTGATATATCTCTCACAGGCAGCACAGGTGCCCTTTCTCCCTCAATAGACCAATGTAGAAGCTGGGTCTGCTAGCACGAGCCAAGGGACTCTTGCCTAAAGGCAAAGAGGAGATAGGAAAAGGCATTGCTCATCTGCTGTATTCGTATGTGTGTGCACATGTACGGGTGTACCTATGTGCAAGTGCGCAATCACCAGTTGGGGTGAGGAGGAAGTAGAGGGTGGAGAGTGGGATGAAAATTGCACCCAGGTAGGGTCTGGGTAGCAACACTGACAAAACTGAAGCTATTTCCAGGCACATCATGAGAAGGCAAGGTTCTTCAGAGAAGACAATTAATTATGCTGGGAAAAACAAAAGACAGCTGGAAAAGGGAAAGACCAAGCATGAGATGGACTGACTTTGTAAAAGAAGCCACAGACATGAGTCTACAGGAGCTGAGTGGGGCTGTTGAGGACGGGACACTGTGGATCTCATTCATTCATGGGCACGAGGAGTTCAGGTCTATTCAGTGGCACATAATACACAGGATTCTGACAGCAGTCAGTGAGGAGCAAAGACCAGTTCAAACCCGTCATGACTCAACCCACTGATATTCATTGAATATGACCAAGTGCACAGACCTGAGGCCCTGGCTTCATGGAGCTCCCAGTGCAGTGGGAAATGCAGGTGTTACACGTTTGGAATGACGAGTGTAGTAAGTGGAAAAGGAGAAGGAGCTGGGTGCTGAGGTGATGTACGCCAGAGGGCTTCCCCAGCCTGGGCCATCCGGGCTGCCTCCTTGAGAAAGTGAGATTTAAGAGGACCACTGACAGATGACATAGAAATGGACTAGGACGGTGGCAGGGATGCAGGACATTTTTCTTGTGATGGAGAACAGAGAACAAGGGATGGCCTGAGATGGAGCCAAGACAAATTAGAAAGAGTCTCAAAGAAATAGAAGTAGTAATTATTACTCTAAAGCACACACGCAACTAGTTTAACAAAATGTTCCCTTAATTATATCTATCTTAATGAACAGATAAAAACAGTTCGTAATTAGTTCTGCAATTGGTTATGTGAAAAGAGATGGTTCTTCAAGGTTTAAAGCAAGTGGTCCCACAGACAATTTATGAGAAAGAAGATGCTTCTTCAAGTACTAAAGTACGTTGTCCTAAACAGCTGTCACATCCTAGGGTCTTGTTTTCATCTTTTCTTCATGGTCCTGCAAAGGCAAATTTTATCCTAGGAAACCCTGGATGGGAAAGAAAAAAACTAAAAAGAGCTTTTATTATAGATGTGAGTGACCCTATGTATATAAGGACTCAGCAAATCAAAGGGCCCTAAATGAATGGATATTCCTTTGAGGCAGTGTAGCAGGGAGTAAAAGAAAGAAAAGGAGAAAATGTGAGAGAGAAGAAAGGAAAGGAGGATGGAAGGAAGAAAAAAGAGAAATAAAGGAAGGCAAAAAAGAGAGAAGGAGAGAGGAAAGGAGGGAGACTGAAGGAAGCGGGGGAGGGCATGGAGAAGGGCGAGAGGAGGGAGGGAGGGAGGAAAGGACTGAGAGAAGGAAAGGGAAAAAAGGAAACTTGACTCCTTCCAGTATGAAAACACAAGGCCTCTCTTCCAGTGGCAGGACCTATGGATCACCCATAAGTACAAAAACTTCTTCTTGTTAAGGCATTCCATCAAGAGTCATTTATGTATTCATTTAATCAAAAAGATTTCCTTTGCATCTGTTAAGGGCCCATGCCCACAAGGGGAACTGGGAACGTGATGAATTAGACCAGTCTAGCTGGGAATGATCATGAACTTGAGTGAGAGCGGGCCAGACTCATTGTCTGGGAACCTACTGTCAGAGAATAACTGGATGTTTACCAGGTCTTTAAGAGCCCCAGAAAAATTTAGTTCCTTAGCTGGCTCCTTTCCCATTTTTCAGTATAATTTACATACAATGAAATGCACAGACTTTGAGTAGACTAGCCTTTCAATGTTAACTGAAATCCATAGAACTCTCCCATCACCTAAGAAAGTTCTCCTGTGTCCCATCCCAGCAAATCCACCTTCCCCCAGAAGCAACCATTATGTGACTTCACATAAATGGGGTTATACAGATGAATGCTTTTGTGTCTGGCTTCTCTTCCTCAGCATGATGTTTCTGAGATTCACTAGTGCCGTTGTGTGTATCACTAATCTATTTATTTTTATTGTTGAGTTATATCCTACTGTATAAATAGACCAGAGCTTTTTATCTTGTTGATGAATATTTGAGGCTATTTCTGGTTTTAGGCTATTGTGATGAAAGCTGCTATGAACATTTTTGTGCAAGACTTTTTATTGAATACATATTTTCGTTTCTTTCAGATAAGTACCAAGAAATAGAATTACTGGGTCATAGAGTATATGCATATTTAACTCTGCAATGTGAAACTGTTTTCCAGATGGCTCCATCATTGGTATACCACCTGTGAGGTTCCGGTTGCTAAGTGGAAATGTTTTCTCTAGAGTGCCAAGAATGCTTCAGGGAGCCTCTGTACCCCTACAATTGTATTTAAAATTTGTGAATATTTGGGGGTGTGCATGCTTCTGAAGGAAGGAACCACACTTTCAAAAACCAAAGAAGCACCACTCTAAGGAGGAGATCAACATTTGCCAAACGATTCTTAGGAAGCTTTGCGGCTCAGCAGATTCTAGGATGGAAACCAGACCCAGAAGGCAGTCCACCACCTGGCCCTCCAGGGTGGAAGGGGAAGGGAATTCCCACTCTCCCAGCAGGAGACTCTCAAGAGCCTGTCTGAAGCTGGCTCCATGAGGATTCAGGCTTGCTGAGGTGCCTTCTGGAGAGTAAGAAGGATCCCCTCCCCAGCTGCAGGCATGGATATTCCTCCTCATGGCCTGGCTGCCCCACGAAAATGAACTATGATGAAACCGCCCCCTCCCCAATGTCCCTACTGCCCCCAAGCAGTATCCCCAGAAAGCTTCAGTATCACACTAGGGTGACCAAAGGCTGGAGTCCACCGATACACCTTCATCTTCAAGGATCTCAAATACCACCTCAAAACGAACCTGCTAAGACCTCAGAAGCCCTGTTTGAATGAAGCCCCTCCCCTACTGATCTAGGTCTTCGCTGTCCAACACCAGCCCCACGTGGCTGTTGGGCCCTGGCAATGTGGCTGGTCTGAGCTGACATGTGCTTAATGAAAAAAAAAACAGTAAAATATCTCATTAATAATTTTTAGATGGATTACATGTTGCAATGATAATATTTTTGGATGATGAGGTTAAATAGAAGGTATTATTAAAATTAATTTCACCAGTTTCCTTTTTTAACAAAGCTACTAGAAGATTTAGAATTGCACACATGGCTTGCATTATATTTCTATTGTATTCTCAGGTCCCTGGGAAGCAGGACTTTTACTTTTAAAAACAGGGCAGTCCCAGGCAAACCAGAATGAATTGGTCGCCCTGACCCCAAGCATGCACAACGAACCTGATTCTCACGCAGGGCCCTAGGGCAGGCTGACCTTCCCACCCACCCACCAAACCCCAAGATGTCTGAGGATGTTCAGGGCAGACATAAAATTCCAGCTGCTGTCGGCCTCGTGGGTCCTTGCCTCCTCTAAACCCAGTGAAAACCACACCCACTGAGGCAGCAGGAGAAAAGAGAAATGGGGGAAACCCTTGGCTGAGCTTGGGGATCAGCCTCCTCTGAGCTGTCCTGTATGATTGATCAGTGTGCTTCCCTGCACTCCCCAGGGGCTGGGGTGGGGTCGGGGCGGGGAGTCACCTGGCTCACTGCCCAAGCCACAGTTCTGCCTGAGGGACAGGGGACCTGCCCGTGGAACAGGGGAACCTGCCCACGCCCTCTCCTTCAGCTGGGTCATCAGCCCCGGCCTGTGCCCCCAGAGGGCACGTGGTGGGGTGGGTTTCCTTGGCTGAAGCCGAAGAAGGGGCTTTTTGTCTGGAGATCTGCTCACACTCAGACATTACTGGCCTTGTAATCATCAATCTCTCCTAGTCTCCTTTCAACACATCCCAGTGTCTTCAACACTAAGTCACTTGGGGCAGGGAAGGGACAGAAATCCACATGTGTTTCTGCTTCCCTGTGGATTTGGAGGCTATCGAAGCTGATATCCAGGTGAGGAGAACAAGCAGTTTCATCCATTTGTTCAAATATTCATTGTGCACCTATTATGTGCCAGGCACTGAGAAGGGGGCAGAAAATACAACAAGTAGGGGAAACAAATGATAAAGGACTCATTACAAAAAAAATTTTTTTAATGAGATAAGACCTGACTGAGTGTTCTGAGAACATTTATTCAAGATCTACCCCAGGCTGGGCAATCATGGAAGACTTCCCTGAGGAAGTGACCTTTACATCAATACCAAAAATGAGCAAAGAGATAATTTAACACTTCACTCTGTGCCCTGGACCCTCAAAGATGGGGGCTCCATGAACAGAGACCTCTGGAGGTCACCACACTATAGTACTGGGTTTAACTGACTTCTGGACGAATACACTCAGACCTCACAGAGGAAATAAGCTGTTACCAGGCAGACCTGATTCTAAGACCTGAGTGAGGATCCCAAGGGCCCAGGCATAGCCGAGTAGGAAGTAGTCTCAGGACAAAGCACAGAGCGTAGAGTAAGACTTCGGGCTCCAAGGTCCAACCAATCTAAATTTGAATTTCAGGATAACCACGCACAATCCTTGTATCACATCCCTGAGCCTCAGTTTCCTCACCTGTAAAATGGCACCTGTTCCATGAAGTTGTAAGAACTGCAAAAGACACACTCAGTGCTTAGTGAAATGTACATGGTCAGTGCTAGATAGAAAGGGAGATTTTTTTGTTGTAAATTATCAGTGCTGCAGTGACAAAAAAAAGAAAAAGAAAAATACAGAATACTGTGGGAACTGACTACCTCCTATCATTTATCTTCCAGTAACAATTATTTCAAAGAAACTCGAAAACTGGCAAAATGCCACATTGCGTCTCAAGGAAGAAATATTGGAGCTGGGCCCCGAAGGGTGGATGTGGGACTTGCAGAGATCAAGGAGAGGTTTCCAGGCAGAGGAGTGTGAAGAAAGGCAGGAAGACCGGGATGGGTGGGGCACGTCAGGAATGGCCCCGGAGCGCCCAGGGGCCAGGAGGGGCAGAGTACCAGGCCCGAGGGCCGGGCAGGGTGGAGTGGGAGCACCTGCAAGGTCATGCTACGAAGTTCTGACTTCATCCTGCAGACCATGACCAGGCTGTTGAAGATTTTAGGATGACTTGTTGGGGTGGGGTAGGCGGAATGAGGGTTGCCTGGGAAAGAGAAACAAGGCAGGGACCCAAGGAGGAGGCTGACACAAGCATCCAGAGGAAGAGCTGGCAATCGTTACATAAAGGGCCACCTCGAACACCTCCCGTCACCAACACACCCAGTGCTGTGAATTGGCCCCATGCCTTGGCACATGCTATTCCCTCTGCCTGGAATTCCAACAAACTTACCAAAATTAATTGAGTCATTCATTCATTCAGCTATTCTTTATTAAGCACGTACTCTGTGTTAAGCTCATAATCCCCACTCTCATGAAACTCATGGTTTAATATAAGAGTCACCAAACATTTTCTGTAAAGGGCTGGAGAGTAAGTATATTAGGTTTTGCCAGTCACAGTTTCCCTCTGCAAATTCTCGACCCTGTTGTTGTAAATCAAAACCTCCCATAGACACTGTGTAAATGAATGAGCCTGGTTATGTTTCAATAAAACTTTATTGATATAGACAGACATTGAGCCCAATTTGGCCCAAGGGCTGGTCGACCCCAACAGAAACATCATTCGAGCCACAAACATTAGCCATTAATTTAAATTTTTCTACTAGACACATTTTTAATAGTAAAATAAATGGGTAACATTAATTTTAATTATGTTTTACTTAATCCAAAACATTACCATTAACTTGCAACCAATATAAAATATTTTGCACTGTCTTTTGTACTAGACCTTTGAAATTTGATGTGCGTTTCACACTTCACAGCCCCTCTCAGTTCAGACCCCCCCATGCTTCTGTGCTCAGTAGGCACATACTGGTGAGTGCAGGCCCAGTAGAAGTGGGGGTTCTGCCTGGGGAGTGACAAGGACAGGAGACTACTATCTGGCAGAAACTGGGGGCATGAATTATTTGTGATCCAAATCCAGTTTGGCCACTTGCTTGCTGGGTAATTTGGGACGTGGTTTCTAAACAATCTGGGTCTCTTTTAAGTCCAAAGATTCAAGTGTCTTCAGCTCCCAGGTTCCTACCAGCTCGACTATGTGGAGGTTCTGGAATTCAGAGTTTGGGGGATGGAGTCATCAGTTTGGACTGTCTTTGCTAAAAAGCGCTTTTGATAACAGTCATCTTGGAAAGATCAGGGTGAGACCAATGGCTACTTTGGACCACTCATTCCTCCTGGGGCCTTGGAGGAGGCTTGTCAGCTCGTGAGGGGTTGGGGGATATCAGAAAAGGAAGGAATAAGAGAACCACCCTCCCCCACTCCCTGGAGGAGGTGTGCCCACCTCCAACACAAATACATGCACGCACACAGTCCCAGGAGCCCAGTTGTTCCCTTTCCAACACTAAGCCAGATGTGACAGCTGTGATCTCCAGCCCATCAGGGAGCAGGACGTGGGAACAGAAATAGACTCCACCTGAGTCAGAGGATGAGTCAGAATATTCTGGAGAGCTTCAGAAGGGAGCAGCAGGAGGGGCTGATGGTAGGAAAGGGAGCCAGGCCCCCAGGGGAGAGGGAGGGAGAATGGGTTGTTTTCCCAGGCACGGAGCCAGGAAAGAACGTCCTGGAGGGACTGGGGTCCTGAAGAAGGGCCTGCACTGCGGGGTGCAAAGTGGAGGGGCATTAAGGGAAGGAAGTGCCTTTGGAGGGACCAAGCAGGGAAGGGTGCAGATGGAGTATATGGATGCTACTGTGTGCACACAAGACACCTACAACACCCACAACCAGCTGTCCTCAGGAAAGACTCAGTCCCAGACCCTCTCACTGCTATAGAAGCATGTCTCGAAGCCCCAGCCCGCTAACTGAGCAGGGTGCTACTGATATCCCATGCTGAACTGGGGAAACAGAGGAAGAGGAAATGCTGGGTGTCCTATTTGACCCAGGCTGGGCCAATAGGGTGGGGCTAGCTCCCTCTGGCAGGGTCCTACATGGTGTGTGTGACCCAGCTTAATTCAGGGATGTGGTCAGTGCTGGGGACCAATCATGCTGCAATATGGGGACTCTCAGAGAGCTCACCAAGCCATCAGATCCAGCAGCAGACTGGCAGGACCGGGGGTGGAGGTGGGGGTGGAACAGGATGAAGAGAGGAGACAGGGGCCAGCAGGGGAGGTCACCAAGAAGGGGTGAGCGCTGGGTGTCTGGAGAGACACAGCAATGCCTCTAGAGTGTCCCCACATGATAGGTTTGATTTACCTCCTGGCTGGCACATTCAGGTCTTAGAACCGGGACTAGCCTGTCCCTAATTAGGACTGATCCCCAGACCTGGGAGGGGCCCTGAAGGATGAACCTAGGGCCCCAGCATGGCTAGAGAGCCTAATGGCAGAAGTGGCTCCTCCAACCCATCTCCAATATGCCCATTGTGTGCTCCCTGTGTTCACATCACCCCCATATAACTCCTCATCTTTGTTTGGGGTCCCCAGAAAGTAGATCCCAAGACATGCAAGTTGCTGATTTGGGAGGTGATCCCAAGAAGCAAGAAAAGGGAGACAGGAAAATGGAAAAAGGATGGAAGTGGACATCCTGAGGTCATTGCAGTAGGACACAGGGCCTGAGTGCACTGGGACCTCTGAGAAGTGTGCAGAGGACCTCCCAGAATTTCCCCTCCTAAAAACAGTAGACTGGAGGCTTTATCCACTGATTTCCAGCCTCTTAATTGAAGACAAGCCCCAAGAGAATTCATTTCCTGCCACCTGCCCCTCTGTAGTTCAGGGAAAAGCCCGCAGATAGGAATCAGGAACTGAGTGGACACCCAGGTACCTGCCATGCCCTCCTGTACCTCAAATAAAATACAAACCCCCTCCCGTGGCCCCAAAGGTACCCTATAGTCTGACCCTTGCCTACTTTTCCAACCTCCTCTCCCCGCCCTCTGCTCTTCACTCACCAGCCATATTGGTCTCCTTTCCATTCCCAGAAACAGCCTATCCTCAAGCCTTCGCCCTACCTCTTCTGTCAACAGAAACTCCATATCCTCGGTCACGTGGTCGACCCCTTGTGGTTCTTCAGGTTTCAGCATAAACATCCCCCTTATGAGAGATCTCCCCGGCCACCTTACCTGAGTCCAGCTCCCCTGTTATGTTTGCTCGCATCCCAGTGGCTGCTGCAAAATGTTTAACAGCTGGCTCTTAGAGAAAAACGAAAGTCCTGACTTGTTGACTTGTTGTGTTGGTCAGGTTTCGTGGTGTAAAGGCCCCCACTAAGGTCAATGTCAAAGTAAGAGTGTGAGGTCACCGAATGTGCAGTTGGGAAGAGAAGCAATACAGCATCGTTATAGAGTATTGCCATGGATACAACAGAAGAAAATACCTTCAAGAGCATAGATAACAGTAAAATAAGAAGTGATGCGTCTGGTTTTTATTTTAATATAATTTATTTAATTGTAAATTTATATAATTCAATTTTTCATAATGGCTGTGTTTAACAACCAGCTCACAAAAGTCTTGAAAATTTAAGTTGGTTTTTATGAGCTGATACGAATTAACTCTAAAACCACTTGATATACCCATGTTCTTTCCCTCTGTGCACCCTTTAAGATCTGTAATTATTTTCCTCTTTGCTTTACTCAGTTTAGGCTAGCCCTCTAGACTGTGGTTTCCATGAGGGTGGGACCATGACTGATTTATTTTCATCTGTGTCCCCCGAGCCCAGCATAATGCCTAGCCCACAATAGAAATTCAGTAAATATTTGTTGAATGAATGTATAAATGCATGAATGCATAAATGAATGGGTGAATGAGGTCAATGGATGTCATAGGGTTGGGTACCTCTGCTTGGGGCTGCAGAGGGAACACCCACACTGACTCCCACAGGGCTTGTTGGGGTACACCCGGCAGGGTGTGGGGAACAGGACAAGCCTAGGGGTTCCAGGCAGAAGAAGCTCAGCTGTAGGAGGAGAGACGAGTCTGGAATCAATGCTGAAGGCTCTTGGGGTCTTCCGGGCATGGTTTCTGCTGAGACTTTACCCGCTCCCCACAGCTCAGTTGTCCCACAGGTGGCTAGGGCTCTCAGACACATCAGGAGTGAGTAGAGTTGTCTATCACAGCCCTCCATGTGAGACTTGGCAGGGGAGAGCTGAACAGACCCAGTCTGCTCTGCTATATCTGGGATCCCAGCCATCCGTGATCCCTGTGCAGGCTCCATCCTCCACACAGGTGTGGGCAAGCACCTCCAGAGGAAGAGCAAGCTCAGGAAACCCATGCCTATGGGCTCTCCAGTGTGGGTGCCACCTTCTGCCAACCCCTCCAGCCTGGGAGACTGCTGCTCTAGTACACAGGGGATGCCTGACCTCACCTGACTGTCTGCAGTGCCCAGCACGGCACCCTGCACAGGGGAGATGAAGGCAGAGGATGCTTGCAGCATGAATGAGCCAATGAGTAAGGTGGAGCTTCCCAGAAAACCAAATGTGAATCAGAGACATTTCCCCTCAGGCCAGTCCCCTGCCTGGCACTGGGAAAGAGCCCAGAGATGCCAAGCCAGCTCTGCCCATAAGTGCAATCCAGGGTAGAGGTTAAGAACCTGGCCCTCAAGTCAGTCAGCCTGGGGTCACACCCCAGCTCCGCCACTCTGTAGCTTGGGCCTTCCTCTCTTGATCTGTAAAATGGGAATAAATCACTGTAAGTTTCTGAAAGGATTCAGTGAAAAGATACGAGCAAGAGGCTTGCAAATTTCCTGGAATAGCAAAAGAACTCAACAGATTAAACTCTAATTTGTGAAACACTTATGACTTAGGTAGCATTTCCTTCATGCCAAGAACTGTCCTAAACACCTTATCAATGTTCACTCATGTAATATCATGCTCGTATGCTATGCTGCTTCTCACTGCGTTTTCTTGTTGTTGTTTTTGTTGTTGGTTTCTTAGGTCGGTTGGTTGGTTGGTTGGCTTGCTTTGTTTTGGGTTTGGTTTTTGCTATTATGGTTATTGTTTCAGAATTAATTTCTTCCTCTCTGGACCTCAATATTCTTAGCTGTAAAAGGGGGCACTGGATTAGATGGCCTCTACTCCAGTGTTTTTGTTGCTCTCAATCTCTGATTTCCCTTCTCTTGGTTCACACCAGCTGTTCAGAACTTTTTGCATCCGCTTGTACAGAGTGGACTCCTACAGTAGGGACCTGACCCAGGACACCAGCCTGTGTTGCCAAAAGAACATGGGAATGGTGGCCCTTTTGGTCAACTGAAGGGGCTGTGGACCCACACAGCCATTGTCATCTGCACCAAGGGCGTGTGGCTCCAACTCAGCTCTCACTGCCCATCTGAGAGAGTCCCAGGAGATTCTGAGAAGAAAATCCCACATTGCCAATTCCATTCATTCGTCAGTCAACAAGTATTTACTGAGCACCAAGTCTAAACCAAGGGCTGTGTGATGCTTTGGGAACAGGAGTGCTTGGGGAACAAGGCAGTAAACAAGACAGGAAGACTGCTGCCTTCATCAAGTTCAGTCTATTGGAGAAAACAGAAAATAAGCAAGTCAACAAATAAGTAAGCAAAAAAAGCATCAGGAGTTATGAAGACTGTAAATCAAGTTTATAAGACAGAGAGGGGCTGGGAGGGTGGTCAGGGTGGGCCTCTCTGTGAAGGTGACTTAGGAGCTGAGACAGAAATGATGACAAGTCCCAACCATGGGATGAGCTTGGAGAGGGGGGGAACGGGGCATTGGCTGTTATAGAAGCAGCTTGGGTGGCTGGAGTTCAGGAAGCAAGGTGAAGCATGGTCCAGAGCTCAAAGCAGCAGAGACCGATGAGATAGCACCTGGTAAGTCAACATAAGGGATGGATTTTCCTTTTTTGTTGTTGTTTTGCTTGTTTGTATTTGTTTTTGTTTTTTTATTTTATTTTAATTGTTGTTCAAGTACAATTTTCTGCCTTTTACCCCCATCTCAGCCCACCCCCTCCAGCCCTCCCCACCTCCCTCGCATTTCCCCCCACTTGTTACTGTCCATGTATCCTTTATACTTGTTCCTGCAAACCCTTCCCCTTTTCCCCTGAAATTCCCTCCCCTCTCCCCTCTGGTCACTGTCAGCTTGTTCTCTATTTCAGTGTCTTTGGTTATATTTTGTTTGTTTGTTTGTTTGTTTTATTGATTAGATTTCTGTTAAAGGTGAGATATTCTAAGCATATTTGTCTGTGCTCTTCACCTGCTCCAGGATAGTGGGGCCCAGTGCAAAATGCAAATGAAAGGGCCTTGTTCATAAAGCATTGAGAGTTTCAAGATGGCAACAGCAGAGACCCTTCCAAGCCGGGGGCTCTGCCTGTGGAGCCAGCCATTTCTGCATGAAACTCTATTGGCATTAGCAAAACTTTCTTTAATTCGACAAATATGTACTGAGGGCCTGAAACGTGCCAGGCAATGAGAGTATCAAAAAGTGAATGATCAACAAGAAAGCCACCTCAACCTTAATTTTCCCATCAGGTTTTCTCCACCATGCATAAGAGGCCAGAGGACTGAGGACTGACCCATCTAAGGTTCAGGCCATCCACTGAATGGATTGCACTTGATTCCTTAGTAATAATGGACACAATTGTTGTGCATTGCCAGGTGCTTGGCAAATACAGGCATTATTTCATTTAGTTCCCCCACCACCACCCATCATAAGAATCATGCAAGCAAGGAAATAAGAAATCACTGCTTTCTGACTGGTACAACCTCTATGGAAAACAGTATGGAACTTCCTCAGAAAACTAAAAATGGATCTGCGTTTTGACCCAGCAATTCCACTGCTGGGACTATATCCTAAGAACCCTGAAACACCAATCCAAAAGAACCTATGCACCCCAGTGTTCATAGCAGCACAATTTACAATAGCTAAGTGCTGGAAGCAACCTAGTTGCCCATCAGTAAATGAATGGAT
>CM052547.1:79340785-79614917 GCA_028533065.1 Trachops cirrhosus
AAGGTGAAGACAGGGACCGACTCAAGCTGTGTGGGTTCCTCCCTCTATTCCCTGCTCTTCTCACTCCCCTATAAGGCCATGCACATTTGTTGCTACTGCGGACCCCCTGGTCAGCTGTCGGAAAGGCCAGATCTCAGAAGAGCAAGGAACCAGGCCCAGAGAGAAGGTCTGGGTTTGACCTGGTGTCAACATCAGGGTTGAAGATTGCTTCATGCCCGGCCCAAGAGGAACAGGAAAGTCTGACTTCTCCCCTAAGCATGGGAAAGAGTGCCTTGGCTAAAAAAAGCGAGGCCAGAACCATGTCAGGGCCCTTTCTGCCACAGCCTGTCCCTTTGTCTTGGCCCTTTGGCCAATGGAGGGCTATCTTGAAAGAGGAAGACTCACTCACTGTTGGTTATCTGACCAAGGATCTGAAGGACTTCCCTAAAGAAAAGCGCCAAGCAGGGAGGTTCTGGGGCCGGGCGTGGCCTGGGAAGGCTTAGCCCCTGCTCTGTCTTGCAACCCTGCAGGGACCCTTGAGTCAGGACTCACAGCCTCACTACTGCCCCGAAGTAGGCACTGGAGAAGGGCAGGGGCCCACGGAGACCTCCCCAGTGTGGCCCTCACCCAGGACGACAGCGAAGTCACCCAGCCAGGGGACATAGCGGCACAGGTTCAGGGGCTTGTTCCGTCCCACTTCTGCTCTGGTGGGAAGAACCCCGGGCAAAGCAGAAGTTGTGTCTGGTGGGACAACTCAGTGGGGATCCCACAACGCCATCCATGGGGCCATCCATGCGCTCACCACATTGTGTCTGCTCACCCCCATTTTCCTGAATTAAACAGTTTATATTAAGGAAGAGACCAAGATAGGAGGAAAATGCATTTCTTGGTCTCGGTGAAGTTGCAGAAGCAGAAAAGCACTTGATATCCATGGTGAGGGGTCAGCTCAAGGGTGCAAGTTATAACCCTGCATCCAGCTGAACTTCTGAACCTGAGTCCGGGTTTCAAAAAGAAAGGAGCACTTGTCTTTCCCCATTCTCACATTCCTCAAACTGATTTGTCTTGCATCTCTCGTGTAAATCTATTTTGAGCCCTTGGATTGCTAAGAACATCTCCCTGTTCCTTTTATGACGAGGTCTTCAAAATTCTTAAGTCCCAATTTTCTGGCTTCAAAAGCTTGTAAAGCCGCTTCTGTTTTGGAGACGGCCAATTTCCCTAATCTTTATAAGGAGCGTTTTTTCTTGTTGTTGTTCATTTGTTTGTTTGTTTGTTTGTTTTGTCTTCCTCAATGTGTATAATAGAAAAATAAATTATCCTTATGAGTGAAATATTTTGGGTCCAAAACCATGAGAGCCCTTTTAATTTTTTTTTCTTGAAATGTAAGTCCTTCCATTTTGCGTGTTTGATTCCCAGTCAGGACACATACCTAAGTTGCAGGTTCGATCCCCAGTTAGGGTACATACAGGAGGCAACTGATTGATGTTTCTCTCTCACATCGATGTCTGTCTGTCTGTCTGTTTCTCTCTCTCTCTCTCTCCCCCACCCCTCTGCTCTCTCTCTCTTTGTCTTCTTCTCTCTAAAAATCAGTAGAAACATATCCTTGTGGTGAGATTTAAAAATAAAGTCATCACTTATGGAGCATTTAGAGCCCTATTTAAAAATTAACCTATGTAATCCTTAAAAAACTCCTTATCAGAAAGTGAGTGGCATGGCCAAGAGTATTGGATGTAAAGTCAGGCTGTCTGGGTTTTCTATTTAGAGTTGAAGCCTTTCTGGCAGGTGACCTAGAACACTTCACTCAAGTACTCCAAGCCTCGGTCTCCTCTGTAACATGGGGGTGGCAATGGCAGTGACCTCACTGTGGCTGTGAAGATTAGATTTGATAACACAAAACACTTACACTGCCCCTGGCACATACTAGGGGCTCTACAAAGGCTGACTTTTAGCATGAATCTCCTTTTCCTTTTAAGGAAACTGGAGCTTCAAGAAGCCAAGTAACTTGACTCATGTCATACAGCTAGAAGTGACGGAGCGAAGATTCCAACCCAATCTTTCTAAACCCCAAGTCCACACCCATAACTATCAGAGTGTGGCATCTGCCCGGCAAGGAGTGAGCTGTGAATTAACACCTAGCACAGAAAATAGAACAAAAGCTAAAGGACGGCTTCAAGCAGCGTCCCCACACAGGCCTTGGGATCAGTGAGCTTTAGCCTTTCTGCACAGACCAGGCTTAATGTTCCAGAAACCACACCAGCCCAGCAGGCTGAATATAACACTGGAAAGGCACCCTCTGAATTCAGCTCGACACTGCTTCATGCAGCAGCATCAGGAAGAACAGAATTAGGAAATTAAATCTGCTTGCTATCCCTGACAGAGACAGGTAAGAAATCAGATATGTAGAAAGTCACACACGTGTTTTTTTCTTGCGTGCACAAGTATGGGATGATGTGCAGGTACAGAAGAAGCGAATGAGCCGCACGGGCTGTGGGTGTCAGGGAAGGTTTCCTGGAGAAGTTAACACGAGAATGATCTTGAATAATTACTAGGAATTGTCATGTAAAAAAAATAAATAAAATGAGGCCTGCGCCTACAGAGACAGAGGGGTCTGAGGAGCGGGGTGGGACGTGGTTAAGGAAGATCCCATCAACTATATCTTTACTTCCTCATTCATTCGAGGAAACTAATGAACCCCATGTAGATGCCAAGCCTTGTGCTAACTAATGGGAACGTGAAGCTTAGTCTAGCCCCCAGGAGCTCCCAGTGCGACCCCTAAACAGAACATTACAGTGACAAGTGTGCCTCTGATGCATGGGGGTGAGGAGAAGAGATTAAATCTCCCTGCAAATGGGAACAGAGGATGGATTTCGAGTCCCTTTTCTGGAGCCAGAAGGTGCAGGGCTCTGTGGCTGATTGTCTTCCAGGGATGAGGGAGAAGAAGACTCAGACCTCCCACACGGGAGACCAAGAGGAGGAAGGAAAGATGGGAAATACGGTTGGGAAGTTCATACCAACGCAGCTTCAGAATCAGCCCTCTAAATGTGCGAGCCTACGAATCAGACTGGAAACTCTTTGAAGGCAAGACTTAAGAAGGTCAAGGGGATCAAACAGACGATGGTAAGAGGAGACTGAACGGTGGGTGGCGAGCACCCAATGCAATATACACACGATGCATTATAGAATTGTACACTTGAAACTCATATAATCTTATTCACCAATGTCACCACGACAAATTAATTAAAATTGTAATACTTTAAAGATTGCAGCACCTTGGAGGCCCTGCCTCCCCACCTAGAAGACACGCCATTCTAGGTATACAATAGACGCGCAGGCAGCACCTGATGACTTGACTTGTCCCACCCACGCCGGACTTGCTCTGCAGAACCGTCCGGAGTGTGGGAGGCCAGGTTCACAAACTCGCCTTCAGCCACGCCCCACCTGAGTCCTGACTCCAGAAGCTTCCGTGCACTGCAAAAGGACACAAAACTGTTTCTCCTTTCAAAAACTGAAATGCTCCCGAGACTGAACGTGCGGGTGCTCATGCAGCCATCATCTCAGCGAACATCTGCCACCTTTGTGTGCGGCAAACGCAGTCTCGCTCGAACAGTGCCTTTGATTTCAGGGAAAGACAAATCAGGCTGCACGGTTTTGTTCTGAATGCGTCTCATCAACAGGAGGAAATTTTCGGCAGCTTGGAATTATGAATGTATGCGAAACAGATTTTTTTTTAAACAAAGAGTTCACGATAAAGAGTCGACGAGGTTCCTGAAAGAGATGAAACCGGTTTTCTATTCCTGTCCGTTGCCCTTCCTTGCCTCGTCTTTTTCTAGAGTCTCTGAGGTCTCTCTCTGGAGCCCAGTCTCATCTGCATTGCCATTTTCAGATCCCAGGTGGCAGCTCTTCTTGCCTCGGAGGGTTGGGTCAGGCTTGGCAGTGGCCTGAGTCCCCTCTCCACATAGAGTCAGCCACAGAGTCAGCCACAGGTTCTTCTCTCCTGGTGTTGGGGTGTGTTTTGTAAGCAATCAAAATTAAGAGATGTCTGTAGTGCAGGGGTGTGTCTGAGATACACCCCCCCCACATCCATGGCCTTGTATAAGCATTAATGTAACCACCCCCAAAGCAGCAGGAGTGGAGAAGCAGGCTCAGCCAGGAGCATCAGGCTGCCCGGCAATCAAGTCCACTCCTGGCTGCTTCTAGCTGGGTAGCCCTGAGTGGACACCTCAGACTTGCTGGGTCTCAGGCTTGCTGTCCATAAAACAGGCAACTATAAAGCCCCCCACCCCCACTACCAGAATCCAGTGGGTGAAAGTGTGTACAGCTGACATGCAAGCAACCAAATGACATGGAGATGAAGGTGGCCCACCCTCCCGTTTTATCTGGGACAGATGGGTTTCCAGAGATGTGGGTCTTTCAGTGCAAAACCAGGAGAGTCCAGGACAAACCAGGACTGTGGGTCAATCTACGTGTCTTCAAATATAACACAACCCCACAGTCACAAGGATAAGGACTAAGGTCATCAAGAGTGTGAAGTGAATGTTCTGGAAAAACATACACTGACTGATGCATTGAGCAGATATACTGAGAACTTTATGACAGGGTTAATCCAGAAGCTTTCATATTGTAATTTAGTCCTATATCAGCACCACAAGGTGTAGTTAAGCTCCTATAATAATGACAACATACATTTCCCAGAGTCATTTAGCTTTGTATCTATTTCACAAACATCTGCACCGCTTCACGTTGCTGTCTAACAGGCTGCCCAAAGGCTTAGTGGTTCAAAACAACAGCCGTGTATTTATCTCGTGATTTCATGGGTAGCAGCTTGAGCTGGGCTCGGCTGAGCCGCTCTTTGAGGCTGGGCCTGCACAGCGATCATCAGTCAGCTGTTGAGCCGCTGGGCGCTGGCTGGTCCAGGCTGGTTTCCACGGGACAGTTAGTTTCGGCTCCACACGGTCTCTCATCACCCAGCAGGCTAACTTCATTGGCATGACGGCCAGGCAGATTTCTGAAACAGCCCACAAAGCTCGAGTCGAGCCCAGTACACTACCACTCCACCACTTTCTGTTGGCTAAAGCAAGTCACAGCCCAGCCCAGGTTCAAGGGGAGGGGAAACAGACTCCAACTTTTGATAGCAAGAGCCGCAAAGATACATTTCAAAGGAGAAAAGAACTAGGACAGGTGGAAAACAATTTACAGCAACATCTTCCTGATTTATTTTATAAAACATAGAAACAAAGGACTTTACTAATTATAACTATCTATTGTCACATTATTACCATCCTCCTGGTCATTTAAAACAGAAACCTTGGAATTCTCCAAGTCTGTTTCTCCTAGTCCCTCCACACCCAACTAGTCACCATGCCCTGCCACCTCTGTCTTCTAAACATCCCCCACCTTGCCCCTTGTCTCTGTTCCCATGACCAGGCCTGAATCCAGGAGCTGGGCCTCACGCCCTGGGATTATGGTTGCAGGCTCCTAATTCTGCTCACTGCTTCCAAGCCTCACCGTCTCTGGTCCATTCTCCTCACTGCCGCCAGGGTGATCTGTCTAAAGAGCTCACTTGGGCATGTCACTCCTCTGCTCTAAAGCTTGCTGTAACTCCTCTGTGCTGCCAAATCCCATCTGTAAAAGGCTTCCTTCCCTCATCTTCCAACATCCCACCCCCCACCACCACAATAAGAGCAGGTTCAGAACTATTTAGCTTTTCCAAGCAAATCATGCCTTTACATGCTTTTTTTAAAAATGTAGTTCAATCTTCCAGGAATGTTTCCTAAAACCTAGATGTTCACCACCAGTTGGACCTAGACTGCAAACCCACCTGCAGGAGTGGCCATTTGTCCATGTTTCTGCCTCTGTTGTTGGGTCTTCCCAATGATAACACAAATCATCAATTGGTTGTGTTAGTCAGGGTTCTCCAGAGAAACAGAACCAACAGGAGACATGTATGTATATGTACATGGAGTTGACTCATATGATTATGGAAGTAGCCATGTCTCAAGATCTGCAGAATGAGTCAGCGAGCTGGAGATCCAGGAGAGGCAATGATTAGTTCCAGTAGGAGTCCAAATGCCTGAGACCCAGGAGAGCTGATGATATAATTTCCATCTGAAAACCAGCAGGCTTAAAACCCAGGAAAAAACAGGGTTTCAGTTTGAGTCCAAAGGCAGGAAAAAAGCCAATGCCCCAGTTCACAGGCAGTGAGGCAGAAAAGAATTCTCTCCTAATAAGGGAAAGGTCAGCATTTTTATTCTATTCAGGCCTTCAACTGATTGGATGAGGCCCACCCAGACTAAGGAGAGCAATCTGCTCTACACAATCTACCAATTTAAATGACAGTCTTATCCAAAACGCTCTTACAGGAACACCCGAAAGAATGTTTGACCAAGTCTCTGGGCACCGTGTGGCTCAGAGAACCTGACACATAAAATGAACCATCATCTGATCAATGATTTAGTTGGTGAAAAACAACACAAATAAAATGATGCTAAAAGGTAAGATAAATAGGACTCACAGGTTGCTTAGTGGAAAGAAATATTCTTCTCACCCGTCTTAGTTTTGGAAAATACCTATAGTGGTAGCTATGGTGAGCAAAGGAAGACAGAATTAATTACAGTGTCCCTCTGGGTGTGGGACAGTTGTCATTCACCCACTGAGGCTACCTCCTAAGCACACACTCTGCTGCCATCTCCACTGCCCACTGAGTCCAGACAACCATTACCTCTTCCTGGACAACCACAGCTGTCTCCTGACTGGTCTCCCCACGTTTACACAGGCTCCCTTCCTTCTCTCCCCAGCAGCCAGAAAGATCTATTCAAACAATAGATCAAATCGTATCCCACTGCTTCTACATCCCTTCCCACTCTCCTTAGAAGGGAAGCCAGGTCCTACCTGAGCCTGCAAGGCCTCACAGTCAGCCACCACTCTCCTGTCCAGCCTAGCTTGTACCTGATGGCCCTTCAACTTCCATGCTCTCACCCCCTGTGAAGAGTTTAATTCCGACTCTCCACAGAGACTTTGCGCGTGATGTTCCCTTTATCCGGAACATTCTCCCGTTATCAACTACATTCTATCCATTCTTCAGATCTCTGCTCACTTTTTCTTCTTCAGAGAAATATTCCTGGATCGCCCATTCTAGGTCAAGTTCTCGTAGAACTGTGTTTTCCTCCTGAGCACTTAAATCCATGGATAAGTATGGATTCCCTGATGTGACTGTATGACTGTCATCTCTATCTCCCACCAAGCTGTAAACTCTGGAGGGCAGGAATTTTTTGTCCTGCGTTATACCTCTAGTGCTTAGTATAATACTTGGCACAGAGTAAAAGTTCAAACCCTTGGAGGAAGTAATTAATTAATGAGGAATATCTATTCAATGGAGTTGGGCTCACCTTCTGTTAGCTGGGCAACGTCCTGTGTTTAGAGGTCCTCAGGGGAGATAGGACAACTGGATGAACTAGGAGTGAAAAGTGGAAGAAAAACAGAGTTTTGAAAGATTCAGAACCTTATGCTAAAATCAGCCATTGTTTCCCTGTAACGTGTGAGGGTCCCTTGTCGCTTGCCTATTTCTGCACCAAGAAAGTACAAAACTAACTCCCCACTTCTAATTGGAGAGCACACTTACTTTCTCTCTTTGGGAATGTTAGATTTTGTAGAAATTGGAAGAGGTGGGCAACAAGGAGCGGGAACGTGGGCTGGGTTTGCCATTGTCACTATGCCAAAGGGAAGAGACCTGCTAACATCTAAAGGACGTCCCCAGCTGCCCACTTTACTCATCATTCCTAAGAAAGAACACACACACACACACACACACATTCACTGTAAGAAAAAAAGTAAACCAGTGTCAAACCACTGGGTCAAATGACCTTGAATGACCTATCAGTCACTTGATGTACACTCAGCTTTCACCATGCACCAGGCACTCTGCTAGGTGTTGATATCACAGCAGAGAATGACCCTTTGGGTGCAAGGGCCTACAAATGGAAGCTGAGAGGGAAGTTTAAGGCCTGGGCTGCACAGAGAGGGGACACTGGCCTGGCCTGAGAGGTAGGCAGAGACTTGACAGAGGAACTGAGAGCGAAGCTGCAGCAGATCACCCCTCCAAGCTTTGGCTTGCTCATACGTAAAATGGAGACAGTAAGTCCCACCTCCCAGCGTGGCTGAGAGTGATAAACTTAAATAACAATAATGCTGGCTAACATCAGTGAGCACTAACTCTGGGCCAGCTGCTGGACTAAGCACATCTTGTGCCCCAGCTGGTTAAACCTTCATCACAGCTCTAGAAAGTAGGTACAAATGTTATCCCCATTTTACCAATGAGTAAAGTGAGGTTTAGGGAGGCTAGAACACCTACCCAAGCGTCTGGTGACTCAGGTCTGTCTGGCACCATGCTTTGAGGCAGGGCACTCCGCCACCTCCCTAGTGTGACCATGAAAAGCAGTCGACCCGAAGTAAACCATCAGTGAGTTTCGGTTCCCTTTCTCCCCTTGCCTGCTCCTCTTCTTTTCTTCATGGAGGAAAAACAACAACAAAGATCGCAGAGTTATTCACTGGTTTCTCTGGATTCCATGAAGCCAGTTTATCTGTGTAAATATAGTTTGTGAAAGGGCTTAGAAAGAAGAAACCAGAATATTGAGAATTATTCCCACCCTAAGAACAATAAACTAAATTTTTGAGTCCATTTGTGGCCTCAACCCTTACCCAGGGGAGGCCCTGGGCAAGAACACTCCAGGCTCTGCTGCCCCTGGGTTGGGAGGTCATGGAGTTTAAGGCCTGGTTGCCAAAGCATTCCAATGATGCAGTCCAAAAATTAGTCAAGCCCCCAAGGTGCTCGGAGTCAGACTTCCCCTCGGTCTCCTGTGGCTCGTGTTCTAGAAGATGTAGCTGCAGCTGCTGCTCTGCTGGCCACTCTGAAGGACTTGACACCATCCATCCACCAATGCATCACCCCACTGGCCTGGCCCTGCCTTCCCCTCTTGACCCATGCCCAGCCCTTTTACTGTGTTCCAAGGTTTGACCTCATAAAAGATGTATGCATGCATCCATTTGATTTATTCATTCCCTCCTTATCAGGCACCTACTATGTGCCGGGTCTCTATCCATGCATTTGTCAACTCCCCGTTGTGCCAATTTTCTAAGTATGTTTGCAGATAAAATCAGAGGAGGTGAACTGACTTCTGGCCAGTTGCCACGTTGCTCATTTGGCTAAGAGCATGTGCGGCCAGCTGTTCAGCCAGCCTCCTCCCTGCACTTGATTCCAAAGTTGCAGAGGTCAGACTGTGGGAGTGTGGTGCTGAAGTTATTGGGATGGTGTCCCTGCCTTCTCTAGCTCTGCTCAGCTGAGAACACTAAAGATCAAACCCCCAGTTCAATCCAAGCACCCCTGAGAGACTCTCCCCTCAGCGTATAGGGGCTGTTCTCTTGCAGTGGCAGCAAGGCTTGGTGGTTACTGGGCCAGTCCTTAAGCCATGCTCCTTGTTCTGACCTACATGCTAAGTTGGTCTGTTCTTTTAGTTCCCAACAAAGTAATCAAGTGCACAGACTTCAGAGTTGGCCACACTTGGGATCACTGCCTAGCTCTGGCACTTTCTAGTTTGGTAAACTTAGGCAAATTTCTTCATGTATCTAATGTGCAGCTGCCCATCTATAAAAGAGGGTGTTAATAATAATGCAGCACCTGCTTCATAGCGTTGGTTTGATGACTACATGAGATAGCGCACGCAAAGGGTTTAACCCAAAGTTTCTCAACCTCATCACCATGACATTTCAAGCTAGAAAATTATTTGTTGTGTGGGGTGTCCTGTGCCTTACAGGGTATTTAGCAGAATTCCTAGCCTCCACCCACTAGATGACAGTAGCACACCTCTCCTTCCATTGTGACAACGAAAAGCATCTTTAGACATTGCAAAAGTCCCCCAATAGAATTCCTGATTGAGAACCACTGGGTAAACCCAGTGCCTGGAAAATATGCTTGATTAATGTTAACCATAGTGTTTGCTGGCCACTGGAACCTATCCTGCTTGGATTATCTCTGGCTCCTGTCCAGGTCTTGTCAGTGCCACCCCCTGTGAGTTACCCCTGACCCCAGTTTTCTGTGTATTAGCAGGACCCTGATTCAAGATACCTGGAATTATGGTACTGTTTGAAGCCTGGCAATGCCCAAAAATGGGTCTGCTATGGCATACTGAACAGCTTAAGACCTGTCCCCCTGGGAATATCACAAACAAAAGAAAAGTAGAGAGAGGGTAGAATCAAGAGGAGAATTTCCTGAAGCAATTTAGAAAAAAAACGGAAACCAAGAAGGCTTGAGCATACTAAGAAGATGATAGGATTCAACCAATGCAATAAGACATGAAAATAAACAAAGATAATGATGCACTGTTAGTACAATCAATGTGGGGCCCAGAACCCATTTACTATAGACCTGTTCTGAAATGAATGTGTCTATGTATATAAAAATGCCTAGTCTATGACCTGGCACATTGCAGATCCTCAGTAAAAGTCCTCTGAAACCGTCATTCAGTTTAACTCATTTTTTTGTCAGGGAGAATGCTCTGTCAGAGAATTGGCTCAGTGTCCCATAATGTCAGGGTTAAGAGGGATCACCTGAGCCAACATGACTTGGCTCTTTAATTTTACAGCTGAAGACAATTACATAGAGAGAAGGGAAGTGGATTGTGCAGAATCAGGGTAAATGGGAAAAAACCAGAAATGAAATTAGGTGTTCCAGACTCTACCAGAGACTACAATACACATAGATATAGGCATCTATGCTGACTCACCCTGAGCCTAGAACTTAGGTTAGCTGGTATCAGACTCAGTGGCTGGAAGAGACATAAGCAGGTGCATTTGGCCAAGGACACACTCTAACCTCTGGCTTTGATACACCCCAAAACTATCATCCTAAACCCTCTTAACTCTGTTCCCCTGTGCTCCTGGTCTCACCTCCATTTTTATGTGTCTTTCTTCTCCCTACCTTCCTCCCACAAAGCCTAATCAAGCCTTATCCATACCATCTGATCCCATAAGATAACCTGACTTTTTAGAATTTGGTTTACTGTCTCCTCCCTGGCAACAACTAGCTCATACTGAGTGTTCAATATGTACTAAGAATTTTATATGCAATACCTGTCCGTACAATAAGGGTCAATACTATTATCTCCATTTTACAGGTAAAGAAACTGAGGCTCAGACAGTTTCACATGTGGGAAAGGAGAGCTAGAATGTTAATGAGCATAGAATTAAAATGCTAAAAGATTAAAGCACTAGCTTTGAGGAACATGACGTCCTAGAATAATAGGCGGAGGTGGTTAAATTCCTGGAGAGAGTAAACTAGATTAGTCTGAAGGCCAGAGGGAGGTGGAGGCTGGTGAATACTTTCTGGGAAGAGAGCTTATCTCCCAGAATTATGCCTATTCGTTCATGTCTGATAAAGAAAGATCCACTGAGGAGTGGGGAGGTAGTGGTGATAGAAGTCCTGGTCAGTGGGATTCACAGCCAGACAGCATCTCTCTGCTGCCTCCAGCCTGCATCCTGGATGCCCACATCTCATTCAGAGGCCAGGCCCATGCCATAACCAGGACAAATGCGTATTTGTCCCCACCAAATCATAGGCAGGGTGGAGATTACAGGGCTCCACCTGTCTTGACTGTGGACCTCCAGCTCCTGACCCACTTCTGACTAACACATCTGTGCAGTTGTCCAAGCCTATGACCCACTTCCCACAGGGCTCCTCCCCAGACAAGCTTCCCTGTGGACCTTCTCTGTGTCCCTCAGTTCCTGCAGCCTGCAGGCACCAGCACCGCCTGTTCTGGACAGCTCCACCCAGACCTCACCTGGGTGTTGTCCCAGTCTCCACCCTCTCCTTTCCCCTCTCAGCCCAAGTCTTCTGGCTCTGTCTGCTCTGGCCCAGAAACATGTCTCTCTCACGTAGGACTTTACAGTTGTTCCACCTGATCCAATTTCTCCCCCTCTGACATGCAAATCTGTTCATGTCAGGTTGCTGATTAAACACCTGCTATGGATTCCCTTTTCCTCTAGGATAAAACCTAAGACCAGAGGTTGTGTGTCCCACCCTGAGGCAAAAACAGTCAGTCTAGAATTTCCTCTACCTGGTGAGTCTAGAGAAGATAGGGTTGCTTAAATTAAGCACTAAGACTTTCAAACATTTCATCCCATGCACAGTAGCCCTTAGATCTTAGAACCTCACATTTTAAGGAGAGCTTAAATCAACTCCCTGCCATCACAAACTCAATATCTCCTTAACTCCTACCAATGAGAGAGAGAACTCACAACTCCATGAGGCAACCAATTATGTTGCATAAAGAACTTTCTTCTTATAGGGTTTTAGAATCTTACACTTGTATTACACCCAAAAGCTGATGACTTTCCACCCACTGCAGATACCCTTCTGCAACAAACCAACAAATAACCCGATTAACTCCCTTGAAATACCCATGCTTTGATGTAATTGGGTTTTTTAACCCAAATACAGGATTTTATCTCTTTCCCAAATAAATATCTTCTATCATATGAAATACATTTGGACTCTGAATTATACCATCAATATGATACTCCAGCTAGCTTTTACCAATCAAGTGTTTGATTCGCTTGCCTAAGAGTGCAAGCCTTAGAGTCAGACTGCCCAGGTTAAAATACCATCTCTGCCACCTACAAGCTGTGGAACTTTGGTTGAGTGACTTGCTTTCTCTGATCCTAAGTTACCCCATCTACAAAGATGAGACCTACCTTGCAAGGATTGTTTATTATAAGAATTAAATAAGATAATGTATATCAACAGCTAAGCATGGTGTCTGGTCTAAGTAAATGTTCCATAAATGTAACCTCTTATTGTTCTGAGTAATACCTTTATCTATGATGTTAGTGATGGATTTTGGATATTTTTCTCTAGAATCCCAATATTTAAAACAGAGAAAAGTGGCATTGTTCTGGTGGCAGCTTGGGTGGGTCTCACAGGGTCCCAATGCCTCTGCCTGTCCAATTCCTACTTACCTTCTTTGTAGCCTCTGAGATACTCTGGAACCTTAGGCCTCTACGCAGTCTCCTTGGAAAACTATTAATCCATATCATTAATAAATGCTCCACTAGGGAAGACCAATTGCAGAGATACATGGAATGTGTACTAGTATCTATTGCTGCTGTACCAAACTCAGTGTTTAGACAACACACATGTATTATCTTACAGTCTTGTAGGTAAAGCATTCAGAATGGACCTCACTAGGCTAAACCGAGATGTTAACAGGGCTACCTTCCTTCTGGAGGCCCTAGGGGAGAATCTGTTTCCTTGCTTTATCCAATGTCTAGAGATTACCACCTTCCTTGGCTCTTGGGCTCCTCCTCCATTGTTGGAGGAAGGCCACTCCAGGAAGTGCAAGGTGTTCCCTGAGACGTGCCTGCACAGGGGCTGTATCAGGACCAAGATTGGCAAACTGTTCCTGGAACACTTGCACTAACAAAGTGACCGCTGCTTGGCAAAGAACACCCTGTGTAGTACTTCTTAAGAATGGCCCCAGAGCAACCGAGAACATATAGTTCATTAAAAGAATAGCATGCCTAAGTATGATCCAGTAAACAAATTGTAATCATTGTTTCACTGTTTAATAAAAAATATGGGCTGCACTCCTAGCTGCTGTTTGCCTTAGTGAGCTGCAGCCCTCTACTGCTCATCACTGCATTCGGTCTGCCGGTGTCGTCTCTGCGCCCCCGACTTCATTATTACCAACACTCCATCTTCAAAACCAGCAATGTTAAGAGCCCATGTGATTATGTGGTCCTACCCAGATTATCCAGGAAAAGGTTCCAATGTTAGGGGCAGTCCATTATCAGCCTTAATTCCATCTGCAACCTTAATTTCCCTTTACTATATAACTTAACATATTTACAGTTTCCAAGAATTAAGATGTGGACATCTCTGGAGGACCATTATTCTGCTGGCTACAGCTTGTCACTAGAGACCCCCTTGGAGACCAGCCTAGATAAATTACTCAGCATTTGGGGATGTAAACATCCTATCTACCTTAGTACAGTATCTGCAACCCACTATTTTTACATGTGAATCTTGAACAAATGCCTTCTACAACCAAGATACAATACCCAGACTTACCAGATATAGCTGCCTTCTCAGGGTTATTAGTTACAAGCAAGAGAAACTGGCTCTAGCAGATTTAGGATTAGAAAGCCTTTGTTAAAAGGTTATTATAAAGCTCAGAATGCCTCTAAAAGGATGGAGAAAACTGATCATATATCAAGTAGCCAAGAACAGCCCGCCAAACCCTACGTCTGGGCAGAAGTTGTTGTTACTGCCCCTCCAATGCCATTGGCCTGGACACAGGACCCTTCCATGAGTGTTGTGGCCACCAACGCCCCTGAAAACTCAATCAACACAGCTGATTCTGCCTGCCAGCCCTGCTCCTTGACATTTCTCAAACCCAACTTCAAGTCAGGGGTGGCTGACTCTGGTTGGCCAAACCTAGAGCATCTGCCAGTGTACTACCCACAAGGGAGTTTGGGAAATTGAGCATGAGGCGTCTTCAGTTTTATGGTGGAAGAAAGATTCCACATCTCACCAAGATCCATACCTGAAATAATTCCTCCATATCAGTCCAAAAGTGGGGAGATAAAAATAATAATAACAAATACCCACAGCACTAATCTAGAAATCTTATTTTTCAAAAGAGAAATGTTGTTTTGGAATTACTAGTTCTTAGTGAACCCTGGTGCCTCCAAACCAATTCCTACTTCCTCTTCTAGATGGACATAAGGCCTAACCCATTTAAATAAGTATTTCTAGTTCATTTGCAAGGGCTGGTCTTAAATCCATAGTTTTGAGAACCCGGGTTTGGAAAATCAAGACAAGACGTGCCCCTCCCCAGTCTTCTGATTTCTCTCTCCACAGTTCTTCAAAAACACTGACAGGGACTTCGCAGAAATTTCTGCAAGTCCTTCTGGTACCCTGGGTGACAATTCGTGTGTGGTGGGACACTTGGATTAAGAGCAATGAGGTATACCCTCTGCCTTTCCTTTATCTTGAGTTCCAATCTTTCCAGATTAAAGGCTTTTGCCTTGATGTACTGAGTAGCTCTCCCAATTCTCTCTGGTAGCTGTCAGCATTGCACCACCATCACCATGCCGTGGACTCCCCTTCTGCCCCCACCATCGGTCTCCAAACAGCACAAAAAAACCTCTCATTTACATTTTCAACGGTGTTTCAAAACCTTAGCTCCTATCGAATTCAGCCTTTTTGACACAGCTCTTGCGAATGTGGGTCATCTCCCCAGGTTTCTGGCTGTGTGTTCTTTCTTAGTATTTGTGTTTTTAAAACCCAAGCCCATCAGAGATGACGCTATGAAGTCACACTGCTTTCCACTTCAGCATATTGGGATTATACAATGGAAGGAACATGGATGCTGGGCTCAGAGTCACAGGGACTGGAACTTCACCTAAATCTTTCACCAGCAGTGTGAGCTTTATCTCTAAAATGAGGGTAGTACCACCTACTCCCTCTCACAGAGCTGCACAACTGGGTAAGTACCTTTGGGTCAGCAACCTGTAGACGTGATTTTTTTTTTGAGTTTCCATGGGGCATTTTCCCTTTGGTGAATGAACATAGTTTTGTCTGTCAGTTCCGGCTATCACATTGCTTAAAAACAGATGGGCAGGCATCCACCAAATTTGGAGAGTTCTTTGACATAGTCCAACATAAAATATAGGCTATGTGGCATGTGTAATGTTCCCTTTGGGGAGCCAGGGACATTTCAAAATATACATAAAGTCATCCTCCAGAGCAGAGCCGTCCAGGAAGTATGAGGCCCTAGATGAATTGTTTCTATGAGGTTCTGACAAACAATCAATTTAGCTTTAAAATATATTATAAAATTCATGGGCCTGTGCGAGATATAGTAATTAATCAATGAAGGCTTAGAATAATGGGTAAAGAAGGGGTAATTATGTACTTGTTTACTGTCTAATAGTGCACATGAAGATTTTTCTTAGGGTGCAGGCAAAATTTCTCTCTGCTCATATCCAGGCACCCACTATCTCTTTGTGTTCTTTATTGTCAAATGCACCATTCTGGGTGAGTTTTATATCTCCCACCTTAAAAAAGAAAAAGTAGCGATGTCGTATTTACTTCCAATGCTATGGCATTCTACAACATGCTTGTTTGGAAAGAGTAAAGATCTTTGTGCCCATGCAGTTCCCTCACAGCACTTTTTAGTGCTGGTTACATCATTGCTCACATGCTGCCTCATCCATTGTGCCACCTCTGAATGAATACTGGCTTCCAGTGACTCAGCTCCATTGACGAAAGCCACGGATGCAAGCCTTACCCAGAATATGTAGGAAAATGTGAATGGTAATTTATTTTCCAGTTAAGTCAAATTTACCACTCGAAACTGCATGACCGACACATGGCAAAACAGATCTTCACATTCTATCTGGAACTCTTTCAGCCATAATCACCATGTTCCTAGAATGTGACCTCTTTCGATGTTGACCACAGGATGGCCTTCCACTCACAGGTACCAGTGGGGAGCACAGATGAAGAGCCCATGGGGAAAAGAAGAAGAGTAGTCCCATTCACACAAGGAATGCCCATCCCTTGTCTACATGGCTTAAGAGTAACCCAGAGGAGCTTATCACAATGCATCAGATGCAAGAAGGTCGGCAGTAAGAAGTCTCATTGGCCATCTCAAAGCACCTCTGGGGGCTGTTCAGAGGATGAGATAACCACCCTGGGACCAGCAGCGAGGGTTGCACAGAGGTTGGGGGAGAGTGAGAAGGTGTGAGGCCTGGGAGGTCAACAGGGATCAAAGGACAGCAGGGTCAAGTAGAAAAGTATTGAGAGGATAGACAAACCAAGCAGCAAGATCAAGATAAGAAAAGGCATAGAGCTTTGTAAAAAGAAGTTGCACCCAGGAAACATCAGATGGTCTCTTGTGGCTGTACTCATGTGTCCAACTGGGAAATTTGAACTTTGCGCTTTAAGCCATGAGCATCTCATGTAGTGTCTCCTGCTTGAGACACTACATGACCAGACTAGGATTTTAGGAAAATCAACATGGTAGCAAAAGAAAAGTCAATCTGAAAAAAAGATTGGTGGATGAGAAACCAAATAGGAAGAGGTTATTTTCATTACCCAATAAGAGAGGAAGAGAGTCAGAAGTGAACTTAAGTAAGGAGTTGTTGGGTAGGAGAGAACAGGGTTTTCTGAACACATTTCAGGGGCCAAACAGTCGAGTTGTGGTGATGGATGGATGTAGGAATGAGTGTTGGGGAGGAGCCCAGAAGGACTCCCAGGTCCTAGCTTTGGTGACTGTGTGAAGAATGGTGTCATTCCTGAAACTTGGAATAGAGGAGAAAGAGCAAGCTGGGCAGGAAAGGAGATTAATTCAGGCTGGGACTTGTCAAGTTAAAGGAGAATATGGAAGAAGAGGCTCCCAGAAGACAGGGCACACATTCTCCATAGTCAGGAGTGAAGTGTGGCCTGGAGAGGGTCTTGGCTGAACGGGAAGCCACAGAGAGGGTTCTGGAATGAGATGGGAACTCAGAAGAGAATCTGGGAAACACTGAAATTTAAATAATTATTGTGAAGGAAAAATCAAGAGTTACAATGCAGGAACAAAAGTCTGTCTTCCAACTATTGGAAGCCACACCCTGTTCCTTGGCCAAGTTTCCATAATGAACAATCCTCATATACCCTGATTCTCTCTTTTATTTTCCAATGATAGTAAAAGCACAATATGCATCCTCATCACATGTACAAAATCTGTGTACACAATTACTCTAGAGCTTAACAAACGTGCTCTCTTGAATCAACAAACACCAACATGGGCACTGAGTTCGCCAAAGGCTGACTTCAAGAAATCAGTAGAATGGTGCTGATAGACTGGTCATGAGGGCTGATCAGTCATGGTCACCAGCCCTGTAGGGGGTGAGTCTAGGAGCTGGAGCTTAGACTCCCTAGACAGATAAGGGTGGGAGGCCCTTAGATTTACTTTGGTCTTCTGCACTTTCAGGTGAAGAAACTGAGGCCAACAAATTGGAAAGATTTACTCAGGGTTAGAAGCAAAACCACATCAGTGTGACTAAATTTTCTGAGGTTGATTAACATGTCATAGTGCGCACAACATTTCCAAAGTCTGTCTGTAACGCAACCGGGGTGCCGCTGGCCTAGTTCAGAAACTAATGAGTCTGCAGTTCTTCCAGCTCATTCAGAAGATCCTGGGATGAGACACGATCCTGGTAAGACGGGGAAGGAGCAAAACAGGTGAAACTTAGCACCCTCCATGGGGCTCCAGAGACTGCGGTTGCCGTCTACCCCTCCCTCCCTAAGGCTACTGGGGTCTGCATTTTTACCAGGGCAGGGTCTCTGGAGTCGTTTCATGATGATGAGAAGGAGACTAAGGAGGGGATCCAAACCTGTTTTGCAAAAGAGACCTTCCTTGAAACTAGCTTGTGCAGAGATGTTCCTCCCTGAAAATAGCTGTACCTGGATGGGCATCTTCATGGCTTCCTGTCTGATATCCCTGCCTCTGGTCTTACTCTACTTCAGTCCTTCCCTCACACAGCTGCCAGAGGAACCTTTCTGAAGCACACTTTGGTCTATGTTACACTGCTTGGAAACTCCCAGGGCTCTCTCCCACCTCCGACCAGTTTGGCAGAGTACTCAAGACCTTGGGCTCAGTCTGACCTTCAGCTTTTCCAGCCATCACTTCTCTCAGTTTCCCCAGAGTTCTGACACTCCAGGGATCTGCCAGTTCCCTAAACACAACAAATATTTTTATGCCCCAGTGTCTTTGCACATGATCCCTGGAATGCCATTTACCTTGTTATCCATTAAGACAACTTCTATTTATTCCTATTAATTTAAATACTTTGTACCTTGATGTTAATCCCACAAAAACAGGCTGATTCTGTCAACATGGTGGAATGAATGTCTGGGAGCTAATCAGACCACTTGCCACAGTCAGGAGGGAGGGGAAGGCTGACAGTAGCTGTAATAACGTAGGATCAGCCTCCACATGAGGGTGGGGCAGGAGGACCACTAAAGGAGTTACCACGAAGTGACCTGGTGGTCAGGCTCCCACCCAGAGGGGGATCCATTTTTCAGCTCAAACCTTATTCAGAGTTACTTTGCCTACCAGAAGGGAGGAAAAGACCACCTCCTTCACTAATTCCTTATAACAATTCTAATTGTAGAGGGACCACAGGGAGTTTAGGAGCCTGAGTTATGGATCCTAGGGGCAGGAGGCAGGGGCAAGGAGTGGTCCATTGAATTAAAAAAGAAAAAAAAAGCAAGGGCAAGCATTTTCCAGAGTATATTAGAAGAAGCAAAACTCCTCAGAAATATTTAAGAATATCATCGATGGTCCATAAAGTAAGCTTTGGGTGAGAACATAATCCAAAGCTGAGACTTTTTTTTCAAAGAGCAATGTGAGTCCAGACATGCTTGAGCAAGAACAACGCGCCTCCAGTCAGAAGTCAGATGTGTCTCCAGGAAGAAGCAGATATATCCATGCTCTCGGCTGTTCCTAGCCTTGAGTTTCCACCAGAGACCTAGTGGGGGTAAAATGGGAGCTTACACAGAACCCCCATAGCATATCATGCATAGATTTTCCTAGACCAGTGTCCTCAAGTTACCCAGATGGGCTTCTCAGTCTAGAATATGAGCTCAATATTCTCTGCAAACATTTTTATTGTGTTCATCCTAAATCGCTGTCTCTCCAATTACTACATAAGAATATCTGAGCTGAGTACCTCCAACCTGACACATTAAAGTGTGGTTTGCAGGGCCACATGGGACATTCATTCATTTAACAAGTATTTGTTGATCCCCTCCCTTGTGCCAGAAACTGGGGGTATAATAATAAACAAGGGAGCCTATGTTATTGGAGTTGACAGTGTAACAGGAGAGGGGGTACAGATGAGCAGCCAGGACTTATTACAGTGCACTCCGTACTGTAATGGGGAAAAGGAAGGGGGCACAGAGACACAGAGAAGAGGCATGTGATTTGACCCACAGGGTCAGGGAAGGATTCTTGGAGGAATGATGTCCATCTGAGACACCCCATTACACAACATGGAAGGGCAATGGAAAATGGAAGTGTGTTCCAGGCAGAATGAGCTGGGGAAATGCATGTGCAAAAACCTGGAGTTGAAAGAGGTCATGGCCTGGAGGGGAACGTGAGATGAGCAAGCCAGACCCAGGTGTGGACCCTGCCTGCTTCAGCCTGTCTACACGTGTTCCCAGGGAAGAGAGGATAAAGTCGGGGGCAGAGCCAAGGGTTGGCCTTCCCCTGCCGCTCCCTTCTCACGTGAGCTGGAGGCTGCAGGGAGACGGTGGTACTTGAAGCCCCAAGCCCAGCAGCTCAGCTTTCATCACACAAGGAAGGATGAGAGGAAAGTCCCAGCCACAAGCAGAGACCCTTCCTGTCCCTCTTCTTTGCCCTGCCCTACCTCCATCACAGTCGCAGCTAATAAGAAGCTGCCCTCTTGGACAGACCCGGATCCTGGGACGGGGGTGAGAAGGGGGAGGGGGACCCAAACACCTGCCCAATTCAGTCAGGGAAGCGGTTTGTCGCTCCGTGGCCCAGAGAGGAGGTAACTAGCTGCGTTTCAGTCACATATGGTGGGGCGTGTAGACGTGGAATGGGCCTGTGCAGGCGCTCAGGGGAGCCTTCTGGGAGGCGTTGCACCTCGCCACGGCCAAGAGCCATCTTTTCGGGGATGTGCAACATGTAGATGCAGGACCCGGCCCAGGACAGGCAGCTTCCACTATCATTTATAGTTTCCAAACATTTTGATATTTGCCAAGCACTCACTGTGCTCCAGGCTTAATGTCTATCATGAACTTGACTCCTCACAACAAGCCTACAGGATAGGTAATACATCCCCATTTTTGAAATGAGGAAACTAAAGCCCAGGGAAGTGTACAGAGCTTGCTAAGAATCCATTTCTTAAATGACAGAAAGAACATTTGAACACTTGCCTCCCACTTCCTCCCACTCCCATCCCTGTATCAGCTCAAGTAACCATCCCTAGGGACCTGGAAAGGTTGGCAAAATTAAGCTTCGGCTGGAGAAAGTGAGGCTTAGATAGGTGGTGGAAAGTGCCAGAAACATGTGTGTTGGCCTGATAAGTTTGGACCAGTCAGCACATTTTCTGAGGCAGCTCCCCCCCTGAGCACCACCTCCCATAATCTCATTTTGACCTTTTAATGAAAAATAAACGTCCCCACCTCCACCCTGTTCACTAGGCCAGATCAGGCAATTACAGAGTGTTTGTGTGCGGGGGTTAGTTCGGAGACACTGGGTTGGCCGTGAGCGATGATGACAATGAGGAGACCCAGCTGGCCCTGCTGGGCCTTCCCAGGCCTTCTTGGGGCCCCTCTCCTGCCACCCTGCCCCCTGCCACCTGCCACCTGCCCAGAATCCCTCTATGCTGCCCACCATCACAGAACTCAGTCCTAGAACTAAAGATTTTACATGTTTTCCAATCAAACTCTAAGACAAGGCCGTACAGCCTGGTGGGCAAGGGCTTAAGAACTGAGGTGAGCCCTGACCTTCACCACACACTCACTCCATGCATGTGCCTGGACAAGTGACTCCGCCTCTCAGAGCCTCAGTGTTGTCTTCTGTAAAACGGGATGGTGGTGGCTCCCAGCTCACAGGGTTAATGACAGAAGCCATGTAAACAGAAGGCATCAGGGCTGAGTACATGACAAAAGCTCAAAAGACATTAGTTGTTGGACTGTGTTTTAACTTGTTATTGAAGTGTAATGAACACATAGATAGAAAAATGCACCGATCGTAAGTGCCTAGCTCACTGGCTTTTACAAACCGAACACATGCATGACCCTCATCCAAATCAAGAAATGGAACATGCCCAGCATCCCAGAAGCCCCCACGCTCAGCACACCCACACCTTTCCAATCACTATTGCCTCCCAACACTAACTCCTAACCTTACTTCTAACAGCAGGGGTTGGTTTTGCCTGCATTAAAGATGGCAACATGGTTTTATTACTATTATTAAATGTGTGCCAGGAACTGGGATGAGTCCTTTAGATGTGTTATCATAGTTAGTCTTCACTCAGAGCTCTGAGGCAGGTATACTCACATTATCCCCAGGTTATAAATAAAGAAATGGAGATGACCCTAAGGAATCTGAAAAAATGCTGGTAGAATTGAGTTTAGAAAGATCACAGTATCCAAGATCAAAATACTGAAAACAATTGCATTTCTATATACTAGCAACAGACAATTGGACATTTAAATTTAAAATACCATTTACAAAAAACTTACGGGCAAATTTTAAAACCAAGAAATATTGAATACTTATGGATAAATTCAACAAAATTTTTACACAAACGGTACAGTCAAAATTTCAAAGTGTTGCTGAAAGAAAATAAAGAAGATTTAACTAAATAGGAAGTTACACTGTGTTTATGGACTGGAAGACTCAGGATTGTGAAAATACAAATTTACCCCTAGCTGATCTATAATGTCAATGCAATCCCAATCAAAATCTCAGCAGTTTTTTTATTAAAGAAATTGACAAACTGATTCTAAAATTACATGACAATGCAAAGGACATAAAAGAGTCAAAGTGATTTTATAAAAGGATGGTTTGGAGAACTTCACTAACCTGATTTCAAGACTTCCTATAAAGCTACTGTGATCCAGACAGCGCAGTTCCGGGGTAAGGAGAGGTACACAGACCCTCGAAACACAACGGAGAGTCCAGAAATAAGCCCACATGAATATGGTCCGCTGATTCTTGACAAATATGCCCAGTTAATCCAATGATAAAAGGATAGTTTTTTCCTACAAATGGTGCTGGGATAATTGGACATGCATATGCACAAAGAATAAATAAATAAACAGAAGAAGAATCTTAGCCCTTGCCTCTCACCACACATAAAATTAATTCAAAAATTGATCACAGGCATAACTGCACAAGCTAAAACTATAAAAGTTCCCTAAGTAACAGAAGAAAATCTTTGCAACATTGCAATAGGCAAATATTTCTCACATAGGATGTAAAAGAAGGGGGAGAAAAACATGACCCATTTTTTTAAATGATAAATTAGACGTCATCAACATTAAAAACTTTGAAAGGCACTACTAAGACAACAAAAAAAACAAGGTACATACTGGAAAAACTATTTATATACATATGTCTGGACAAAGATTTGTATCCAGAATATTTAAAGAAATCTTACAACTTGGTAATAAAGAATCAGCACAAATTTTTTAACCTGGCAAAACACTTCACCGTAGAAGTTATACAAATTAGCCCCTATGTACATGAAAACATCATTAGTCATTAGAGAAAAAGCTAAAAGTAAAATGAGGTAATATGGGATGCCATTAGAATGTCTAAAATTCAAAAGTCAGACAACACCAAGTGTCAACAAGGAGGAAGAGCATGAGAAACACTCACGCACTGCTGGTGAGAATGCAAAATAGTACCATAATTTTGGAAGACAGTCTGGCAGTTTCTTAGAAAGTTAAACATACACGTACCATACAACCCAGTAATCTCACTTCTAGGTGCTTGCTTAAGAGAAAAGAAAACAGATGTTCATACAATCTCTCTCTCCACCCATTGTCTCATGGCTCACTGCCTTCCTGGCTTTTGCAGATGCAATCACAACAGGTTGAGGGTGAGGGCATCATGCAGGGTGAGTACTGGAGCCCAGCTAGAAAGTGAGGGGGGAAAGGAAATATACAGACACCTTTCTTTAAAGCCTTAGGAACTACATAAGGGGCCTCAGTTCTCAATGGGTTACCATGTATAAGGACAGTACACAGGGTTGTTGAACCCAGACTCTGAGCCCCAGTGGCGAGATTTCTGGCCCAGTGGAGGGGATATTCAAAAAGCCCTCAGTTAAACTGTCCCCAAGTCAGCCACAGGTAAGCCCTGTCTGTGTCTTCAGTCAATAAGATCTTCCCTGCCTTCTGCTGGGACTCTAAGTTATGTTGGGTCCATAAGAGGAATTAACATACCATCCTACAAATGTCATTGAAACACTTTCATCTAATGGCTATCATCTCTATTTGTCCTAGAAGAACATGAATGTGTGTGTGGGAGGGGGGGAGGGAGAGAGAGAGAGATGGGAGAGAATGAGGCTGAAAAACTATATGAAGGACAGATTGTGAAGGCCCACATTGGGTATCTGAAGTGCTAGGACAATGAGCGACCATAGGAAGGACACTGGACAGAGACAACATCAAAACTATGCTTTAGATAAAATGTACTAGCCACCAGGGTCAGGATTGACCAGCGTGGATGGGTGAGATGTGATGAGGTGGCCTGGGGCATCAGCAGTGATGACAGAGGGGGCAAGATAGATTCCTGTACTAGAAGCGTGTCATTCTTCAGTATGTCTATCTGTCATCTCTTTAACAGACATTTGCAGCTTGGGAGAAATACAACACAATGAGTTCCTATCTCCGAGGTAGAACTCAAATAATGTCCACACTCCCGTGTGGAAGTGGCCACTATGCTACAAGCACAGGACCAACCTTCAGCAATCAGACGCTCCAGTCAGGAAGTAGTCAATGGGAGGACTCTCTCTGCTTGGGCTCACTCGCGGTTTTGCTGGCGTAGGAAACAGCAAAGGCACTCAACTTTCAGGGTGGCATGTTTGCCAAGTCAAACTGCCCACCCAGAAGCAATCCCGGTGCTGGTAATGGCAGTGGTCAGCGATAAGGTCAGGCTTCCGGTGTCCAATAATCAGTGGCAGCTTCAGCAATGACAGTTGCACCATTAGGCCAAATTTGCAATGTGGGCTTAGATGGTCTTAGAAGCTTGGCCTCAAGCGAATTTATCCCTCTCACACATTAATTCTGGAAACTATTCAATTTATTTCCTTCCTGGGTATGTGTTCTGTCATTTGCAACTGAGAAGGAGGGATAATACAATTCTTAGACATTTATGGGTAATGTGAAGAGGATTTAGTAACTTAGGGACCCAACAAATAATACAGTGACTGATGCATAACTGATAATCAGTAAATACGTGAAATTTGTATTAAGAGGGAGGAAGGGAGGAAGGAAGGAAGGAAGGAAGGAAGGAAGGAAGGAAGGAAGGAAGGAAGGAAGGAAGGAAGGGGGAGGGAGGGGGAGGGAGGGAGAGGACAGGGAGGGAGGGAGGGAGGAAAGAAGTAAAGAGGGAGGGAGAGAGGAAAGGAATGAATGGGACATAAACCGAGTACATGTAGTGCAAGAGAGAAAAGCATGTAGGGGACCCACAGATTTCTGATTCAGACAGCTTTGTGGGAGACAGTGCCTTTGCTGAGACATGGAAGACAGAAGACAGAGCAGGCCTAAGGAGGAGATGGTGAGTCAGGTTTGGGAGTGTTAGGTGTGAGTTTCCTCTGGTACATCCCAGTACTGATTTCCAAGAGATAGTTGGATATTTAGATACAGAGTTCAAGGGGAAGCTCAAGGCAGCAGACACTGATTGGAGGGTGACCAGGACAGAGTGAGAAGTGAGCGCTGCTAGTGGAAGAAATCCCTAGTGAAAGAAAAGAAGGAGCATGGGATTCTGGAAACTACCAGCATTTATTGATGACTTGAGGGAAAGATGCTCCCAGAAGAGAATGAGAAAAACTCCCAGAAGTTCAAGGAAAACCAGGCCCTGCTCCAGAGCATGAAGCCTGTAGACAGGGGTGTAATCCAAGCCAGCTGTGGAGGAACCCAGACCCACACAGGAAATCTTTCTGCTTTTGTTTCCACAGTGTTTGAGCCCAAATCTCAGCTTCCCAGATGCCTTGCTCTCACCAGTCATAGAAGGTAGACCGACTGACCCAGCTGCAGACTCCTGTCAACCTACTGTGGGCTGGATACCATGCAAAGCAAGTTACAGTTGCTCTTTTTTACCCTCCAAACTGCCCTGGGAGTGAATTGGCACTTGTCCCATTTGTCTGATAAGGAAACTGAGGCCCAAAGGTCACATCCCCAGCTTCCCACAGGGGTGGTTATTAAAATTGTCCAGCAGGAGATTCTGAGACTTTAAATGGGAGGAAACTTAAAAAAAAATAGCGAGTTTGTGTTACAGGAAACTGAGGCACAGAGGTGTTACTTGCCTGATGTCACGTGGCCGGGAACTGGATCTAATCCCCAGCTAGCTGCCTTCAGGATCTGATGGTGATAATGATAATGATGATGACACTGACTATGATAATGACAGCAATAATGACAATAATTACTGCTGTATTTACAAGGCACCGATTATGTGTCAAAACTGATGTTTCATGCATTATCTCACGTAATCTTCGTGACAACCCAATGAGGTAGGGGTTATCACAAATCCCAGTTTGATCATGGGTACCAAAGGGCTCAAACTGCCACTGTGAGCGATGAAAAGCCTTCCACCGGGACTTGGGGCTGGAGGAGGGCAGGCAGGACAGGACAGGAGTCGGGCTGCCCAGCACGGCATATCCCAGGTCCTCAGACCCAGAAACGGCCCCAGGGAACACACGGCCTGGATATTCTGCCCAGGCAAACCGCAGAAGCGTCGGAGTCGCTGCTGTCTCCTGCCTTCTGTGAGCTTGTAGCAGCTTGTGCAGATCCCTGGATGACATGCGCAACCCTCCTGTCCCAAGTGTTAAGGAGAGAGCCGCCCTACATGCTACGGGGCTCATTTCTCCAAGCCCAGCCAGACCCAAGACCTTGAAATGAGCCGGGCATGAGGCTACAGGTTGGGGCAGTGGCTAAAAAAAGATCCCCAGATAGCAGACCCCGGAGGGGATTTCGACACCACCACGAGGCTCTGTGCTTCGACTTTTTCTTAGTCCTTCTGCCAGAATGAGGGCCTGCTGGACAGTTTATCACCTTTACCACATTTGAAATAGTATTTCAATAATATTCCTAGCAAAAGTATTGTACTTGACTTGGTGAAGACCCCCACTGCCTAGTAAGGTGCCTGCCTGCCCCACAATAAAAATCGACATTTATTGAGCACTTACTATGTGATAGGCAAGGGGCCATGGACCTTACATACATCCTCCTTTACAGAATCTTGGACTTGAGGCTTAATTCTGCTGTACAGGCTGTGGGACCTTGATGAAGGGACTTCACATCTCTGAGCCTCAGTTTCCCCATCATTTTTCCCAAACATCCAGTTATGGGAAGAGAAGAACAAAAACGTGACCCTGGAATCATGCCTACAAACACAAAGCATGAGCGAGTGTACATAGAGACCTGGGTGCCCAGGCGGGTCTGTGTGTGCATACACACTGGAACAGATGTGTGCATACAAGCACTTGCACGTGAGCATAGTCATCAGAACCCACATGTGTTCCCTCTGAGCCCCCTGCCTCCGCACTGTGGCTCCCGACAGGTATCAGGGTTGCTCTTTCTACCTCTCTGCCTGCCACACTGACAAGCCTTTCCTAGTACAAAGACGACGGCTGCCTCCCGGCTGTTGAAGCCTGGGCTGTGAGCCACTGCCTGCCCGTCTGCTCAGCCCCACGCCCTGCCCACTTGCCTCTCTTGGGGAGATTTCCCTTAGGCGGGGTAAGTGAGCCAGCTGTGACCCCTGAGGGAAAGGGAACCTGGGACGATGTTGCAGGGGTGGGAAGGGGACATGTTCCAGGGCCCATTTTACTCTCTCAGTATCCTAAGTAAATGCGCCCTCCACAAAAGCAGGGACTTGGGCTTGTCCACATGAAGTGGACACTTTATAAATATATGTGATGGGACACTGACCACTCTCCGAGGTCACTTTTATAAGCCCCATTTTACAAAGGACAGAACTGAGGTTCAGAAAGCTTCAGTAACAGGGTCGCACAGCACGTGCACAGCAAAGAAAACGTTCGGACCCAGTTCCATCCTGCACCAAAGCCTGTGTTTATGCCACAGTGCCCAAGAAGGTGTCACTGTGTGGGCAGCTGGTGGGGTCGAAGACGAGACAGCTGGGGTTTGCCCACCCGCCCTGACACAGAGCTCTTCGCCAGAGGGACAGGCAAGAGGGAGCTGCCTCAGCCTGAGACTGTGTCCAGGCAGGGCACTGACTTGGAGACCAGCCTAGCAGAGCTCTGCAGAGCAGTCTCCTCGTCTGTAAACTGGGCTAGCACACCACATCTCTCGGGCTTGGCAGAGACCGGAAGAGTGTTCCAGGTAGGGATCAACACGTACAAGGTGTGGCCAGAATACGGGGTGTGTGTGTTTGGGGGAGGGGTTGGAGATGCAGGTCTGCTGAACAGCAGGTTGGGGGAAGTCTGGACAGGAGCAGGGGCAGATCCTGAAGGCTCTGGGGAAGCCATCTATTTTGTTTCACAAACCGGGTGGCTTGAAACAAGCGAAGTTTATTCCCTCACCATTCTAGAGGCCAGAAATCCAAAGTCAGCTTCCCTGGGCTGGCATCCAGGGGTCAGCAGGGCTGTGCTCCCTCTGGGGCTCCAGAGGAGAATGGTTTCTTACCTCTTCCAGCTGCTGAGGGCTGCTGGCATTCCTAGGTTTCAGCCGCATCACTCCAGACCCTGCCTCCCTGGTCACATTGCTTCTCCTCTTCGGTCTGTGTTCTCTTCTGTCTGGGTGGTAAAATCACCCTCCCCCTCCCTCCTATAAAAATGCACGTGGTCCTGGCTGGCCTGGCTCCATTGGTGGGGCATTGTCCTGCAAACCAAAGGGTCGCTGGTTCGGTTCTTGATCAGGGCACAGGCCTGGGTTGCAGGTTCTGTGCTGTGCTCCCTGTCGGGGTGCCTACAGAAGGCAGAGGGCAGCTAATCCATGATTCTCTCTCACATCGATGTTTCTCTCCCTCTCTTTCTCCTTCCCTTCCATTTCTCTAAAATAAAATTAAAAATGTTTTTTAAAAAAGAGTGCATGTGATGGTATTTAGAACCCACCAGGATTATCTCCCCATCTCAAGGTCCTTAACTTAATCACAACTGCAAAGACTCAAAAAAAAAAAAAAAGTTCCATTAACAGGCTTCAGGGATTAAGAGCAGATATTTTTTTGGGGGGTGCATTTTTTAGCCTCTCCTACCTTCTAGATAAATTTATACTTTATAACCATGGCAGTGGGGACCACTGGAAGGGTTCAAGAGAAGAACGTGATGATGAGGTTTCTTTTCTAAAAGAAATGTGGACTTTTTTTCTCCTATATCCTGTGGGAGGTCCAACTCCCTGCACAAGATTCTGAAAGGTCCCTGAGACTTACAGTCTTCGGCCACTTCTGGCTCCCTGTTCCCCGGGATTCACTTTCTCACTTACATAGTGTTCCTTACACCCCAACTCAAATGCAGAATTAAATCTCCCTTCTTTGATCTTCACCAATGCCCACCCCTCCAAAAATTCACTCGTTCCAAACATCATTGTGTGCTGACAACTTGACTGAAGGTTCGCAGGGTCAGAGAGAATTTACGTCATGCAATGCAAACAATTGTAAATGAAGGATTAAGTACCTTATTCTTATATGTACTCCAGCCACCAAGCTTCTCCAAGTGAGCTGTTATTTTCGTAAGCAATGCTAACGGCCTCCCCAAAAGGATCTCTAAAACTAGCAGTTGCAATAAGAATTTTTCCCCCGATGTATGTGTGTGTAGAAGCATGGGATAGGTACGTACATTTGGAGAGACACTACGTGTGTAAATACACACACACACACACACACACACACACACACATGCTCCAAACATCACAACTCAGTTCCAGCTTGAAAGAAGCATGTTCTAATATCATCACCACAAGCAACCGACCTGTCTGGTTTGAGCAGGTAATTAGCATCCACCAGGAAGGCCAGGCCCAGTGCTCCACTGTGGATCCCAACAGACTTCTTCACAGCGAGAGGCTCAGCTTTGGTGTAATTACCTGTGCTTTGCACACCAGTTGCCCCGGTGTGATGTCAGTCCTTTCACATTGTTTATTTTAATTAAAACAGAAATTGCAGGTCTTCGGTGCCTGTAATTACAACCTATGAACTAAATTGACTGAAGCCCCTAATTAACCTGAAACACGTCTACCTGGCTGGAGGTGTAAGTCTGGACTTGACTGGTGCAAGGCATTACATCGGCATTGAAAAGAGAGCTGGGGGAGAGCTAGGAGAGACTGGGATAGGGTGGCAATCCTTCAAAATCCGCACGTGGTGACCTGTGCCCGTTAGGCCATAGTGGGTCCAATTTCATTGCCAAACATACCCATGAGCAAAAGACATATTCAACAAAAGTGTATGGATGGCACCTGATAATCAATTAATGAAATATACCTTACCAATAGACTAAAACACAAAATCCACATAATCAATAGAAGCAGGAAAAACATTTGACAAAATCCAACACCTTTTCATGATTAAAAAAATTCAACAAACTAGGGAATAAAGGGAACTTTCTCAACTTGATAAGGGACCCACACCTATGAAAAACCACATCATACTTTATGACGAAAGACTGGATGTTCCCCTAAGATCAGGAACAAGACAAGGATGCCCTCTTGCCTCTTCTAGTCAACATTATACTGGAGGTTTCAGCCAAGGCAATTAGGAAATGAAAAGAAATAAAGACATCCAAATTGAAAAGAAAGAAGTAAAACTGTCTTAGATGGTAGAATCTTATATATACGATATCTTAAGGAATCCACCTAAAAAATATTAGAACTAACGAACAAGAGCAGAAAGGTTGCGAGAAACAAGTTCAATGTACAAAAGTCAATTATATTCTTACACACTTGCAATGAACAATTCAAAAACAAAATTAGGAAAATAATTCAAATTACAGTAGGATCAAAGAAGACTAAAATATTTAGGAATAAATTTTTTAAAAGATACAACAATTACACTCTGAAAACTACAGAGTATATTGTTGAAAGAAAATGAAGGAAGACCTACAAAACCGGGGAAAAATTCCATGTTAATGGATTGGAAGACAATACTGTTAACATGGCAATATTCCCCCAAATTGATCTACAGAGTCAAAGAAATTCCTGTGAGAATCCCAGCTGGCTTCTATGTAGAAATTGATAAACTGATTCTAAAGTTCCTATGTACCTGCAAGCTTCTCAGAAGAACAACAACAAAAAAAATCTTTGGAAAGAACGAATTTGAAGGATTCATATATTCTGATTTGCTTTCACCATAAATTAGTTTTGCCTCTTTTAGAACTACACACAGACGGAACGAGACAGGACATACTCATGAGCGTGGCTTCTTTGACCTGCTAAGGTTGCGATTTGTTCCTTTTTAGTGCTGAACAGTATCCATTGTATGAACGCACCATAATCCGTTTATCCATTCTTCTACTGATGGACACCTGGCCTGTTTCCAGTTTTTGACTATTATTAATGATATCCCTACAGGGGCATTCCCTTATTAGTTCTAGTAGTTGTTTGGTATACTTCTAAGCATTCTCCACATAATCGTGACACTTGAAAAATAGATACAGTGTGACTTTCCTTTTCTGTCTGTATGCATCTTATTTAGTTTTGCTGTTGCTGTTGTTACTGTGTGTTGCCTTTTTGCAATGGCTGCGATGTGGAATACGAATCACAAGAGGTAGGACTTCTTTGCCTTGTTACCAGTCTTACCTTAGTAAGAAAGCGTTCGGTATTTCACTAGTGTAATTTTCGCTATAGCTTTTTAATAAATAGCCTTTATCGATTGAGAAATATCCCTTCTATTCCTAGTTAGTTGAGTTTTTATCATGAATAGATGTTCATTTTCATCAAATGCCTTTTCTCCTTGATATTTTTTCCCTTCTCATTTTGTCAATGTGGTGGATTACGCTGTTGGATTTTGAAATGTTTAACCAACTTTGCATTCTGGGATAAATACTATTGAGTCATGACATGCTGCCCTTTTCATATATTGCTAGATTTGATTTGTTAATATTTTGTTAAGAACTTTTGAACCTGTGTTCACACAGGGTTTTAGTGAGTAATTCATTCTTTCTCTCACTTTTTCTTTTTGGAATGTCTGTCAGATTTTAGTATGATTATTTCATAAATGAGTTTCATAAAGTGAATTAGAAAGTGTATTCCTTTTTTTTTCTAAAAGAGTCTGTTTCATTGGTGTTATTCCTTCCTTAAACATTGAAAGAATTCATTAATGAAAATATGTAAGCCTGGAATTTTCTTTGAGGGAAGATTTTTAACTTTTTTGACCCTATACTTACATGAGAGAATTTGATATTTGTTTATTTGTGTGCTTGGGAAGGGGTTTATTTTAAAATCTTGTTCTTTCTTCTTCGGCCCTTTAACTCACAGACCTCTGATGCACTGAGACAGACTCTCCGACTCCCGCCGCCTTATTTTCTGACGTTCAGAACCCAGGGAACATGAGCATCTGGATAGTCATCCCCCCTTCTCCAAGGTTTCAGTTTCCCACGGCCAACCACTGCCCAAAAATATTAAATGGCAAGTTCCAGAAATAAACGACGTATACATTTTAAACTGCACACCCTTCCAAGGAGCATGCTGAGCTCTCTCACCGTCCTGCGCAGGTCACGAAGCATTCCGTTTTCTAGGTGTCACAGTGCTGGGGTTCAAGTCACCCTTATTTTACTCCACCGTGGCCCCAAAGCCATTCACGTTACTGTGATTATAGTACATTGTTGTGATTGTTCTATTTTATTGTCAGTTATTTTTGGTGATCTCTCATGGTATTTAATTTATAAGTTAAACTTTATAGCTATGTATAGGGAAAAACACAGTACAGATGGGGTTTCGTACTATCCCTGATTTCAGACATCCGCTGGGGGTCTTGGGACATCTTCCCTGTGGATAAGGGGGGGCAACTGCAGTTCCAACAGGCCCTGCTACCCAGTCGTTTTCTGTTTCTATCCTTACCTACCTAGCTTTCCCTGAGGGGGCTCTGCCTCCCAGGACCAGTGTATCATGGCCCCAAATTTCTACCCTGTCATTTTATTTTAATTTTTTAAATCCTCACCCAAGCATATGTTTACTGATTTTAGAGAGAGAGGATGGGAGAGAAACATCAATGTTAGAGAAAAGTATTAATCAGTTGCCTCTTGTATGTGCCCCAACCTGGGATCAAACCTACAACCTGGGCATGTGCCCTGATTGGAAACTGAACCCACAAGCTTTTGCTGTACAGGACGATGCTTGAACCAACTGAGCCACCTGGCCAGGGCCCTGTCATTTTATTTTTTAAAAAAAATAATCTCCCCAAAATATATTGAGGATGGTAAGACTTGGCTGACTTAAAAAGCAATACTCACAGAGTTGAGAGATGGCCAGGCAATTTTTTAATTACTGGAGATGCTATGTCTCTAAGCCAATGCAAAGAGGGGAACAAGGAAAGAATGAGTGTCTCCACTTTTATGATGGGGGCGCTTTATTGTTTCTATGTCTTCATTAGAGAGGTTAATTGGAAATCAAACGGGGCTGCGCCAGGGGCAGCTACAGCCAGCCAGATGCCATTTCAAACTGGAAGTGATCCAGCTGGTTTCTTTGAAAACCTACAATGCTTTGCTCTACAGACGCACTGCCGGCTGGCACTGAGAAAGTGACTGGCACTCAGTACACGTTCAGCTCGAGGTGGTTCGTTCCCCCTTCCTTGGGCTGACATTCCACGGCACTGAGTGTGTTACGTATATTCACCTGCCCTGATTGTGTTTGGGGGAGAAATAGTCAATGTGTCCACAATTCAAATCGAAACCAGATGACCGTGTCCTCAACTACATTCAGAAATGAGGGATTCTGTTCAAGAATCAGAAAGGGGGGAAGACGATGATGTCAAGCTTCCAAAGTCTTCCTTAACTCACCTGCACTCCTGATTACTCCCAAGTTTGTAAAGTTCTTAGAAATAACAGGCCATCTGGATCCACTCAGTTTCTTCTGGGTCATGTGCCCCAACTATTACCAAATTGAAACTTGAATGTAATGTGTCTATGAGGGAAGGAGAGACGTTATCCTGTAACTGCTACAAATAATAATGCACATGATTCTGTGCACTTACTGAATAACAAAGTGGTTTTGAAGATCCAAAATGAGGACCCAAGAAGGCCCAATCTTGAAAATATCTTTGATAGCAAATAATATTTTAGCAGTCCCATTCAGCCTTGGCCGGGTGGCTTAGTTGATTGCAGCATCATTCCATATGCCAAAAGGTCATAGGTTCGATTCTCGGTCAGGCCACACACCGAGGTTGCAGGTTCAACCCCTCGTCAGGGCGCGTACAGGAGGCAACCGATGGCTACTTCTCACATCGATGTCTCTCTCTTTCTCTCAAATCAATAAACATATCTTCAGGTGAGGATTTAAAGAAATAATAATAATTTTAAAATAACACAAAAGTCCCTTTCAATGAATGTAACACATAATCCATTGCATGAAGGGCTTCTATGCCCCAGGCTTTCTTCCAAGTCCCTGCTTAAGTGTCAAGGCCCCAAAAATGTGAGCTCCCCAGTTAGAATGTAAGCTGCAGGAGGACCGGGCTTGAATCATGGCGGCAGGACACAGAATACAGCTTGGTGCTTAGACAGTGCTCAGTCGATATGGGTTGAGTTCTTTCAATGAATGAATCGAACTCCCAAAACAGACGTTACCTGCAGCCACTTAGTAAGAGCTGCAGCTGCTCTGGGGGCACAGGTGCACTGTCCGAAGAAGATCGACATCAACTTTCCTGAAAGGCATATTTTCAACGGCAGCTATGCAAAACCTGGAGTGGGTGGCACTGACAAACAGAATTCTGGGAGAGGAGAGCCTCTTGGTTTAGCCCATTCTTGGCCCCCAAATCCCCCATAATACAAGTACTCAACTAGCGTAAGTGTTCAAATAGCACTGACTCCCCGACCTCCTTTCCTGCCTCCTCTGGGTGAATTTTACTTTTTGGTGGATGCATAAAGGAGTGGGGAGATAAACCAAAACAACAGTTTGCCACAGTTGATTGGAACCCAGTTCTCCAGAATCACCAGGGAAATGACCTCCACCTTTCCCAAGTCCCGGAGTTTATTTTTTTCCTGAAATGATGCTGTCGAGTAGGAAAAGTGAGACAATGATGGGATGCCACTGTACAACCACACCAACAGAAGGAAGCAGTGCAAGCTCTGTGAGAGCAAGTTCACTATTGTATCCCCAGTGCACGTGAAAAAGACTGAGTGAATGAATGAATGAATGAATAAACGAATGAATGAGCAGTACACAAGATACAGGCTCAAAGTCTCCCTTATTAATGCACCACCTGAGGCATTCTCCACAAGGTCTCCATTCTTGACCTTGGAGTAAACTTTTCAGAGTCAAAATTGAACATTGTCCTGCTCTTCACTAAGCCTGCATCTCCATTCTCCTTGTTAACCAAGATCTGATCACTGTACAAAATGCATTTTTAAACAATAGGCCGTGTTTGTACTTTGTGCCCCTCCCTCTTCTTGGCCGCAGCTGATGAAAAGTCAACACCTGGCTCCAACTGGGCCAATCCTGGCTGTCTCCCAGGAATCCCAGGCTGGGCAGTGGAAGGGAAGGGATCCTGAGGAGCCTTCAGTCACTCAGCACGTGGCCAGAGAAGCAGAGAATGCTGACCTGAGGAAAGAGGAAGGGACCAGGCATGGACATTGAAGCAGAGATGAGAGATAGTGTGCTCCCGGGTCCCAGAACCCTCCGTATCTAGTCCCTGTCCCTCCCTGAGGCCACGCTGCACTCTGGATAACAGCCCAAGGCCCTTGTAATCAATCCTTCAACCAAGACAGCTTAAGCTAGTACAAGTGGGTTTCTGTCATTTGCAATATAAAAGCTCAAACAATGATGGACTAGTCTCATGGTGCCTGACCTGGACTGACACGCTTGGTTTTTCCCATCATTGACTGAGAGCTTCCTACATACAAGGCAACAAGTCACGCACCCTAAAGTGTCTAAACATTACCAAGTCGAAAACTACTGGAACTCTGCTGCAAAGCCCAATAAAGGAGGCACTGCTGCTATGGTTCCTATTTTATGGAGGCAGCTCGGAGAAGTGAAAAGTCGCATCAAAATCACAGAGTTAGCAACTGGCAGAGCAGGATGACAGAGCAGGTCGGTCCGATGCCCGAGACCACACTCCAAGCCACTCAGCTGCAGCCTGTTCAAATATGCCCTTTGGGAAAGCACTGGGTAACGATTAGGTCTGAGGCTAACTACCTGATGCCCTGACTCTGCTTTTTGCAGCTGCTGAGCTCCCTCTGTGCTGCGGTGAGTTCTCTGCTCCCAGCACAATGGAAAGCTCAGCAAGGCCTGGCTGAGTGGCGGCAGAGGTAGCATGGTGAGTCCCCTGCCCAGGGTAACAGGCTGCGGTGACAAGACCTGCATTGGGCCAGAGCAGTGCTTGGCTGAAACTTGGCAGTGACAATCATCGAAGAGGCACGCTAGAGACAGGCTGTGGTCGAGGTTCGGGGGATCAAGGCACGGTACCATGGGTTGTTGCCTCTGCATTTCCAAGGGGTGTGTGGAGGAGAGGCAAAGAGGCTTTCTCTGGAGGAACAGGTACGATCGGCATCAGACGCTCATAGTTTAATGCCAGGGCGAAAACTGATGGCCAAAACGCCCAAATAGTTTAGTCCTTTGAGTAACAACGAAGCCAGACGTCAGGATTGCTGATGTCAAAGCAAAGACGAAATTTCCAGGAATGACAGTCCCAAGCAGATGTGCTGAATTTCTGTTTTAACTGTTTACAATGATCATATATATATATTCTCAGAAAAAAACAACACCTTTTCCTTCAGACTGACGTGCAGAAATCTACATCTGTGATCTCTAATACGGTCGCCACTTGTGGCTGCTAAGCTCTCGACATGTAGCTTGTCTGAATCGAGAGGTACCGTAAAGTGTAAAATACCAGATTCCAAGGACTTAGTATGAAAAACAAGCAGAATGTTTTGCTGATATTGTCTGATATAGATTGCATGTTAAAATGATATTTTAGACTTAGTAGGTTAAATATATTCTTCAAATTAATTTCACCTCGTTTTCTTTTTTTTTTAACGTTGCTACTAGAAAATTAAACTCGCGTGTGGTTTGCAGTGAATGGCTACTCGACAGCCCTGCTCTGTGGGGGTTCCCATGTGGCCCTGTGTGGAGTGCCCACAGGCACGCGATTAGTTTGTAAAGGCCACCACAACAGAGTCCACGGACCTGGTCACTTCAACAACAAGCAATTCATTTGCTCACAACTGTAGAGGCAAGGAGTCCAAGGTCAAGGTGATCACAGGGTGGTTCCTTCTGAGGCCTCTCTCCTTGGTGTGCATACGCCCCTCTTCTCCCTCTGTCCTCACGTGGTCCTCCCTCCCTGCATGTCTGTGGCCTGATCTGCTCTTCTTATAAAGACACCAGTCACTTTGAATTCGGGTCCACCCTAATGACCCCGTTTTAACTTTATGGCCTCTTTAAAGACCCTCTCACCAAATACAGTCACATTATGAGTTACTGGGAGTTAGGACTTCAATATATGAATGGGGAGCAGGAGATACAATTCAGCCCATAACCATATGACACTGGCCCGGGCTAGAAACTGGTGTTGGTTTGCTAGCTGTACTGTATTCACCATGGGATTTACCTGAAATTTCTTACCTTTAAAGTGGATCATTCATTCACTTCAGAAAGAGTCTTTGAGTCCTTCCTTGTCATGAAGACTATTCGGGAAACTTGAGTGAATGAACTTGAATACCCCAGACCCAAGAACGCTGATGGAGAAATAAAAAGTTAAAGAAACAATAACCTGTGATCATCCTGTGGTTGGGGTAAGCGGGGCGGGGGTGGGGGTACATGAGAGTAACCAAGGGGTGTGTGACCGTCTGAGTCCTGAGGGAAGACCCCAGGGGTGTGACATTAAACTGACATCTGAAAGAGGAAGAGTGAGTCAGGTGTGTATTCCCAGGCAGGGACCCGGAGATGAGAGATGCTGGTCCATCCACAGAGAACTGGGTTTGCTGGGGCCAGAGCAGAAAGCCTCTGTTTAGGAATTTGGGCCTTATTCCAAGAACGAAGGGGAACCATTGACGGTTCTAAGGAGGAGAGTGGCACACGGCCTGGTCCACGGGATTTCTCTGCATGGAGAACGGATGGGAAGCAAAGTAATATGTAAACAAGAGGCCAGTTAGAGGCCACTGCAGAGCCAGGTGCCGGACAGCAGCAGAGGCAGAGGAATGGAGAAAAATGGACGCGCTCCAGCTCGTATGCTTTCAGCGAATACTTACTGAGAACCTTCCACTTGGCAGACGCTGGGCTAAGCCCTAGGCCTGGACATTCTGCAGAGAACAAGACAGACTAGGTTCCTACTTTCACAAGCTTATGATATATCGAGGTCCACAGACAGCATCCAAAGAACCACATAAATGCCATGAAAGAAATGTAAAGGGTGATTTGGCCTGTTTAAGAGGATAAACCTACCAGAATTGGGGGTCAGGTTAGAGGGAACCGAAATCCACAAAGTATACGTGTTAACTTCACAGAAGCAGGCAGGGCAATAGCCTGTGCCGGAACCCTGTGGTCCAAGGCCCCACGGAGAGCTCTCCGAATGGAACGGCTGGTGTGGCTGGAGTGTAGTGTGACATTAAGGAGATAGAATCATTGGGGCCTGGGGGCTGATTAGAGGGAGAAAGAGGAAGTGGTCAGAGATGACATCAGATGACCACCTTGGGCAACCAGGGACGTGCTGTGCCGTGGACTGGGACAGAAGACTCAGGAAGAAGCAGGGGGAGGGCGACGGAGCAGGATGAGGTTGGTTGGGAACACGGTGACTTGAGGTGACTGTGAGGTATCAACTAGGGTCTAGTGACTGGATAGTTGTAAGAATTAAGTAAATCTACGTACAAGTCATCTGGCCCGTGATGCGAGCTCAATTAACGGTAGCAACAAGCATTGTTCTCTGTACTGTGACTCAGATATGGTAGTTTACAATTTGCACTAAAACTCTAGTAATGGTTTATCATCCCAACCAGGCTACTTTGGAGAGTCAAAGGGGACAGTATCGATGATTACACTAGGAATCTCTACACACTGGGTCTGTCCCTGGGCAAACCAGGATACCTGGTCACTCCAAGCCTAACTCCAGTGTCCTAGGGACAGAACAGCAGAGGCTTGAGATCTGCCGGGGCTCCCCCACAGCCCTGGGCCCAGGCCAGGCTATAGGGAAGGAAGAAGAACCAGCCTTGCTTTTTTCCTGGTTCCACCAGCTGGCCATGCCCCCTCCCGGGATGGCTTAGAAGCAGAGCCTCCTTTCATTTTATTTTTTAAGATGTTACTTATTTATTTTTAGAGAGAGGGGAAGGGAGAGAAATATCAATGTGTGGTTGCCTCTCACACCCCCCCCCCCCGCTCCGGGGACCCAGCCACAACCTAGGCATGTGCCCTGACTGGGACTTGAACCGGCAACCCTTTGGTTCACAGGCCAACGTTCCATCCACTGAGCCACAGCCACCAGGGCAAGAGTCTCCTTTTAATAACGAGTGAAGAGAAGACTCACACCCAGTGAAGGCAGGGCTGTGGAGGCCAGGGATGTGCTGAGGCTGGGCTGGCACAGCCCCATCTGCCTGCAAGGAGGACAGAGGGGCGACGCGGCTCTGCCTGCAGGAAGGAACCCGAGAGGCTGGGCGAATCTGCTGCTGCTGCTGCATTTGCCCAGCGTTTGCCTCCCCCCCGGGTCAAATGCCAGCGGAACTGGCTGGAACTGGATTCAGTTCCCCACCCACAACGTCCACGTGCAAATACAGATAACTAGAAGTTCTAAAATTCTAAGCCCCTGTTGGAATGCAGGGCACAGCACTTTAGCCTAAAGAGAGAGAAACTATAACTTACCCTTAACAGACTACAACAAAAATTTAAAAATTTCGCCCTCTTTAAAATTCTATTTACTGTTTCTCTTGATTACAAAAATACTACCTGATTTTTTAGAGTTTTATCAAACATAGATATAAACAAACAAACAAAAAAACAATGTTAATCTCAGCACTCAGAAATAACCACCAGTAATGTTCCACTTCCAGCCTTTTTCTAGGCATATTTGTAAGTGAATCAGGACCATGCTGAATACCAGTTTGTAGTGAACTTTTCTGTTCAACATGTATCATAAGCATTTCCTCAAGTTATTAGGTATGTCTGTACACTATAAAGTTTGAGGGCTGCATTTTTCCATTTTTGAGAAGGTGTCGATGCGTATTGAACCAATCTGCTCTTGGGTGTGAATTAAGTTGTTTCTGATTTCCCACTATTCCACACAATACTGTAATGAGTAACCTTGAAAAAGTCTTTATGTCTATCATTTACATCTTTCATATTCATTAGCATAAATTCTGAGAAGTGGTCAAAGAGTAGGTATCTTTCGGAATTTCTTTTTCTATCTGTTGACAAATTCTGGAGATTTAGACTCCTACGTCGAGTATAAAATTTCACTGATTTTCCCACACCCTACGAATGACCTAAATATAACATTTTTTTCTTCTATTTGTCAACTTCACAGATGAAAATGGTTACTTCTTATTTAATTTTTTCATTTTATTATTTCAATAATTATTTAAATTCTTGCCCACAAAAAAGCTATTTAGAAAAGAAAGCAGACCCTGCATCCTGCTGTGTGGATAGTTTGGGTCGTTGGCCAAACCCCCTGGAGCTTTGATTCTTCAGGATAAACCTGCGACCACAGTTCTGCAGAACTTTCTCTCCCATCAAGTTGGCTGATATCATCTCCACATACGTATCCTTGAAGACTGGCGAATCCACATCAGTTTCCCAGGGCTGCTACAACAACTTATTACAATGTGGTGGCTTAAAGCAACAGAAATCCATTCTCACACAGTTCTGGAGGCCAGAAGTCAGGATCCAGGGGCCAGAGACTGCGCTCTCTCCAGAGACTCAGCAGAGGACCCGAGGACCCGTCCTTGCTGCTTCAGCTTCTGGTGGCCCCTGCCAGTTCTTAGCTTGTGGCTGCATCACTGCAATCTCAGCCTCTGTCTTCACACAGCCTCTTCCCTGTGTCTCTGAGTGTCTTTCACTTTTCTGTCTCTTATAACGATGTCTGTCATTGGATTTAGGGCCCATCCAAATCCAGGATGATCTCACCTCAAAATTCTTACCTTAATTATATCTGGAAAGACCTTCCTTCCAAATAAGGTCATATTCACAGGCTTCGGGGATTAGGGCTTGGACAAAGCTTTTGGGAGACACTCTTCAACCCCCTGCCCTTCCAGAGCTCGGCTCCTGCTCAGAGCGTCCTCTGAGGTTCCCCACGGGATGGGTTTACCCTAGTCCCCCAGTGAACAGGGAGTGCCACTGTCCCCGCTAAACCTGGTGTGTGAGACACCAATGAGAACTGGCTACAATTGAAGGAAGGAAATTGTTTGTTTTGAAGAGTAGAAGATGAGTTTCACTCTCACTTTATTTTTTCACCTGACCCTTTGTTGCTACAGTGAACCAGGGCCGAGAGGAAGGGTGACACGTGTTGGCCAGCGCACAGCACCCACATCAGAACCTCAGGTGCTGGAGGGAAGGACAGACAAAAATAAGTCAATTCCAATTTGAGACCACAAAATGAGGATTAACAGGACCTATAAGCCAAACACTTCCTAGGGCAGAGAAAGTTCTGAAAGAGAACAGAAGGGAGGAGGCATTGGGCCCAGACAGCTACGGATGAGCCAGGTGGATGAGGAGGGAAAAGCATTCCAGGCAGAGGGAACAGAGTGCTCAGGCATATGAACTCAGAAGTGCACACGGGATGTACATGCACACGGGATGTGCATGCAGCCAGGGGGCCTCCTGGCATATCCAGAGCCTGGGGGCAGCAGCAGACCCAGGCCCAGCATATCCAAATTGCCAGATCTTATGTAAGGAAAAAATACAAAATTGTGAATAACATAAAATGAGATGGAATGCTGATCCACCTCCCCATAAAAAGGGCAGAAATGGAAGGACACTGCATGATTCCACTTGTATGGAGTTCTAGAACAATCAAACTCTGTAGTGATGGAAAGCAGATGAACGGCCACCTGGGGCAGGAGTGCGCAGGGAGGTCCACGTGCAGGGGCAGGAGGAAGAGGCCTGGGGGGGGGAATGCTTTACGGCTCCTCCAGGGTGGCAGTTACACAGGTGTATACGTTTGTCGAAACTCACAAACTATGTCCCTAAGTGTGTACATTTCATAGTATATAAATTACACCTCAGTGAAGATGATTTTTAAAGTAAATAAAAATTTGAGCAGCAAGGGGAACATTCACTTAGAATGAGAAAGGAAATTACAACTAATTAACAAATTTTAAAAACCGACAAATACAAACATCGCAACATCCAGAAAAATACCCGTGTTGCTCATTGATTAACTGTGTGACAGACATCTGTAATACTTTTTCCCACATTTACATTTTGGCTTCATCCTCTTTCTCTCTGCCTATGTCAATAATATTACAATTTTTCAATATCAGTCGTTGACCAAAATTTGTTTTTATTATTGAAGATTTGGAAGATACCTTTGGCTTCATAGTTCTTCGCTAACGCCCGCTGTATTTTGAGTGTTACAAACCGCGGCCAAGTCTATAATATCACATCTTCCGACACCTGGGCCCAGAAACTTGTGAGAGGTTTCCACGGGAGAGCTTCCGGCTCTGTGCGTCTCAAACCTGTTTCTCCTCCATCCTTTGGGCACCAGGGGACTCATTCATGTCATGCCACAGCCTCTGGCCCCAAACCTTCGTGTCACAATATATCACATGTCACGTGTGAGCTGACACAATACGTGATACGAGTTTCCCTGGGAGCTATTTCTACACCAGGCTGACGAGTGATTACTTAACTATACACATGGATGAGACAGCCTATCCCATAGTTACCAACCCAAACTAAGTGTATCCCCACCTCAACTTCCTCTTATCTAAACCCCAAAGTCCCTGGAGCCTTTCTGACAGTAAGAGGAGACAGAGGGATAGAAGCCAGAGACAAAGACACTAGCCTTAACCTACCTCAGTTAAAATATCTTACTTTTGCGAATTTGGCAGAAACACGTCACCCTGGGAACCTGAGCAAGGGCCCCGAGCTGAAACCTTAGCAGACCAACAGCCAGGCCGCCTCGGGGAAGGGAACACGGTCTAGATAATTTTAGAAAGACAACTTGGAGGAAGTGGCAGGACCAGACTGTGGAGGGCTTTGGAAACCAGGTAATGGAATTTAGCCTTTCCCCAAGCAGAGGAAAACTACAAAAGCTTTTCCTTTATAAAAAGAACATTACTTTTTTTTAGGGAGATGACTCTGACAGTGATGGAAAGGGTTGTTTGCAATTTTTTTTTCTGTTTGTTTTAATTTTTTTCCTTTAATGCACCGCATCTTTATGGAATTCCATACCTCCAAAATAAGACTTAACTTTATTTAAGTGCCCTTACATTGAGAAAGCGACCTAAAAGATACTGAAGATTGTTTTGAGAGAAGACCCCACACTAACATGATTAAGTCAAGAGCGGTATAAAACATAGATGGTGAAGTCAAACTCCTGAGCTCCAAACTCGGCCTCACCGCTTCCTAAGGCTGTGACCTTGGTGATTTCTGCAGTTCCACGACCCTCAGTTTTCTCATCTGTAAAACAGGAAAAGTGGTAGAACCTAAGAGTGCAGTTGGCGTGAGGATGGAATGAGCTGACGCACGTCAAGCTCACAGCTTCTGACTCAATCGGTATTAGCTGCAGTGATTGGTTTCCGACCAGCCCCTCCCCCAGGCAGATGTTTCCCTGAACCCTCCCCTCGGCAGGGTCTCTTTCATGGTTCCTCATCATCACACCACATTATTAGGATATTAAACATTAAAGTATTCGGAATCAGATGCTGCGACCCATTCTCTGAGAGGACGGTGTGGGGGAAGGGGGTGGCAGTTAAGGTGTTTGGGAGATGGGTCACCACTCAGAAGGGACAATGAGAAAAGGAAGCCAAGACAAACTGGGTTAGTCAGTTAGTCAAAAGTCCGACTCAAACAAGTTTAAGGGCAAAGAGACAATATTGGCCGCCACTACCCAAAAGAAACGAGGAAACGTACCGTACCTCAGGCACAGCTGGATCCAGGAGCTGCAAGGATGTTGCTGTCAGGTGTCTCTACTCTTCTCCCAGCATCTTTGCCTCTGTGCGATCCCTTATTTTCCTCTCTAGTTATCATGATGCACAGGGAGATGGAAATGTCCCAAAAACTCCAGGCTTGCTTCCTTCCTACTTAGCAGACTCGGAGCAAGGAGCGAGTACCCACACATCAAAACTCAGGGAAGACCTGTGCTTGGCTTGGGCCATGGGGCCAGGAGTGGTAGGAGTCTGACCCTGGCAACTCCACCAGGACCCCAAGGAGAGAAGGACGAGGGAAAGGATGCAAGACAGAGACAATAGAGGTCACTTTGCAGAGGTCAGCAAGGTTAGGGGCAGACCTTGGGTCTTCCAAACACCCCAGCTCCGCCATTTCCAATTCAAGATTCACTTCCCTTCACCATGCAGCCTCTTGCAGGCCGCAGACCGTGGGAAGTCTGTCACCCACCCAGACTCTGGGGCAGGCTGCCACCTGCTTCCTACAAGAGGCAACCTGGCTCCGAGGCTTGGGCTGTGGCTGTGGGCACCACGTCAGGCGCTGGGCGTCCTTGGGCTGGGGAGCTGCTGAGTCAAAGGGCCTCGGGCCTGGGCTCAGGCTGTTGCTCCTTTCAGGTGGGAGGTAATGAAGGATCCAGAGGCAGTGCTGGGCTGCCGTGCGTGTCCACTAATTGGAGATGGCGACACGTTCAGGGGAAATTCAGGTGCCAAATGCCTCTCCTAGAGGTGCATTTCAAGTGTCTGGGAATTGAGCAACCCCAACGGCAGGCAGGCTCCGGGAGTTTCCCAGCAGAGGCCACGCCGCACCAGCTCCCTCCCCCGCCCCCACGAGGGAGAGCACTGGTACCCACACACCTGTCTCCATGCCTCCACCCCGTAGGTAGGTCCTTGGGCAACTTTCTTTGACCTTTCTGAGCATCAGTGTCCTTAGTCACAAAATCACAATTATAAATTTCATATGGGACAAGATTCATAATACGATCATGGCTACAGGTCTGTTTGGGGTATTTCGTTTTTCTTAAGTCATTTTGCTGAATTATATTTTTCTTAAAAGTGTCCCTTTTGAAAATATTTCCAGTATTTTGGTGTAAAAGGAGTTGCATAGTCTTTTGTGCTGGGTGATGTCTGGGTGTGATTTCAGGCTTTTTCTTTTTTCTCTTTAGAGAGTCAGCTTTCGATGTGTGGGTCTTCCCTGAATGTTCCCTGTTTTTTATTTTATTGTTTCCTTCTTCTGTTACTAGACTTTTGGGGGGCTTAACCTATTAATCCTTTCCCATCTCCTTAAGCTCATGATAAGCATTCAAGTCTCTACAGGTCATTCCAAGTACCATTTTAGGTACATGCTACCAATTTTGATATATAGAATTTTCATTACAACTTGTATACAATATATTAACTATATTACATAATTTGTGGCTTCTCATTTCAGCCATGAGTTATTTAGAAATAGTTTTTTTATTTCAAATATATATATACTTGTTTTAAAGCCACCTTTCTCATCATTGTGTTCCCCTTGCTTACATAGCATAATCCCTGGATATAACAAATGATCAAAGATTATTGAAAGGCAAGAAGGGAGAGAGAAAGGGAGGGTAGGACAGAGAGAGGGAGATTACAGAGTGACCCTGACTGGTTTGACCAAAAATTTGACAGGACAGATCTTCGGTAGGAAGAATGCCGGTGGCTAAATGGAAACAGAGGAAGGGAGCACAGGCCCCCAGACCCAATTCTGGAAATCTGAGAGGAATTTCAGGAGTATCTGAGCCTTGGACCGAGACCTCCTGCCCCCTCTGTCTCCTCCTCCATATGTGCCAGTGAGGAGCCCACCCCCAGCTGGAAAAAGACCGGGCGTCTGGAAGCTCCCAGCAGCATGGACAGTAAAGGAACAGCCTGAACTATTGGAGCAGAGTTTCAGAAAGTGTCAGGGGGCAGGGATATGGGCCAGTTGCTTGTTGGCCATCGAACTGGCTGCCTTCTTTCTACGTCTGTTTTAAACTACTTTCTTCAGCCTTAAGGAGGCTCAATAGCCATGGAATCAAACACGCTTTCTTCAACCCTCGCTCCCTTGCAGTGGAGTGAGAGGAGTCGCCAGCAGTGAGTCTAGCTTGTCATACACAGTGTGCCCCACTGAAGTCGTGCTCTGTCCCATAAGGTCTTCGGTGCTCCCAATAGCGCTGAGCTGGTCAGCTGCCCATCTAGTCCCTGATCCTTTCTGAGCCCTTCGTCTGCTCTGCTCTGGGAACTACCTGTCCTCTGACTTCAACCAGAGAGCAAAGGTGAGAAACTGGGGCATGTTTCTCACTTTCTCTCTGCTCCCTCTGACCTCTCTGGCAATGATTACGTCTCCTCCATGGATCCTCGCCCACTGGGCAAAACCCTGGTCTTAACTTCTGCTGGTGGCGCTGACTCCTAGGATCCCCAAACAATACCTCCTCCCATTGTCCCTCCGCCCTAAAGGCGGGAGCAGCATCCTGCTCATACTTAAATCTGGGTGCTTCTCAGTTTCTTCAGCCACCTGCATGATTGATTTCCTGTATTAAATTCCCTCTGTTTGAAATACCTAAAGCAATTCCCCTTTCTTGGCTGGAAACTGATTCATACAAACCCACTTTATAGATGAAGCCTGAAGGGAAGGAAGCTTAGAATGAAGGTATGGAAATCCCAGTAAAGAAAATACTGGCACAGAGCCTGGGGTCAAGCCTACCTCGGACAGTAGCTCACTCGGAGGTCTTCTGCGCCTGTTTCCTCATTTACCGATGTGGATGGTGGAGAACGGTAACACCAACTGCACAGAACGATTGTGAAGATGAAATCAGTTAATACTTCTAGTACTTCAACTGAACAGACAGGCACGTGATCGCACAGCTAAAAAATGGTGGAACTGGGATCCGGATTTCCTACTCAACTGCATGCATAGATGGTCCCTCGTGTGGCCATTCATTCATCAAAACGTCACAAGTTCTATAGCATGTGCCCCATAGACAGGAGAAACACTGCCACACGCTCTGCAGGAGGCTACACATGCAGAAAAATAAAAAATAAAATAAAAAAAAGAAGCAGACTCAAATCTATCCCTCAATGAGCTGAGTAGTTTCATTACTTCATTGCATTTTTAAATTATTCTGAAAATCACATCCTCTTAATACAGAAGGAAATGTTAGAAAGCTAATAATCTCACTTCACTTTCTTCTGAAAAGACTATACCAGGTTATCACCCCCATGTCAATAGGCTGGTATACTCTTACATACCTTTTTCTGTATTTATAAAACACATATAAGGCTGGAGGTTGGGGGAAACGGGCTGTTCCATTTTGTTTTCTGTTTTTGTTTTACAAAAATAAGATCATATTATATAACTTCCTTGGCAAGTTGCATTGTTCGGTCAACAACCATTGATTAGGCTTCAGATCATTTCACTGACGTCCGATTCTTTCCGATAGCCTGGTCACAAGCCTAACAGAACGTAGTCAGCCCTAACCCTAACCCTGTCGGTGAGTGAAAAACACACATTCGCAGTGTTAAGCTGACACGCAGGGGTCTGTTTACTACAGCAGTTAGCATTACCCTGGCCCAGTAGCTCCCAAAGTGCAGCTACCACGCCCACCAGCAGCACTGTCACTGGGGAAGTTGGTAGAAACTCGGGGCTTTGGCCCAGACCTACCACGTGAGAAACTCTGGCGGGGGTCAGGGAGCGCGAGAGGCATCCCAGCCACCTGTGTGTTAACAAGCCCTACAAGGGATTCTGACGCACGTTCAGGTCTGAGACCCACTGCCCTCACACCACGTCATTCACAGCCCGCAAGGACCATGTCCATTTGTTTGTCCTCCGCAAACAATTGCAGCAATGCAGCTGGGTGCCAGCTTCCGTGCAGAAAGCGTGTTCTCGGCATGTGAGGACTCAAGGAGTTTCTAGATATGCAAAGTTAGACGAAGGGTTCGAGCAAGTTTCCCAGATACCAATTAACCCATTCACCCGTTCATTTTTTCAGGGTGGATTGAATTCACAGTCACAGACAGAAAGCAAACATATGTCCTTGTCTGATATATTCTGGAAAATGTGATTCTTCCTTAGGTGTGAAGAGATTGTGATCGGTGAGTTCTGTCTGCAAAAGGCCGACCAGCTGGAACATGTGGGCAGGGCAGTAATACCGGTGCCGAATGAACGTGGGAAATCGGAGCGCAGACAACCGGGCCTGTATCCTGGACCCACCGCTTCTCAGCACTCTCTGGGCCTCAGTTCTCGCTTCTCTGAAGCTCTGGGGATAGGAAACCCACCTAACGAGGCTGTTGGTCCAAACTGCACAGTGTGGAGCCCCAAGGGAAGTCTGTCGGTCAGCCTCGAGCTCAACACCTCTCTGTACCAGTCGAGTGGAGGAAAAGACGAGGGAGGAATTAATGAGTTATTCCATGAGAACCATTCTACTGCACGGCCTTCACTTCAAGAGTTAGGAGCACACGTCATTGGCGTGTTCTGCGAGAGGCCTCTGGGAGGCCAGAGTGGACTGGAGGGCGAGGGTGGCAGTGGGAGAAAACATGAAGCCACCCGAGGGGCCCCAAGCCTGGCTCTCTAGTCAGGAGTTTTGACTGACAGGTATAGAAATTGGGGCAGTGGGTTTCGAACTTGAGCGTGCTTCAGAAGCCCCTGGCGGCTTGTTAAAAGCACAGAAAGCTGACCCTCACCCCAGAGCCTTCAGATTAAATTGATCGAGGGTGGCATCTGAGAGTTTGCACGCCTAGCACGTTCCCCAGGGCTGCTGGTCCTGCTGGTCCTGCTGGTCCCAGGGCCACACTTTGGGGACCATTGGGTTAAGGTAACAACAGATGCTGTTAACAAAGTCCAAGATGCCCATGGCTTATCAGAGTGAGGTTTACTTCCCACTCAGGTAACTTTCCAGTTTGGATGCTCCTGGTTGGTGAGCGTAGGGGACACTGCTCCACTCTGTCACTTGGAGATCCAAGCTGGCAGAGGCTCTGCCATAGTCAGCGTGTGGCTCCCAAGATCACATTGAGTGTGGACAGCCCCCCGATAGGTGAGGAAACAAGTGGAGGAGCTCCACCCTCTTCTTCGGCTCCTTGGCCAGAAAGAGATGCACGTCATTTCCATTCATAAGCCATAGGCAAGGACTTTTCACTCAGCCTCACCTTATCCTGGAGGACCTGGGAAATAGAGTCCTTGAATGGGGCAGTAGCATCTTCAGAGTAATTCGCTTCTTTCTGGGCTATGCAAGAAGGACAAGCCAACTGCCACTACTGCACAAGTGCTTTCTCATCTCTAACCCCTGGGCCCGGTCACCGGGAAGTGGGTTAGCCCAGCCACGGCCCCAAGCCATGGGCGTAGTGGGAGAAGGGGGCACAGGGTCTATGGAGAGACAGAGACCCGCCTGCCTGCCCCTCTGCAGCTCCCTTCTCGGTGACACAGGCCTATGCTCACCAATGTCTCCACTCCCTGTGCTGTCCTTACAGCAGAACCACAGGCTTGCGGTCAGCTGGAAGAGCCGTCACTTGTATGACCTTGGGCCACCTACCACATGCCGGTCCCATGTAAGCCCACCACTCCCAGTCACTTTCCAAATGGACGAATGGTTCCCATGCCCACCTGCGCATTAGAATCATCTGGTGAACTTTAAAAACATGTAAAACAAAAGTATTTCTTTAATATAATTGCATGTACTGATATAATATATCAACTATAGTTGAAAAAGAAAATTTTAAAAATATGTCACATTTGCCCTGAAGTTCTAAATCACTTGGCAACACAGGAGGCCGCCTTCCAGCCCAGAATGCATGCTCGGCAATTCGAAGAGAAAAGACAATGGCAGCCAATATATCACGGCCGGTGGAATTATTCTGAGTCAACTTAGCTAACCTGGAACTACACTTCCCAGAATTCCCATCCCTGCATGGTTCCCAGTTAGCTTAGGCCCCAGGATATGTTTTGCATGAGATTTTGCGGTGGAGTGGCAGCATCCACATTTTTTTATACTCAGTAGGTCAGCATGGGTCCCCTGGAGCTACTGGGATGCACACATGTTGTTGCTGATCTGTGGGCTCACCGGGGTGACACGGGGCAGCACCTGGCCCAGAGCTCCTCCAGCTCCCACCACGTGTCTTCCCCCAGTTTCTCAACTCTTGGACCAGAAGCATGTTCAGCTCTGTGACAAAGGGCATCATTTTCTCCAGCAGGTCACTGGCATCATTGGGGTTGGGGACTCAAAGGGGACAAGAGCTGGGCACTGGGCATGGACTCACATGTCCTTGTGTGTTCCAGCTCCGATTCCTGTGTCCTTCGTCTCTTGCTCGTGTCTGTGTCTCTGTGTGAGTGTATGGCTGCTTGCCCTGTTGACTTCAAGCCCATACACAGATGCAACATCCTCCCTGAGTCCGTTTAACCAGCTCCCACCGTGGCATGGGACCAAATACTCAAAATCAAGCCCTTGTTTCACATCCCTTGGTGTCTGTTTGAACCTTCACTGATACCCATTCTCATCTACTTTTCCCAGCAACCTTATGAGGAAGGTCTTGTTAGTCCCATTGCGGAGATGAGCAAGTTGAGGACCAGAGAGGCTAAGTCACTTGTCCAAGATCCCACAGCTAGCAAGGACGGAGGAGGGCTGGGATTTGAACCTGGGCCTCTCAAACTCCAAAGTGCTCTTCTCAATTGTGATATTTTGTGGCCTCCTTAACAAAGAAAGCTGGATCCTATGAGATGGTCGACTCAACACTGGCTTCTCAACTGGGTCTGTCCCAAGACCCCACACCCCTCCCCCAGGGCTCTGGAGGAAGGGTCTTCCTTGGCCAGGGCCTGCTGGCCACAGAGAGCGGCTACTGTGTTCCCTTCTCTTCACCACTCCAGCTCCGCCCAGCGTTTCCTGTGGGTTAATTACACCATTTTATCATAAATCAATAGGAAAAGGAAAAACGCTTTCTTGGAAGATTCCAAACTTAATTCAAAGCCCAAGAGAAACCCTCCCTTGAAACTGTTCTGCTTCCCTGTACAAGACACATATTGATCAGAGATGGGGCTTCTGGGGGGCGGGGGGGAGGGAGGAAGGTCCCTATGGGAGGGACAGAGGCCCGCCCACGAGAGACGCACAGAAAGGCCTGCAGAAAAAGAGGCAGAAAAGGAAACAGATCAAAGTGGAGAAAATGACAGAGGAGAAACAAACAAACAGCAAAGAGGAGTAACAAAGAGACTGGGGCGGAGAGGGGACAAAGAAGCAGAAAAAGAGAAAACGAAAGTCAGAGACAGAAAACCTAGCAGCAAAATAGAATGGGAGAAATAGGTACAGAGGATGTGAAAAAAGATGAAGGAGGGAAGTGAGAATAGAGGAAAGAGAATGAGAGCGAGAGTGAGAGACAGAGAGAGTGTCTGACAGGTCCTTACCTGATTAATACTGTTCCTCCCAGTCTCAAGTCCTCGGCGGGGGTGGGGGTGGCGGGGGGAGGCTAGGGTGCGCCCCAACATGGCCAGTGGGGAAGGGCAGGGCACTGGGCCTGGCATGCTGGACATGGGCCACGTCTGACACACCTCCAAAAGACAGACACTGGCCTCTGAGTCAGCTCCCTCCTGCAGAGCCCCACTTGCCCCACCTCTTGGGCTCACGTTCTAATGATAATCACAGAAGGCCTGCCCAGCTGGGGGGAGGGGGTCAGGAGCCTAGGGAGAGCCAGGCTGCAGGAGTGGGAGGGAAGACACGGCAGGTGGTGCTCACAGCCACCCACCAAGCTGGGCACTGGAAGTCTCTGCCACCTGGAATAAATGCACAAGGACCCACAGGAAAAGAAAAGAAAAGAACACACATGTGTCCGAGGCCAGAAGAGATGAAGAGAGGTCTGTCCACACTGAAGCCTGGGACTCACAGCCAACTGCTCCATCTTTCAGACAACGTTTTACCCTCCACAAATGCCCTCTACCTCGCCACTGAATGTTTGACTCATCTGCCATTGTCATTCTACCTCTTTGCCAGCCCTTCTCCCATCTGTCAATATTTTCGCCTGACATTTCCTCCATTTATCCACCATCTTCCACGTACCTACCTCTGCCCATCCAACCATCAGTCCATCAGAAGCTCCACGATTCACCCCACTCCTCACCCATCCACCAACTTTTCTACCCATCTGCCAACCCCTTCTTCCACCATTCAGCCCCTGTACCTGCCAGCCACTTCCCCATCTGACAAGTCCCTCTACCTGTGCGCCACTCTCCATTTATCAAAGTCCATCCATCCACCAATCCCTCTGCCCACCCACCAACTTCTTCACTTATTTGCCAACCCCTCTCCCTTTCTCCAACTCCCCACTTACTAGCCCTTCTCTCCCTTTCCAACTCCCCCAACCAACCACCAAAATCTCCAGCCCCTCCGTTCATTTACTACCCACCCCTGTCGATCCCTACACCCATACATCAGCTCTTCCATTCAGTCTGTCGGTCCTCCCCTCATCTGTAAATACAACTCCTGTCCAATCCACCAATACCACCCCCATCCACTAGCCCATCCACCCATCACTCCAGCAACCCTCCCATTAGTATGTCAGCCTCTTCTTATAATGCTTAGCACTTCACCCACCAAGCCCTCAACACTTCAACCACCTCTTGCCCAACCCAGCCCTCAGGGTGGTTCAGTGAAAAGAAACTGGATTTGTAGACCCCGCAAACCTGGGATATAATCTTACTTTGTTACCTGCTGGTGACGTAGTTCAATCCAGTGCTTTCCCCCTGCCATGTCACAGCCCTGGGAGGGTCCTCTGAGCCATTAAGGAAGCTGGACAGAGTAGAAAGGGGAGTGGGGGAAAGGTCCTCTCACCTCTGCTAAGGACGCTGGTAAAGTTAATTACAGTCATCTCTGCGCCCTCCCCGCTAACTGGACAGTAGAGACGAAGCCTCACCCCAATGGCTGTGCCCTGGCCTGTCCTTCCTGCCATGATGGGGCACGTCCAGGCCACAGGCCCCTCCTCTGCCTGAGTTCCGAGGTTCTGAGCTAGCTCCAAAGCCGTGTAGGTGGCCCCCACCACCGCTGCGACCCACTCGATCCTACATGGTCTTATCCACTCTTTTGAAAATACAAGCCAATCTCTTGATGACTTACAGACCCATATAGACTCAGGCCCAGTAGATTGCAGGGAACACAGAAAGGGGGAAATTACATCAAACCTAGATGGAGGCTATGGAATCAGTAGGACCTGCGTTTGTGTCCTTCCTGTACTTCCTAGCTCTGTGACGTTCCCAGGTCACTTAACCTCTCTGAGCCACAGCGCTCCTTATATATACAGTGAGGGTCAAAATGTCCCTACCTCTGCACGGGGTTGTGATTAAAGATATGCACATACTGAGATAGGGCCTGGCCCGCAGTGGGCCCCGTCAAACGTAAGGCTGCCTTTCCCTCACCCAGACTGGCCCTGGGGGCTGAGGCCTGTGTTTCTGGGGCCAGAAGGGAAGACAGGACACGTTTTCACATTCAACCCACACTGCCTGGGCCACAAAGCTAAGCCTTCACCTTAGCGCTCCCTGTATCAGCATTTCCACTGAAAAACCTCTGTTTTCAGGGAATGTTAAATGCCTAGAAAATATTGCTATGGGATGACTCTTAGCCAGAGCCAGAAACAAATTTCTTTTTCGAATCCCAACCCTCCCTTGGCATGTGCAGCCCTCAATCACCCCCAAAAAAGAAGAAGTCCATGAGCTGACAGGTGAATGTGTGAGTTTCTCACTTGGGTTTCCAAAGTGGAGTTCAGCAAGTGATCAGTCTAATTGCTTTTGATATCTAGAAAAGCTAATTAAGGTAATCATCCTTGGCACTTGTATAATAATAATAAAAATAATGACCCTTTGTATGTAAGGAGCGTCTTTCATCCAAAGATCACAAAGCCTTTACAAACATTAATTAATCCTCACAACTCACCTGTGAGGTGGGTGTAATTAGCCCCATTTTACAGCTGGATGCATTGAGGCACGGATGGGGTAAGCGATGTGGCCGAGATCACACATTGTACCTACTGCCAAGACAGGAATGCCTCCAAAGATTCCGAAAGCCGCACTCTGGGCTCCCCAACCTTTCTGGTAGGACCCTTCCATTTGACTTTGGGTGACCTTGGGGAGCTCTCCCCAGAGCCAGAGCTCCCTTTTCACCAACCACAGAGAAAAGCAGAATGTCGGGATCGCCTCTGGCTACATGACCTTTGTGTCCTTCCGCATAAGCCGAGAGGATCGGGCTCCACGTGGCTTCAAAGTCCCAGTGTCCAGCCCTACCGCTTGTCATCCTGTCTCTGGCTTCCCTGGCTGGTTTTTCCAGGCCTGGAAGCCACCAGCAAAGACCCAGGTTCAGCCAACATCCCTTAGCAGTTGAGCTGCCAGATTTAACAAATAAAAATACAAAATGCCAACCAGTGTATTGAAAAGTTGTGGTACATATATACAATAGAATATTACCTGGCCACTGGAAAACAATGAAATCTTATCATTTGCGACAGCATGGGTGGACCTAGAGGGTATTACCCTCAGCAAAATGAGTCAGACACAGAAAGACAAAATATCATGCAATTTCACTTAAGTAGAATCTAAAGAACAAAATAAATGAACAAACAAAACAGAAACAGACTCATAGATACAAAGAACAGACCGGTGGTTGCCCGAGAAGAGTGGAGCTTCGGGGGGCGGGGTGGAAAATTTGAAGGGATTAAGAAATACAAATTGGTAGTCACAAGGATGTAAAGTGCAGCACAGGGAATATAGTCGATAATATTGTGAGAACTATGCATGGTGCCAGGCGGGTGGTTGAAATATTGGGGGAATCACTTTCTAAAGTATGTGACTGCCTAACCACTAGGCTGTACGCCTGAAGCTAACATAAATTAATTTTGATCATGAACTGTAATTGAAAAATAAAATTTTAAAAGTTACAGGATACACCGTTAGATCTGAATTTCAGAAAAACACCGAATCGTGTGTTAGTATGAGTATGTCCCAGGCAAGGTTTGGGGCACACTCATACTAAAGCATGCTTGTTATTCACCTGAAATTCAAATTTACCTGGACATCCTGTATTCCTCCGGCGACCCTGCTGATCAGTGGCTCAGGGCCAAGCACGCACCGCCGGATGGGCTCACCTTCCCGACCCCCTGCAGCCCTGAGCCTGGCGGAGGGAGGCAGGCTCTCCTCCTCCATCTTTGCCCCGTAACTAGTCTAGAGAAGGGAAGGGGCCGGCCCAGGATCCCACATCCCTCATCTGCCTGGGCTTCCCCGGAGCCTCCACGGACGCTCTCCCCGCACTCACAGTGATCCCCCAGTGCCCAGAAAACACAGTCCAAACCCCTCTTGATGGGATCCCTTCCAGGTCCCACAAATCTGGCTCCCGAAACCACTCCAGTTTCTTGTCAGCTCCCTGGCCTCCCGTCACATGTACATCTGGCTCAGTGACATTAGCACCCACGTCCCCTAGTACGTGTGTGTGCACGCAAGTGTGTGTGTGCTCTCTGCACTGCAGCCACACCAAACACCCTGTGCCATTCTCTGGCCCCATGCTGGAGCGCACGCAATTCTCTCTGCCTGGAGTCCCAACAACTTTATCTCGCAACACTGATCAAGTCATTCATTCATTTCACTACTCATGTTTATTAAGCACTTACCATGTGTCAAGCTTATAATCCCCAACTTCATGAAACTAACGATCTGGCATAGAGGTCAGGAAAGTTTTTTCTGTAAAGAGTCAGCTGGTAAACATTTTAGGCTACACCGGCCCCGGGTCTATATCCCAATGACAACTCTTCCAACTGTAGCATAAAAGCAGCCATGGGAAATACAGAAATGACTAGGTATGGCAGTGTTCCAATAAAACTTTATTTACAAAACCAGACAGGGAGCAGCATTTGGCCCATAGGCCGTAGTTTGCCAACCCCTGGTCTAGTCTTAGAGACAGGCATTGAAAAGGGAACACAAATACCTGGTAACTGTGAATAACAAACTCTTAAAGCTGTGAGGGGAAAGATTCTGCACAGAGTTTGGGACCCCGGGAGGACCCCCGCCCCCACCTAGCTTTACGTCAGCGGTTCTCCCTCTCTGCTCCCGCAGCCCCTGGGTTTAGAGACACACCTGCGGTCGTTGAGGCAGAGCTCCCTTTCCAACAAGAGCATCGCTGGTGCTGCACATTAACCTTCCTGAGGCTGCCCACTCCCCAACAACCCCGCACGCATCACAGGCGCCAGTCGGGGCCAGGCTACCGTGGGCGGGCAGGGTCTGGCTGCAGGCCTGGACCCCGGCACCCGCCCCCGCCCCCGAACAGCGGGGCAGCTCCGCTCACCCCTCATCCCTGAAGGCGGTCCTATCACCGCTCCTTCCAACTGTCCGTGTCTGAGCAAGGCCGGGAATCTTGTTGAATAGGCAGTGAGAAGTACCACCTCCGTCGGCACGGAGGAAACGCGCGACTGTCTGCGAAGAGTCCAGGGTCATAAGAAGGGCCGGACGTTTGTAGTGTCATGACCCTCATCCTCTCCCTTCCGTCGTCACCTGCCCGGTCGCAAGGTGGCTCGTCAGTGCACATATCACACACACACACACACACACACACACACACACACTGGAAGCTTGTCCTCTATGCATTCAGAACACAGGCTCACTCACATCTTGGGCACATGTATAAGAACACACAGAAGCACACACGAATTCCCGCTTCTTACAGGTGCCAGGACTGCTCACAGCCAGCAGACAAAGTTGGGCACAGACACAGTCTTGCCTCGTGCTTACCCTTGCATACATATGTAGACATGTGTGTAGTTGTACATGCTATGTGCATGTATGTGTGTGCTGTACGTGTGTGTTGTGTGTGCTGTGCATGTGTGCATGTGCATGCACTACAGCGTGAGTGTGCGTGCACACACACACTATACTCATATATCCTGTGAAATCCAGCCCCACCATGTGTCTTGCAGGAGGAACTGGCCAGGAAAATCACATCTTTGGCATCTCCTGGCTGCCAGCTCTGTCTGGGCTCCTGCTGCCAGTCTCAGCTCTGAGGCAGCCACAGGAAGTTTCCGTTTCCATGGCTGCCAAGTTCCAGTCACCTCTGACCCCCAGAGAGTCAGAAACTGCTCCGGCTTCCTGCGAGCCACTGAGCACTGTGTACCCACCAGAGCAGCCGCATGTGGTATGAAGAGATAAAGCGGGGGCTCAGCGTCCATGCTACTGTGGCCATGGCGGCTTCCTTGGCCTCCCCTGGGGGTCCAGGCCTGGCATGCTAGAGCCTCCAGGGAAGGACATTGGGCTGAGCCCAAGGTCAGAATGTCCCCATTATCTGAAGGACACTGACAGCTTTCCTGCCCTGCTTCCCAGCACATCTAGCAGCCTTGAGGAACTCGCCACCCCCAGCAGCCGTGATGCCTCCATACAGCCAACGCCTGCCGCCCCTTTAACTCCCAGTGAGCAGTCGGGCCCCAACCTCTGCACCTTCCTGCGGGGAGCCGGTGGCTCAGACGGCAGCGACCACAGCAGCGATTAAGAAGCTGCTGAACCAACTCCCAGCCTCTCTGTTGAACCAGTCAGCGGGATTTGGACACCCTGCAGTGTCCTCACGTTAAGCCATTCATTTATGCACTCATCCAAGACACATGTGCTGAGGCTGTGCCTCGTGCTGGGGATTCAGTGGTGAATAGACAGGGGTCACTGGTCTCCCTGTGGGGAAGAAAACCTGGGTGCTGATGCACCCACTAACATAGCCCACTGCAGTCAGGAAGGCTTCCCGGAAGAAGTGAGGTCAGACTTGAATTCAGAAGGCCAAAGAGGAAGAACAAGCTAGACAAAGCCAATAAGTGTAAAGGGCTAAAGAGGCTGGGCCTGGCGCATAATGGGCTGTTGGCTGAATGAATGAATGAATGAATGAAGAGTCATAAGAAGTTCTCCAACAGGAACATGACTGACTCCTCTTGATCAGCAACACTTACAGCTGTTGCTGGGGATCCCCAGGACCCCACTTCTCACTGACGGCTTCTTTGTCCAGGATGGACTCCCTGAGCCCCTTGCCCACCACACACCTACATATGGACACAAACATACCACACAGACAACTGCTGGCCACAGACGCACCTGTGTGCGCAGGTGGCTCGTGCACATGTGAGACAACCACGTGCCACCATGTGCCCTCCGTGTCCCCATGTCTAAGGGTGATGACAGCAGTAAACACCTTTATCACACTTTGCCACGGGCCAGGCAGCCGGCACTGTTCTGTCTCCTCTGCATTTATTAACTCAGCTAATCCAGTCCCCTAAAGGAGGAACTGTGGTGATCCCCATTTTTATAGATAAAGGAACTAAGATATGGAGAGGTGACTCATTTGTCCAAGGTGATATAGCTAGTAAGTGGCAGGGCTGGAATTTGAACCAAGCCATCCGATCCCAGGGTCCATGGTCTTTATCACCCACGCAGAGCAGTCCCAACCCCCGCCCCTGTGCTTCAATGCTCTGCCCAGCCACCCACATTCCAGTCCAGCCACACTACACCTCTTGGGGCCCCCCAAATACACACGCCCCTGCCACAGGCACCTTCTTGGCCCACTTCCTACCAACTTTCTCCATGGTACAGATCTCCTTACAAGATCTGTTTTTATTATTTGTTTACCAAACATTTGTTAAGCACAGATTATGGCTTTGTGCTAAACAGTTTATGTGCATTCTCTTATTCAGTTCTTACTACAACCTTATGAAGTTTCTGTTAATTATTAGCCGCATTTCACATATGGGTAAAATGAGGCACTGCGTGATTAGGCCACCTGCCCAAGGTCACAGAGTGCCAGAGCTTGGAATAGACTCAAACCATCTCAACTCATCGGCTCCTAATCTCATCTCGGGCTGCATCCTGCTCAGTTTTGGCTTCTGTAGCCGAGAGGAAAGTCTAAGGGGGAGGCGGACAAGAAAAGGAAGAGGAGGAAGAGGAGTGACAGAAAATCAAAATGCAAGGCTATTGGCCACTGTGAATCCTGAGTGTGGGCAGAGAGGGTAGAGCGACCCTGGAAATGTTTTACACACATCTTACTGTGTATAGCTTGGCAATATTTGGAACTATGAAAAAGTTGAAAGGATTGTGCCATGAGCACCCATAAACTCACCCTCTAAATATGGCAATTAGCACTTTACTATGCTGGCTTCGTGGCCTATCTCCCCATCTCACCGGCCATCAATCCACTTAGAATGGCAAACGCTTGGCAGAGTTCTCAAATCTAAACAGGTGGTTCAAGGCTGAGCTCCCTCGGGAAAACCACTGAGGGTGACCCTGGTTATGGGGTTTTCACCGGAGCCAAAGAGGCCATGCACAGTTCATGTGCACACAGCAAGTACACACGTGGGCAGGAGTGTGGGCACACCCACACACACATGCTCACAGGCACACAGGAAACAAGGACACAGAGGATGAGGGGAGCTCTGGGATTTGGAAAAGAGCCAGGAGCCCCCTCAGTTGGCCAGCTGGCCAGTTCCTTCCCACCAGCTATCCCCACAGGGGACCCTCGCAGCCCCACCAGGCCACCAGGAGCCCTGGGGCTCAGGGCCAGCCTGGGGGGCGGGGTGTTTCCCTAATTGTCCTGCTTGTCGCTCACCCAGCAGAGGAAACAGCCGCTGGCTTCAGTCTCCAAATGACAGGAAACGCCATGGAGGGCTACTCGGCCAGTAATTACTACTTTGAGAAAGGAGAAAAAAATGCTGAGGGGGAAACGGTTCCAACTCAAATAATCTGCTCATTGGGGGGATGGGAGGCTGTTTCAAGGAAAAGACATTTTGAAAAGCCTTCAATCAATCTGACAAGCAATTATCTGCTTAGCTGCTGGTACAAATCTCCCCCTCCCTCCCCCTAGGACTGGTGCCCCTCCCAGGAAAACAAGAGCCCCAGACTGACACTCTGCTCCCCAACCCCCCCAGGCCAACCCCCAGCAGCCAGAAAGGTGAACAGGAGATTGAGATCCTGCCTGGGAAACCTCAGGCTCTGGGGACAGCCAGTGGCTGGGGTAGTGGCTGACTGATTCTCTCCTCCACCTTTCACACTCCGGTGTCCACACACACACACACACACACGCATGCACACGCACGCACACATCCTCTACCCAGTGGGACTACATGCCCTCCTGCCTCTCGGGTGGTAGACTAAGCCCGTTTCAAACAGCCACCCAGGGAAGCATAAACATTCTCACGTTTCATTCATTCATTCAACAATCATTTTCTGGAAAAGAAAATTCACCAAGACATCAGATGAGAAGGATGGGAGAGACACCCATGGCCTTCTGAATAGAGCTGGGGAAGAAAGTCTTTGTCAGTGGCTTTGTGGCTCCTAGTCCAGTTGGGGGAAGTGGCACAGAGGACTGGCTGTGATGGGGCAGGAGAGTGTGAAAAGCAAGTTCTGGGCCCCCTAGAGAGCCCTGGGAAGCCAGGCAGAGGGCTCTGTTTTCCCCTCTGCCTGCCCCAGTCCCAGCCCTCCTCCTCTGGCAGCCCCCCATCCCAAGATCTGGCCCTAGCTCTTGCTCAGAGAATCCTGGAAATTCTCTCTAGTACAAGCCGTGGGTTTGGCTACTGTCCTCCCAGGGAATTCTGAGCGGAGACCAAGAATGATCCTCCAGCATCAAAGAGTAGGGGCGCGACAGGCTGATCCCCATCCCCACACCTCACTCTCTTCTCTCTCTCCAACAGTGTGCCGGGCCTTGTGCAACAGCACAGGTATTAACCTTCCTGATCACCTGTGAGCAACGAAGACTGTTACTCACCAGAACATTCTACATGTAAGGAAACAGAGCTCTGACAGGTGAAGTGACTCTCCCAGAGTCACGCAGCTATAGCAGAAGGGTTGAAATTTAAACCCGTCTTGCCCACTCTATTATCCATGCTGTTAAGCACTTTGAGATGCCAACGTTCCAAACGAGATGCTCATTTAACCCACAACAAATGTTCAATAAATGTTAGCTGTTCTTAATCTACCCTTGTCCTCCTTGGAACCCCACAAAGGTTGCATCAGCAAAGCTGAGTGCCCTGATAGGGAGGGCCCACAAGATACACGTGAAAACTGGTGCCCTGCGTTTTGCACTTGGACCTTGGGTACAATCAAGAACAAATTCCTACGTCCGGCCAGGTGGGCAGCACACGCAGAGCTTAGAACAGGATGACTAATTGCACCTCCAGCACCGTGGGCCGGAGTCTGCTGGCCAGACTCTCAGGCTCTGCCCAGAGCTGAGCAGAGAGGCAGACGCTGACACCGGCAGGCCCTGCCTGCCTGACTGCGCAGCTCCAGAGGTGGGACCCCTCCCTTCTGTGTCTGCTGCTTAGAAAGGGATTGAGACCACCGCACCCGGACACGTGGGCCCCTTCCCCTCCCACCACACTCACTACAGCTGCTCCCCGTGCTCTGGGACACACACAGAACACGCTATCTTCCAAGGCCATCAGTCAGGAGAGGAATGCCTGTGTCAATGGGGCGCAATGATCCTGCCCGCCCGGCACAGGAGGGAGGCAGCTGTTTGCTCTCCCAGAACATTTCATTTCGCTTTAGGTGTTTGGCAAGACATATCCGATGCACTGGCAGGCAGGCGTGTTGCTCACTGTGTCCCCACGGGGACACACCCTCGAGTTTTATGACCAGAGCAACTCGAGTACGAGACCTGCCCCACGTGACACCCAACCCCCACCTCCTGACTGCATGGCAAAGCAGAAACTCTCCGCTTGCCAAAGAACCGGGGCTGACCTCCAATCACCCATCTATCCATCCATCCATCCATCCATCCATTTCATCAGCATTTAGTGATGTTAGGCACCGGAGATGCAGGGACACATGACACTGTTCCTTCCCTTCAGAACTCAAGGTGGAGATGATGCCATTGGGAGGTGCAGCCTAGCAGAGTGGGGCCTTGCAACACACACAACTGGGTTCACATTTCAGCTGTGTCGCTTCCTAGCAACGCGACCTTAGCGGGTGACTGTCCTCAGCAAGCCGCAGCCTCCTCCCAGGGAAGAGGGGATGATGGGGCACCTACCTCCTCTTGTTGTTGGTGCAACTACGTGGAAAATTGCTTGTAAAGTGCTGGGCATTGTGCCTGGTACGTTGGGCTTCTCTTGGTGTGTCAGCTGGTGTTAGGCATTATTGCCTTCTGTGAAATGGGTATGACAATCCCCAGCCTGTCTGCCTTCACAACAGGGTCAATACCAAATAGGACAGCATGTGGGAAGAGTGTTTTGGAGATAGCAGAGTGTTTATATTATCACTCACCCATGTAACAAATGCTCCTTGAACATCTGCAATGTGCCAGGGGGGTGCTGGGAAGGGTGAGGGAGGCACGAATGTCTGGCACATTCCAGCAGCGTCTGGAAAAGAAGAGCAACCTCTGATCAGACAGTCACGGGTTTGGAGCAATAAGAACAGCAATAAAAGTTTCTACATAGCAAGGCAGGGGTGGCGGGTCATTAGCTGACTGGAGAGGCCTCCTGGCAGAAGGGTAGTTTCAAGCATAAATAAGAATCCAGGCTTTTAAAGTCTGAGCGAGGAGCCTATTGTCCAGTTAGAGAATCAGAATGCCGTGACACAAGAGGGGTGACCCAGATGAGGGCTGCTCCTGTATGGGAGCTCCAGGGACAAATATCCAAGGAGCCTGGAGGCTCCTGGACCCAAGGTCAACCTTTACACCGGGAGGAGGAAAGGTCGCCCGAGGAAAGCCTTGTGAACACCGGAGACGGGCCGTGCGGGCTGGAGGGAGGCAAGGGCTGCAGCTGGGTGGGCCAAGATGTGCTGCCTGGGTCCCTTGACGTCCCTCAGTCCATGGTGGCATCTTCTGCAAGGGGCAGTTGGCGGAGCCTAGACTGGAACCCAAGTCTGTTCACGGCTCTCTGTTGGTCAGACCCCCAGTCTGGGCCAGGTGACTGGCCTCTGACGGAGACGGCTGCCCTAATCACCCCCCGCCCGGCCCCAGTTCACCTCCAGTCCTCCCAATCTGCATCTGTGTTCGGACCCCACGCAAACCCCTCTCCCTGTGAAGTTGTTTTTCACAGGGAGAAAGAACTCCTTTTCTGTTCCCTATAGAAACCAGACTCCACCCATCCACCCGAAGCAGCACCCCCCTCCCCTGCCCAGCAAGCATCCTGTCACCTCCTCACATCCCCAAACCACTTACCAGTGTCCCTGGGACCTCATGCAAGTCACAGGAGAAGCCCTTGGCTGACATCCACCCCAGGAAGCTGCATTAGCAACTTCATTCATCGGGGGCAGGCCTGTGCCTCTATTGTCTGCCCTAATCATTTGTTTATTCCAACTCTGGCGCAGCCCCAGCTTATCACAATTATTACTGTCCGGCATGGCCGAGATACTTGCCATTCCTCTAACGCCGGCACCGAGGGATGGCGTTATTGCACGTGGAAGCGAAAGACTCCCCTTATTCAATACCACCCAAAATATCAGATAATGTTCAGAAAAGAAAACGTATATTCATTAGTCATATAATCCACATATACCTTTGAATCCACAAAGAGTCAAAATGAAAAGGAGTAACAGTTTCTCTCAAAGCCAACAAAATTGGGAACAGTAATACCTAATGCTGGTGAGGTTGCTCTGAAATCGCTCAGCACAAAAGCTTTGCTGGAGGCAAAGTAAATTAGAACAACCTTTATGGAAAGTAAATGGGGAAATATGTATCACGAACCACAAAAATGTGCCTACCCTGAGACCCACGGATTCCACTTCTGGGAATTTGTCCTAAGGAAATGAGACAAATAAAGGGAACACTCTGTGGAAAAAGAAAAGTGTTTGTTAAAGCATTATTTAGAATGAAGAATAATTGAAAGCAAAATTCAACAGTACCCAGCATCAATTTGATGAAATAATAGGATAATCTCTGAGGCTCGTGCAGCAGGCAAAGGGACGCTTAGACCGTAACATTAACTGGGAAAGCAGCGTTCACATTTCAAGTTTAGTATCAAGTGCACTATGCACACACTGTGGATGAACATAAAAATCACAGCACTTGCAATGCTAGCCTGCTAGCCTTATGGGAAGGGCTTTTCCCTCGTTTTCTAAATTTTCAGTTGGGTTGTATGTTGGTTTTACAGCTTCTTTTAACTGGAGCTAACAAATGATCATGCTTCACAAAAGAACCACAAAAGGCCCTTAATTAGCGTAGCTTTCACAAGACCCTTGGCCTGTCTGGGCCTTATTTCCACCTTCCTTAAGATCTCCCTAAATGACGTGTGGGAGGTAGACAGACCTGGGAAGGCTTGGCGGTCTTCGAATCAAGTGCTATGAAGAGTGGGTTTGTCCAAAACACTGGCTAATGGACTTCATACCCATCCACAGCATCTCTGCAAAGGGCATAGCATCATCCCCATTTTAAGGATGGGACAACTGAGGTTCAGATGGGTTGGAGACTTGACCAAGAACAACACAGATAGTAAGGAGTTGAGGCAGGGATTCAAATCCAAGTCCCTCTGCTCCACAGTGTCTGTTTTATTCTTGACGTATTTCTCAATCCAGGCTACTTTTCTCAAATGGACATATTTTCAAAGGAGCTGATTCATTAAAAGAAATTGGAAGCTGTGGCGTGAAGGGAACTCAAGGCAGCCCATTCAGGCTGCCCAGGAGGCCTTGGAAGGGAATGTAGGACTCAGGGGTTGGCTGGTTTGCTTGAAAGGTGATCAGCATGGCCACTGGCTGCAAAACCCATTGGGTCCAAGCATTCCAAAAGAAGGCATCCACTTTACCAAGAATGTACCTCCACAGCCACAGAGACAGGCCCCAAAGAAGGAAAAAGGGCCAGTGGGCCCCTGATTGGCGCCTGGTGATGTCATGCCCCACCCAGAAAGCCTGTAAACGCTGCCGCTCTGGGGCAACTTTATGGGGGACTTGGTGTCTGCACATTCCCTCCATGGCAGCCAGGCTGGCATGACGGCTCCTGCCGGCCAGCAGCACCCCACCCGCGCCCTGCACATCCCCAGCCTCCCTGCACCAGGCCTCTGAAGCCTATAATTACCTGCAGTGCCCTGTGGCTTTATGGGCTCCTAGAGATGGGAGACAGGCAGGACGAGGAAGTTCCTTGAAAGGGATGGGGGGAATCTTCCTCCCAGCAGCCATCTCTCTGTACCTCCCGCTGTTCTGAGGGGTGTGGGAAGCAGATCCGGGCAGTGCCCAGCCTCTGCAGACCTACAGACACCCTCCCAGCGTCCAGGCCCTCCAGTCGGCCCCAGCAGCATGCACCCTCCCCCAACCATCCTTCAGCTGCTCCCCCCACCCCACAGCTCTTAGGACAAAATATACAGATTCTTCCTTGTGGCCTCCAAGTCTCTGAGTCATCTAGGGTCTGTCTCATCTCCCAAACCCCCCTGCTCCATCCCACGGGTGATTGCAACGACCTCCTCACCATTCCCACACCACTGCACCCTCACTTGCCTCTGCGCCTCCTCAAAGGCTAGTCCCTCTGTCTGGAACACTTGTCCCTCTCTCTCCCCCTGCTCACCCCTCTTTCGCTGGCTACCCCCACACACACACTCACCACTGAGTCTGTTTAGATTTCTCTTTATTCAGGGATCTTTTGTGGACATCTGTGCCAGGAGGCAAGGTGTCCCCCCCTTCCAGGCCCACAGAGCCCCCTAGGGTTGTCTCATGTTTTAGTCACTGGGGTCCCCACAGAAGCAGATGCTACAACAAAGATTCGGCTGCAGGTGGTTTATTTAGGAGGTGGTGCCAGCATCTGCTGGCAGAGAAGTAGGAGATAGGACAGAGCAAAGAAGGCAGCCAATGGAGGGTGCATGTGTGTCGAGCAAGCGACTGCTGTGGGCAAACGGGGGTTCATTCTTCAGGGGGGAAGGAACCCGGGTATCAATCACCAGTCCCAGAAGTCACTGTCTGGGAGGCTCTTCCTGATGGATGTCACCTGGCCTGCCAACAAGTACAGGTACCGCGGGCTCAGGCAGCCAGAGAAAGTTCCCCAGACGTCAGGTGATGAGCACCGAGGCTGAGATCCGAGGGGTCGCCAGCCAGCATCGCCTCTTCTACTGAACCACAGCCCTGCACCCTCCCTGAAGCTGCCTCCCGTGTGCCCTCTCCTCCACAGGACCGACCAGAGCAGGCGTCATGCCGGTTTTGCTTGTGGCCGTCTCCCCAGGGCCCAGCACAGGACTTGGCACACATCTGGCAAGTCCAAACTGTGCTCAGCATGGGGTGGGGGGTACCTCAGGGGTCCTATCACAGGGCCCCCAGTTTTCCAGCTGGGACACCCAAAGACCCAGGAAGTAAAACCACAAGAGGAAACCTAGAACACCTTTCATTATTCTAAGCATTGGCCACAGATTCCAAGGGTCCATCTTGCCCCTTCAGAGCCTCAGGTGAAGACAACAAATGCAAGCACAGCCAGAGGCCTGGGTTCAAGTCTCAGCTCTACCAGTTACTGTGTGGCCTCAGGCAAGCTGCTTAACCTCTCTGTGCTTCAGTTTCCTCAACTACTGAGACTCAGAATAAAATGAGAGTTTGGGGGTGACTTCAGAGATCTCTGAGTGTGGCACAAGGCAGGTGCACAAGAAATGTTTGCAGAATATAAATCTGAGAAGACTGCAGTTCCTTCTTTACCCCAAACCCAAGAAATCAATAGAAAAATAAAAGGACTAAAAAGGCTCCAAGCCTTGCTTCTCCTACCAGCCAGCCAGACCCTGGGACATAGGGAAACTGAGGCCTAGAGACAAGAAGGGTAGTCACCAGATCTCGCGTTGAGGTTGGGGCTAAGATGAGAACCCAGGTGACTAGGCACTCCGTCTGTCCCTCCACCCCTGCAGAATGGGGGTAGGAGTGCAGAGGGACCGACTGACCCTGTCCAGACCTAAGGCCAAACGCTGCTCACATGCACTCCTGTTTGCTCAAGGGGTCGGGCCAATGACCATCTGGTCACATGTCCAGCGTTGGAATGTGAGAGGTCAGACAGACGCACAGGAGAGGGGGTGGCATGGGTTGATTCTACATTCTGCCTTGCATCACTGCCCCCAGCTTCTGAGAAATTGGGTGAAAGTGTACCGAGTCTGGGGCCTTAGCCACCTGGGGTCAGAGACTGGGAAGGCCCTGCCCCGGGGCAACCCTGCCCCCTCCCAGAGCTGGGAATCCTGGTTTTCTGGCACTCTTGTTGAGCCCAGTACTGGTCCACCCAGAAGTAGAGGGTGGTTCTGGGCCTTGGAGAGCCTGTGAGGTCAAGCCAGGCCAGATCTGACCATGTGTGTGTGTGTGTGTCAGAGAGAGCCACAGAGACTGGCACAAACAGCAGCTCAGCCATCCTCCATACTGTCCAATATCTGTTGTCACCTCCTCTGTGCCCAGAGGAAGAGGAAAGAAATGGGAACCCTCCCCTGCCCAACCAGGGGCTTAGAGTCCAGTGAAGGAGCAGGAGCTTGGGCAAAATCTAGAAGTGTCTTCCATGCGTGGAATGCCTGCTGTGTCCTCTAATTTTATCTGCCTGACAAATGCCTGAAGAATGAATGAATGAAGTGTCAGAGGCAAGATTAGCACCCAGGTTTGACTGCCACAAATGCCAGACGTTCCTTGATTTGCAGACATGCAAAACTCTCTGAGAAGTCAATGCAAAGCATTGTTGGAACCAAGCTTGTAGTGTCAGACACTGCCAGGAGTGACACAAAGAGCAGGAACATTTGGTTGAGGTTTTGAAGTATAAATAGGAGTTTTCTAAAGTGACCATTCATTCCCCAAATATTTAATCAGCCTCCATTGGCTGTCTGGCACTCTTCTAGGAGCTGGGATCCAGCAATGAAGGATGTTAGATTTCTACCCTCATGGGGTTTAGATTAAAGAGGGTCAGAGGAGAGGGCATTTCGGGCAGAGGGAACAGCATAGGTGAGGAGCAAGGAGGTATGTGTTGGGAATGCAGAATGTGGGGTCCATTTGGGTGGGAGGGGTGTGAAGGGATTGTTGGGAAGACGGAACTGGATAAATAAGCCCAGGTCCAGAGGGTTCTGAGTGCCTGAGGGCAGATGGGAACAAGGAAAGGGGATGTTTGTTTGTTTGTTTGCTTGTAACTCATTGACCCAGTATCTTTGACTACATCCGTGATTATTTTTTTTTACTTAGTTTATGTGTTTTTCTCCTAACTTAAGCCATGGATACCACCACAAAATAACCTGGCACTCCAGAAGCTTTTAGTGCCATTGAGAAGAAAAGACATTAGCATTGCTCATTGTTCATCTTTTCATATTTTACACTGATTTTGGTACTGAAAAATAATTCCACATTTAAATCTGGAGCCTTCACGTCAGGTACCCAGGCCTCAGCATGGGTGGTTAAGTTGCTTATAAAATATGTGACATGTTTTAATTTCTTTAAATCAATCAATCAATCAATCATTCGTGATGTCTTTGGCAGGGATAAGATAGAAAACAGGCTTTTATTTTATTAGGAAGCTGAGGTTGTCAACATTTCAAATGGGAGGTTGCCTGACCCAGGTTTCTGCAGATTGTTGGGAAAACTTAAAGCAGTAGAAGCCAGGACTCAACTTGAATGTGGCTCTATGGAGGAGGCTGGCAGGGGGCCTTGTGTCCAAATGGGACCCACTGGGCTATGGGGGTGCGCTTGGAACAAAGATTGGGGCAGCTCCTTCTGCAGTGAGCAAAAGGTGGCGAGATGACAGCTGACCTCCTCTGGGTCCAGGGGGGTCTGCCTGGCCGGATCAGGGAGAGAACTCCAAGGGTGCAGCAGCAAGTAAGGAAATCGGAGTGAAGGAAGGAGAGGGGCTTAGGCAGGACCTGTGAGGGTCTCTGAAAGCCAGGAATGGGGAGCGGGTTGATGGAGATACAGACATGGGCCCGGTGGGGACCAGGGTCTGCAGAAGCCAAAAGGCAAGCAAGGGCCCAGCACAGCGCTGATTCACAGCAGGCGCTCAGCAACTGTCTGGTACGAGAACGGTCTTGAACACCAGGCTGATTGACTTTATTTTTGTTTAATAGCTTTGATAGATTAGTTGCTTTTTATGTGCTCAGAGGTAATTTTGCTAAAAGCCTTTCATTCGTTCATTATCTCGTTTTGCAGAGGAGGAAACTGAGGCTCAGAGCGGCTGAGCAGCTTAGCCAGGGTCACAAAGCTGGCAAGTGCTGGAACCCGGGCTTGACCCCAGGTCCCTGTGAGCTCAGCCCCTAAGCTCTCTGTCTCCAGGGGTGTGGTCTTGCAGCAGAAGGAAGTGCAGAGTCCGGGCTGCATCATGGCGTTCACAGGACCTAGGAAATTTCGCTTTGACAGACCCCTTCCTCCATAAAAAAAAATAATGTGTATATATATATATATATTTTCAAATTATTATCTCTAACTATTGGTATAAAGAAAAATATATTCCAGACTGGATTATAGTCACTTTTTCCTTCTGACTTTAAAGACACTAAAATACTTCCATGGACCCCTGAACTATCACGAATTGCAGGCGGGGGCCGGCTGTGCACGCTGGAGCTGGGGGCCTGGGCGAAGGGGCCCCAGAGCTGTAGTCTGCACCTAAGAATGGATCAATCTCCGCTCACTGAGATGCAGCCTTTGGAGCCCCCCATTGGATCAAGGGGCAGTCCCGTAGCATGTCAGACCCCTGCAGGTCACCTCCAGGCTATGACACTCCTCCTTTCTGAGACATTTGCTCCTCATTGGCTGGACAGTCAGAGGGAGAAACAGCTCTGTTACCAGGGGACTCAGAGTAGGCCAACTCTGTGCAAACAGAGAAACAGCAGGAAAATCCAACCACCCCAAGCCCCAGCCCTGCCCTTCCCCCAGCCCTACAGGTGGGGAGATGCTCGGACTGCCCTCTGCCCTCTGCCCTCTGCCCTCAGCTTCCCGGAGCTGACTCCATGGGAGGAGTTGGGGCCCCATTGGTGACCTTTGACATCCCTAATCTTTGTCTTCCCTTCTGCCCCCATCCCCAAGCACTCAGGAGCTCATGGGCAAGGACAGTGGACACTGGCGGGGAGGGGCTGCCCCCAGCCCAGTCGCCCAGAGCCTGCCCTGCCCACACTGACACCGGGCTGTGGGAGTCCCCCACCTCAGCTTCCCACAGCCTTCAGCTACCTCTCTTCTGGAAATCAAAGCCACACTTCCTGGGCTTCCTGACAATCCTCCGTACCAGCTCCTGTTGATAGCTTTCTAAAAGAAAACATGGATACTTTTCAACTTGACTATATGCCAGGCTCTGTGCTCAACACTATACTTACCCAGTGCCCATAACAACTCCACCAAGTAGGTACTATCCTTGCCCCATAAGGGAGCAGTATGGGTAAGGGACTTACAAACAGCCAGATCAGGATTCCCAGCTGCCTGGCTGGCTCCTCCCAAGCCCTGAGCTCCAAGCACCAGGCTCCAGCTACTTCCCCTTCCCGGGTTGAATTCTTCAATCCCTCTCTATCGTCCACTCCCTGGCCTGACTCTCAAGGCTGTCTGAACCTGCCCTTTGTCAAACTTCTGTAACGCCCCTCCCCACTGCGCCCCCCCACATGGCATCGGGTGCTCCCCAGCCTTCCAGAACCACAGATGGTTCTACACACACACACACACACACACACACACACACACACACACATCTCCTCATTTCATCTTCCTCTGCCTTTGGATGCCTGTTCGCTCCACCTGGAACACCCTTCCCGCAGGAGGAAGTTCTCTGCCGACTGAGCATGGGGTTTTGACAGACTGACTTGGGTCTTAATCCCACCACTGCCCCTGGGCCCAACTGTATGAATGTGACCTTGACAAGTCATCCTATTTCTCTGAGCACAATTTCCTCATCCTTAAGTCTGGGGCCACAGGCCCACCTCACTGTTTTCATGAGAATTCCCTGGGAAAGCGTGGGTAGAGTGACAGACACAGAGGGGAAGTCAGTGGGTATCCTCTCTGCTGGCCCCACCATCACCACCACCTAACTCTCATCTGTTCATCTTGTAAACATCAGCTCAGATGTCACCTCCTCTGAGATGCCTTCCAGGATTGCCTCAGGCAAGCAGGCAGAGTGCTGCCCCCTGGGCTGTGAGCTCTGGGAGGGTCTGAGTCTCCTCTGCACCCCAGCGCAAAACACAGGGCTGGCTGTGCTGTGATGCTTATTGGAAAGAAGGAAGAAGGAGGAATTAAATGGGTCAGAAGAAGGTGGTTAAGAGTTGATGAATGGGACTGAGCGATGGAGATTAATAGTGGAAAATAACTTGAGCCTTAATTATTTCGGTATTTAGGTCCAAAATGGCCGGAGCAGGAAGAAGCGGGACTGCATTCAGCCAGATTACCTAATAACCCAGCTGTGCAGACTGCCCCAGCATTTCTCAGAATCCCATGAAATAGACCCCGTGCCCCACCTGCACCTTCCCCACAAGGCTCGACTCAGAGCCCAGCACCCCTTGCTGGACTGAAGGGGAGCCTCAGGAAGCTGAGGCAGGCTACACCCCCACCTGGTGGGCTCCCTGGAATTGGGGGGGAGGAGGGATTCTCAAAGTGGTTTTCCCTCCTCATTGTATACCAGGCCCGGTGCTGAGCCAGGGAATCAGAGTTGGTTCTTGTCCCAAGACTCAGAGTAGAGGGGCTGAGGGGTAGAAAGTGGGGGAACCTGCTGGCTAAGCCAGAAGTGAGCAAAGGCTGGGCTCTACCCCTCCTCCTCTGGTCCCCCACCCCAGATTGTCCCCAACACCTACCCACCATGGCCCCCTCACACCTCCCCTTCTCCATCTCCTCCTCAGCCCCCTCTTCTCCACCCCCAGCCCCAATCCCACCTCTCCCCACTGTCCCCCATCCCCCAGACCACTCCTCCACCCGCCACCCACCCTCCCCACCCTCCACCACTGCTCCCTCCCCCTACTCCCACCCTCCTGGGTCTCCATCCCTCCTCTGACAGCCTCAATAATAACAGCCTCCAAACCAGCCGGACAGGTTCCAGCAGACCCAGCCCTGCCCCCAGGCTGGTAAGGAGGTGGAGCAGGGAACCCCCAGCTGCTGGCAGCCTGAAAATACCAATTATCTCTGCAGTCCGCTGGCCTGCCCAGCCAGCCCAGCCGGCCCAGCTCCGTGGCTCTTCGAGGGTGAGGGGGAGCAGGGGAGGATGCTCTGGACATGGACCAGAGGACCGGACCCTGTTTCTAGTCCCAGAAGTCCAGGAACAAGCCAGCCAAGGACGCCTTCTCTTCTGGGAGCTGACCAGCCTGAAGGGTTCTACCAGACCAGACAGACACATTGGCTTACTCGTAATTCCACATTGGACACATCGCCTGGTTGAAAGGAGTGAAGTTACATAAAAAACTGAGAAATTCAGGTGGAGGGGGAATTAGCAATACTTTTTTTTATTAATGCCTTGTTTGAAGCTTTGACCGGAACCAGCAAAGAAAATCCCTCCCCGAGCCAGGGTTTCCAGATTCAGCTCTCCCCACAGGGTCCTCTCAGGCCCCTGGGCCAGCGATAAGACCTGAGTAGGGGAGACTGGAGGGAGCAGTGGGAAGAGCGTGTGTGATTTTGAGTGTGACTGGGAGGGGCATGTGTCTCCAGGTGCGTGAGCAAATAAACGTCAGCCAGAGGGTCTGGGTTCAAATCCCAGCTTCACCTCTTCTCAGCTGTGTGACCCCTGGAAAATCACTTACCTCTCTGTGTCTCCCCACCTGTAAAATGGGCAAACTTGCCTCCTGGGGTTCTTGAAAAGACTGGAGGAATGTGTAAAGGTAAAGCGTGTTGCAGAGCACACGTGGTGGGTGCATCCGAAGGGCTTCCTGTCATTCTCACCGCCACTATCAGCGGCGATAGTGTTATCGTCACTATTATTACTCCTCGGCACAGGCCCGGACCTGCAGCACTCAGCTGTTCCCCGGGAGCATTGATTGTGTGCGAGAATTTGTATGTCGCGAGAAAGAGCCCTGTGGAGGAATAAATGGATCTTCCTGGGTAAATGGCATTTCTAGATTACAGTTTTAATTACACTTTTATAGATTGGACTTTCGACTTGGGTCTCATGGGGCTAAAATCAAAGTGTCGGCAGGGGACTCGAGGAAGACTGTTTCCTTGCCTTTGCTGGCTCACAGAAGCCACTGCTTTCCTTAGCCCCTGCCCCCTTCCTGCGGACTCACACCTGCTCCTGCCCACTGCAGCCTGGAAAGGATCTCCACCTTAAGAAACATTGCGATAACATTTGCCCCACCAGATAACCCAGGGTAATTTCCCCATGTCAAGGTCATTAACTCTAATCATATCTGCAAAGTCCTTTTGCCACAGTGAGATAACATACTCACAGGTTCCAGAGATTAGGACATAGCAGACCTTGCAAGCAGGCCACTGTTCTGCCTCCCACAAATGGAAAAAGGCCCTCCTGGCGCTAAATTTGTTGCAGTTGAGTCATATTAGTGAGTGCCTATCTTCTGTGTCTCTCCTGGAGCTCCAGGCTCTGGAAGATGCTGGACGTAGCCAGACTGGCAATGGACAAGCTACAGTCTCCATGGTCAAGAGCACCCCAGTAAAAGGTCCCAGGTCCCACTTTCAGCCAGTTTGGGTAATGCCTCCCAGTCCTGAAAGGACAGTGAGGTGTGGATGAGGCTCTGCCACTGACCTGCTGCGTATCTTGCTGACAACAGTCCCGGTCTGCTCATCTGTAAAGCATCTACATTTGCTCATCTGTAAAGCGTTCTGAGACCACACGCATCGACATGTGAAGTTCCCGTGACAGAGTTGGGTGTGCAGAAAGGACTCAATCTCTGCTTCAACACGCCCACTCCGAATCCTTGGGACACGGAGGTCAGGTTCACAATTACAACAGCATGTGGGCATGGCAGGGTGTGCGTGCATGCGTGCACGTGTGTGTATAAATTGAAAGTGTGTGAGGATGACTGTGGAAATGAGTGTGTAAGCAAGTGCTTCCTTCCCAGCATGGAGAACCGTGCTCTGTGCTCTTTCCCACGGGCACGGAGCCTCCCCTCACTTTCCTCTGATGGCCAAAGCCAGCACCGACAGGTCCCGGGGTTCAGGGAGCCTGACCACCGTGAACTGTCCCAAGCAGCCACTTCTCCCAGCCTCCTGTTCCACACTCTCTGTTCCAGAGGCTGTCTGCTGCCGCTTTATTACAGAGAACCACGTTTCAAGCTGCAAACCTTTGAACACTTGCAGCTGTTAAGGCCAGACTTTGCACTGACAAGATGTCCAAAACATACTGTTAAGCCAAAGAAGTGAGTTTCACAACACCGGGTAGAGGTCGGGCCCGTTTTGATTAAAAAAAAAAAAGTGTCCATCTTGCCAAGGTTCAGAAACACAAATGCTTTCAAGGCACGAGACAGAAAGTGGACAATGTGAGTCTGGGGAGAAGTTAGGCCTGTGTCTCACTGACCCATGTAACCTCCCCGCACAGACATTCAATTCCTGCTTTCAGGTGGGGGATGGGCCCCAGGCTCTGAAGTCAGTGAAGGGACTGTGGGGCTCCGGGCACACCTTTGTAGTGAAAGAGAAGAGCTCCCCCACCTCCGACTCTTTTTTTTCTGTTACATTGTGCATTTTCTTAAATGTTTTTTCAAACAAGCTTGTACAGGTGTCCCAAAATTCTTAGTGCAGTTTTAAGCCCTAAAAGTTATATTTCTCTAACCATACAAAATAAAGACAAAGAAGTAAACATATAATCAAATATTTTTGTAAAAGACAGTACCCCGGGAATGTGGGAGATGTTTCTCACACAGATACGAGCAGCGTGGGCCTGCCAGGCTGAAAAACGGGCGGAGGCTGGTCCGGAGCTCCTGCCGCCTCGGGGGTTCACGGGGCTGTGCGGATAGTCCCTACTCCAGCCTCAGGGAAGGTCCGCAGTGTCTACAGTCAGACACGGGACGTCGCCCCCAGCGCCGCACACTCAAGCACATACACACACTCAGACAGGGTTCTGCAAACAAACCCCTCGGAATGAGTAGTTTTCACTCTTAGCAAGCATCAGTCTAGGAGAGGGACGGCCCAGCCTCCGTGGCTGACTCTGCCCCCTGCCACGGAGTCACCTTGGGCATGCCATTTTTACTCTTGGACCTATGCTTTCTCCATCTACCAAATCAGGATCGATGATGATGCTGGCGAAGTGCCCAATCCAGGGTCCAGTCCCAGATAGGTGCTCAATAAATAGGTTTTTTAAAGAAGTGAAGCCCACAGCCTCTCCCCTGTCCCTGGGCTCTGGCCAGGGAGGAGTTCGTCATCAGAAGTGGGCTGGTTGCCTGCAGAGAGCGGAGTCCACTGGCCTTATCAGGCCGGCCTCACTCTGCCTCCCGCAGGGCTGGCCTCTGGCCTCTGACCACATGTACCTGACTATTCCAGGACATGTGCCACATGATCCCGTGGCCCCAAAGCTCGGAGGATCCTCACTGCCTGCCTGGGAGGGAAGCAACATACTTCCCATTTTGCAGGTGGGGAAACTAAGGCCCAGGGAGGTTAAGAAACTTTGATGCATGCATCTGCTTTCATTCATTCATTCACTCACTCACTTGATGTTTGCACGAGATGCTAGTGAGGACCAGGCGTGTTTTACATGGGGGTAAGGAGGAAGGAGCAGCAAACCACACTTACAGTGCTGGTGATATCACAGAATCAGCACTGGCTTCACAGCATGTAACCCGTGCAGTCACACAGCGGGCCCCCCCCAACCCCCGCTGATTCGAAGGGGCAATGCCTGGTTTAATGCTCTGCTATTGCTGTCTTGAACTTGTCAATAATTTTTAAACAAGAGGCCCTTCATCTTCATTTAAACTTGGCCTTGAAAGTTATGTGACCGATGGAGTTAAGAGGATTATGAAACCAAATAGGGGGTTCCCAGTAGACAACTGTGTGGGCAAGGGAATCTGAGCGAACCTCGGGGAGGTGGGGTTAACAATCGTGGGTAAGAGGTGCCTGGTTCAGTCCAGAGCCTTAGAGAGACCTCCCTAAGGGAACAGCTTTTTGGCTGAGGCCTGACAAATGAGCAGTAACCGGTAAAGGGGTGGAGAGATGAGATGGAAACTCAGTCTCCTTAACTATAAAATGGAGACAGTGAACCCGACCCTGCTGGACTGGCCGTTACAATGTTTCATTCCATTGGTTCATCCATTCCTTCATTCAGCCAATATCTCTTGAGCAGCTACTATTGGCAGGCGCTGACCAGGTGCTGCGGACTAACGTAACGGTGAAAGACAAAACACGTCACAGCTTGTGACGCTCGTGTCCTAGCTGGGAGACCGATGTTAAAACTACTCACTCCCTAGACCACTGTGTATCTGCTCCTGGGATCTGTGCGGGGAAGATGTGCAGGGTGCTAAGAAGCACAATGGGGGCTGGACTGAGCTGGGGGAGCGGAGTTCTCAGTCCCAGCCAGGGCCAGGCACAGAGGAGGCCCTGGGAGAATGCAGGCTCGTGGGGCCTGGCCCTGCACTTTATTTAACTTTGGGCACAGGCCCATGGAGGAGCTGTGGGCCCTGCTGATTCCAGGAGGCACCATGCCAGCAGCCACCTGGCTGTGCCCTGGTCGCAGGGGCAGTGGGTGGACCTTGGGAGGAGCTGGCCCACAGCAGAGAGAGGGCAGGAGTGCAATAAAAAGCTTAATTAGAGGGAGACAGCTTCCAGAGGGAGGGAGGGATGGACGGAGGGAGAGAGGGAGGGTAGCCTTACTGACCAGCTACTGTGCCTGGCATTTCCAACGCACCTGTCAGTCCACCTTCAGGGCCCCGTAAGGCAGGCGCCCTGTATTACAGTAGAAGAAACTAAGTCTCACACAGGGCTGAGCAACTACCCAAGGTCATGCATGAAGTTGGAGCCAAAATCCAGTCTCCCAACTTCCAGAGCAGATGCTCCACTGCATCTACTCACCTGACCAGAAGCCTGTCCAAGGACTTGACAGTCCGCCACAGAAACTTCTCTCCAGCCCCAGAACCAGCAATACTTACATTTTTCCTGAGCTATGTGGTTGTGTTTCCTTGAGAAGCACTGTGGGTCTTCAAGTCTGTCTTGTTTCCCTTTTCCCATTGGCTACTAGGAAGCCCAGTGCCAGCTCTGTGGCCCACCTCAAGGCGGACATAATGTTATATGTGAACCATATTTTACTTCTAACTCAGTATCACTCTTACCCTGCTTTTCATTTTCCATTTCCAATTGTTACTAATTTGTGGTCTGACGTGGTTCACTCTACTATAGCCAACCTCATTAAGACACGGTAAGCCTCCTCAGCTTTCTCTGCATGCCCGCTCCCTCCTCCCCTCTCTGCGTGGAGCCTTGCTCTGGCCCTTCATGCACCAGGACCAGGGGAGGCTGCCCCACCTCTCCATTCTTTCCCTTTCCCCGTTCAAGCTCCCACCCCCTCTCTGAATAGCACCCCACAGTCCGAACTCTAATTTCCTTGGAGGTAGATGCTTATTGACCCAGTGTGGACCAGGTGTTCAAGCAGCTGTGGCCATGGGCAGGACCACACAGCACTGCCACAACAACAGGAGCCATCGCCGCGGGGTAGTGCCCAGGCCCCTCACCCTGGCCGTCGGGCCCCTCAGGAGCTGCGTACCGCCTCCTGCACCTCAGTCTCCAACAAACAGGACAACCTGCTGGTCCACGTGGTGCTGGAAACATTCTCCATGGCCACCCCTGAGGTTCACCCAGGCTGATTCCTCCCCCAGGGCCCTTTCCTCCAGCTCTATCTGTGCTAGTTAATGACCAACCCCACCGCTGTCCCCTCCCTCTCCTAAGCTTGCCCCTGCTGCCTGCCACTTCTTGTCCCTCTCTCACTCCCTCTTCATCTGTGTCCACCTTGCCAACCCTGTACCACCAGGTTCCATAGGCTGTGGTTTCACTCATAAGATGCCAGACTCTCAGACGGCAGAGACTTTGGAGCAAGGAGCCATCCTGGAGACAGACAGTCCTCAATGTGAGTCCTAATTCAGTCCCTGAGCAGGAGGACTTGGACACACCTCTCATGAGCTGCCACCTGGGGACACAGATACACCGTCACTCAGAGTTACGGTGGGACCACACGGGAGTCAGTGAGGTCCGGATGCCCCCAGGGTTTGTTGAGTGAGCAAGTGGATTCGTGCCTGAAGATGGTGTTTTCATTAGTGCACACACTCCACTCCCAACTACTCGTGACCCTACCAGTTCCAGGGGCACCAGGGAGAGCGTGGTGAGCAACCCCCACCCTCAGACTCTGTGACCTGTTTCCAGGAGGTAGAGGTGGTGACCTCACACACACAGCACAGGGGATAGGCCTCTGCAGGCTCTGGGCTCAGACCCTGACCCACCCTCAGCCTCTCCCCAAGGGGAACCCACACTGTCCCTGCTTCCAGAAGGCCCATTCTGGAAGCAGGGCTGAGCCCCTTAGCCCCCTCCAAGCTTCTGACCACCTCCTGCCCCTGGGATGCCCTGGAACAGGACAGGGAGGATGTTGGGGGGAAGGCAAAGGGGCTGTATTTGCTGACAATCACCTGCTCCGTGCCAGTCACTGCGCTTACTGCTTCATGTGCACTTTCTCACTGACTCCTCACTTTCCCTTCAGCACCTGGCCAGATTAATATGATTATACCCACGTTGCAAATGAGGGAAGTGAGGCTCAGAAAGATTACCTGGCCTCCCCAGGCCACCCAGGTGGTGAAAGCAGAGTTTCAGACCAGGACTACCAGCCTGCAGAAACTGGGGTCAGGCCAATGCAACAGAGTGATGACCCCACCCCCAGCCCCAGCGAGAAGCCCCGGCCCAGCCAGGCCTGGCTGAGAGGAACAAGGCTGGTCCCTGCTCTCCTGAGGGCTGGAAAGGAGACTGTTTGCAAGGAGGCAAGAGTGGACAGAGGCCAGCTGTTCATACCTCCAGGCTGGGGAGGGGCCAGGTGTCATCACCTACCACCCAGAGTGCCTTGGGAGGGACAGACGGCAGCTGAGGGTGCTTTATGAGCAAAGGTGCCCAGGCAGGAGGCCCCATGGCAGGGCTCGAACTCGGGGCCGTGTGCTACCCTGGATGATGCCTGGAGACGTCAGGGGCCTTCTCTAGAATCTGAGCCTGGACCAAGTGCCTCCCAGTTCTCTTCACCAGCAGATCTTCCTCGGGAGGAGTAACTGGGCCCCAACAATGACTAACCAAGGTAGTGAAGATGAAGATGATGATGGCGATCCTGGTGACTGTGATGCTAACGATGACGACAGCTGCTGCACGGAGTACTGCACATCTATCTATCCGACACAGGTCTAAGCACTTTACAACACAACAACCCTGGGGGTGGGTACGAATATTATTGAACCCATTTTGCAGATGAAGAAACTGAGACAGCGAGCAGTGAACTAATTAACTTGTCCGAAATCACACAGGTAGAACGTGTTGGAGCTGGCAGTCTGGTTTCAGAGTCTCGCTCTCCTACCTGGGAAATCACCTCCGTTAGACTTACAATACAGTGAGAATAGCTGCGACTATTTACTGAGCACCTATCATGCATTGGGCACGGTGCTAAGCCCTTTGCATACATTATCTAACTGAATTCTAACATGCGCTTTATTGAACTCCTCGACGTTACTTGTTTCCTTCAGCTGACACAAAATCTGAAAGCTTAGGCTGAAAGTAATCTCTCCGATATCACGGGGCCAGTAAATGCAGAAGTGGCTGGCAAACCCAGGCAGCCTGACTCTGTGTCCCCCCTTTAACCACAGAGACACGTCGTTGTTTTTCTGTGGCTCTGTACACGCACACACACGCGCACACACACACTTCCCTGAACCTACGTGCACACGCATGCATGCGTACTAGGACACCCTCACCCCACGCAGGCTTACTGCAAACTGGCCGTGTTCCTAGCAAGTTAGGGACCCAAGCCTTGGTCTAAGGCTCAACAGGCTCCCTCTAAAAAGTGGTTCCCAAGGTGGGAGGCAAAATTTGCATTGCGACCACGCCAAAAGATGCTGGCAAGCCCTGTCAGTCAAGGCTCCCTGGGCTCTGAGCATCTGGAAAAAGCCAGCGGGGGTGAGAATATTCGCACTCGGGACTGAAGCTCCAGCTTCTTTCTCACAGTGTGCTCACAGCTGCAAGTCCCACTTCCCGGAGCTCCTGCTGGGGGTGCAGGCCGCCTTCCAGGGCCTCCCTGCCAATCAATTTCAGCACAGACTGAGCCAGAGATGAACCGGTCAGACCTGTTTGACTGTCTCCAGGCTGCCGCGCAGGAGTCTGGGCTTGTGGCAGTCTAACCCTCCCAGGGTGCTTCGAGGAGTTCTTCCCGAGCTCCTGCCTCCTTTCTGTAAGGCCCGGCCCTGCAACCACAAGGGCCTAGAGATGACTCAGATTCAGCCCTCTGTCCAGAACTCACATCTTCCTGGGAGACACCACCAGCCCAGTACGTCCACCATCATCACGCTGCCATGCACTACACCCCACCACCCACCAGGCATCACGGACAGGCTCTAGGTCCACAGATACCCCCTGAAGCGAGAAGAAGTGGGCAAGAAGCTCCCCATTCACCAAAGGCAATTGAGGCTCAGAGAGGCAAGGTGACTTACACCCAGGCTTCCTGGCTCCACAATTTGAATTCCTTCTGGGCCCCTACTCCAGCTCCAGTGAGGATTTCGGGGGGAAGGAAAATGTCTTCCTTTTGGTGGCTGTGTCCTTGGAGCAGTTGCAGAAGGAGGTGATCTGAAGCAGCTCAGGCCAAGGCTGGAGAGCCCAAGGCAGGTCCCAGGGGTTGGCCTGGTCGGAGCACTGGATGGGGAGTGGAGAATGGAGACATAAGGGCTCACGGTGCAGGGTCCTGCAGCCCAGGCTAAAAAATTGGAAGTGCGCCCTGGAGGCAATGGGGAGCCATAAAAGGTCTCTGAGCAGGACCATTTGCCAATATCTCAGAAAATTAATTTAAAAGCAATGTCCCCAACAGAACACAGATGGCTCCAGAGGAGGGTGCAGAGCAGTATGGGGCAGGGGAAGGGGGGAGGGGAAGCTCTTCTCAGAGTCAAGCCTCCACTGAAAAAAATAAAAGAATTTTTCAGCCAGTTACAGATTCTATCTCATCTGTCATACAGCCCCCAGCCAGGCTCCAGCGTTAGACTGCCTGAGTTTGAATCCCAGCACCGCCACTTACTAGCTGTGCGTTCTTGGGCTGGTTGTTTAACCTCTCTGTGACTCCATTTCTTCGTCCAGAAAATGGGGATGACACTATCCCCCTGCCTCACCGTGTTATTGTGAGGGTTACATGAGTTAGTAGCTGTAAAACATTTCCACCGGAAGACTCCCAAGAAGCAGCTTCAGGCTCCCAGGTCTACAATCTGCTGAATGAATCTATTACCCATCAACAGTTTCCCAAGTGTCAACCTAATGCTTCTGCTTTTTGAGAACAGAACTTTTCAGCCCTTCTTGGTGTTCTGGTGTACTCTCCCCACTCATGCAAACACAGAGAGATACCCCAGAGGACACAAGAGAGCCACCTTTTTTAGAGACCTCAGCTAAGGAAAGGTCTTTTAGTTCTACAATGTCTATAATCCAATTGATATGTAACATTCCTACTACATGAAATTGTAAAACCCAGGGAAAGGTCACTCTCTCTTGACCTTGAAGGAGACAGAAGCTGGGCAGGCCAACAGGAGACAGACAAATACGGGTTCCCTTCAGATGTCATCTCAGGGACAGGGCAGAACTTCCAGGGGCCTCTGTGCTTCCCTCCCATCCTTTGACCTTCCCCAAATTGCCTCAGAATCTGGGCTCAGCCTCTTGAATGGCAGAAGCCACAGTTTAGGCGGAACTGAAATCCAGAGCACTGCTCTCTCCTCAGGCGGGGACAAACCAAGGACTTGTTTTTGCAAACAAGACAGTGGCAGGATCCGAGGTTCCCTGGGAGGGTGGGGCCTGGAAGACAAGTTTAGAAGACTAGGAATTGACCGAGAAAGAAGTGGGGCATCCAGTTTGAGGTGTGGGAATGGATAAAGCAGCCAGGGGTGCATCAGAGAGACGATACGCAAGTAGAATTTGCCCCCAAGAAATAAGCTCTGTTCCCCAAGAAGCAGAACAACAAGGACTTTCAGGAGTTTGCAGGGCCCAGTGGCATTAGGGGCACACATCCTTCGCTCTGCCTGCAGGCATGGCTCCCTGACTTTATTTACCCAGCTCTGAAATGGACCTAGTGACACTGAACCCTGATCCCCCCCAGTGTGAAGTAAAGGGCCAAAAGTCATATGAGGAGTGCACGGGGCCACGAGTGGGGGGTTGGGGGGAGGGCTGCTCACAGGTGGGCTTTGATTTCTCAGCCACAACATCACCCAGAAGAAATGTTCTCCCTTCGCAGTCAGCTGTTAGAGCGCCTCTCCCCGAATCAGTGAAACAGAATGCAGGAGCTCGGGGAAGGTTGATTTTGACTTGAGGACACTGAATACAATCTTTGCTGGATGTTTACAAAGTGTGTTTACCAAGCAGCCTGCTCTCCAAACGCTAGCAATTGCTTAAAACAAGAGAGCTGTTGATTTGTGAAGTATGTTCTTTAAAAAAAAAATCATCACAAATGTTGGATTTAGAGACATTATTTCTTTTTCAAAAATAACTTGTCGGGAGGGGCGAAGTATTTAGGAGGCTTTCTCAGCTCAGAATGTAACCAGGGAGAAGGAGTTTTTTTATTTGTTTGTTTTTTGTGTTGCTTCATTTTGTTTTTTTGCTGCACGAGAGTAGAGCAAGGAGCAGGGAAGGTGGGCAGCAATAGGAGTGAAGCTCGTTAAGCTGATTAGTTCCCTGCCCTCAGAATCCCAAGAACACCCCTCTCTACTCACCTACCACCACCACCATCCCCGCTTTTTCCTCTCCGAAGACCCACCAAGAATGCAGGGGGAGCAACCACGAGACTGAGCTCTGCTCTGCCCCTCGAGGCCCCTCCCCTGCTGTCCCTCCCCTGCTGTCCCGCCCCAGCCCTCCCTCACCTGCCTCTCCTTTCAGAGGTCAGCCTGCCTCCTCACAGACACAAAGTGGGTATGAAAGTGCACCACTGACACAGGCAAGATTTGAAAGAATGATATACAAACAACCTTTAAAAAATTTTTTTAACAGCATGCATTTTATAGAGCATCAAAAATCTAGATAGATATGATAGATGGATAATTGATCGGTGGATAGATAGATAGATAGATAGATAGATAAAGTGAGCGAGGACCTCATCTCCATGCTTTCACAGACATTATTCCTTTTCTCTTTAAATGTATTTTACTCGACACATTCATTCAACCAATCACTGGGTGGTTGAGGTCCTACTAAGTGCCTGTGAGCATTCATGATACTCAAGCACAGTGAGCATCAGTGAGCATCAGTGAGCAAGACAGTCATCAGACCTTGACCTCTCAAAGTTTTGTGCTGGCAGGAAGAGGCAAAATAGAATTGCTAAATAAATAAATGATCCAGTCAGTGTTCTAAGGGGATTAGTGCTGCAGGAGGGAAAGAGAAAGAGAAAAGAAATATTAGAGCAGAATAAGGCCCATCAGGAGTGAGTGCCCAGGGAGGGCTGGGGGGTGGCAGGGCGGGATGGGGAGCAGGTTGCCAGCTCAGATAGGATAAGCCTTAGCAAGGCAGTGAGGTCTGAACAAGGACTTGAAGGAGATGAGGGAGTTTGCCACAGCTTCCCCTGGGGTAACAGTGGTCAGGCAGAGGGAGCAGGTCAAGCAAAGATCTGACATACGTTCCAGAAACAGCAAGACAGCCAGTGTGGTGGGAACGGAGTGAGGGAGGTAAGAAAGTAGGAGGGGAGAAACTCAGGAGACAGAGGTCCTAATCACTTGTTTTACAATTAATTAAGACTGAAAGAAATTTCAACTTAGAATGTTCTTCCTCTACCTGCTTGATTTGGACAATTCCTATTCAGCCTTCAGATCTTAGCTCAAACATCACTTCCTCCAGGAAGCCCTCCCTGACCACTCTTTCCCTGTGTCAGCTTCATTGTAGTGTAGATGCTCTTAGAGAGCCAGGCTGATTTTCTCCATAGCAGTTATCTCCTTTTGGAATTGTACGCTGATTCGTATACTACCTAACTGCTATCTCGTAATCCTATTAGATTATAAACTCCATGAGGATTTGTGTGTGTGGATTGTTTCTTGTTTTGCTCATTGTTGCACTGCCAGCGCCCTAGCACAGAGTCTGGCATATAGAAGACACACAGCAAATATTTGCTCAATGATTGAATGAATGACCTTATGTGGCAGGGCTGGAAGCAGCACTTTCACTGACACAGGGTTATAGCAGCTGCAATTCAGTAGGCTCCTGGGACCCAGACTTCTGTAGATGACAGCAGCTTCAGAAGCTGGAGTCCCCGATGCAGCAAACCTGGATCAACCCAGGACCCCCGGCCCTCCTTTGCACCCGCCTTCTCACCCAGACTCTCTAGGATAACTTCTGTCTTCACCGGAGAGGCCAAGTCTCAGATATTCACAAAACGCCTTTGCGTCCCCCCCACCCCCCGCCCTGCACTTGCAGCCACATGGAAATGCTTTCTTTCGCTGCTCACAAAAGCATCCTAGGAGTGGGGACCGACCCTGGCACATTTGCTGGGATGCTTGGCTAGGTGTGGAGAGGGCCGTGTGCTCCCGCACGTACGTGGCCACCCGCAGGGAGCAAGTCCAGGATCACAGAGCCCTGGATCTGACAGGTAACACGCCTTAGCTGCGTGATTTACAGGGACTGGTGGGGAGAGGTTTGTCTCTGCTTTAAGAACTTGAGTGCTTCGTATAAATATTTATGGGAGTCTGGGTCTCCATTAACTCCACCGCCGCCACACTCCACTTGTTATACAGTGCTTGTGTGAATGGATGCAAAGACCAGTGTTCGGTATGCAGTGTGTGCACGTTTGTGCATGGGAGTGAGTGAGGGTGTGCATGGACCCACCCGTGCTTCGTGAGAGTGTAGACATATGCGATCAGTTGTGTTTCGGTGTGCATGTAAATCCATACAGGTATGTGCAAAATTGTGCTCATCGTACGCACACTGTGGAAATGCACGTGCATGGGCACTGGGACATGCGTACACATGGGCATGAATACATGCATGTGGGTACATATGTGTGGTAGGCACATGACTACGAAAGTACATACAGGGTGGGGCAAAAGCAGGTTTACAGTTGTTCGTATGGAAGATAATACAATCATTAATAAGTAACAATACAAGAACAAACTGTTTCACATACTCACGACTGCACACCTACTTTTGCCCCATCTTGTATGCAGCAAATAAGTGCACATGGATTCTGCACGTAAATGTGTGTGCATTACATGTGTGCGAGCTAGTCCTACACACATGCACGCACCTGCCCTGGGAGTGCAAGCACATCTCTGCGCGGGTCCAAGCTTCAACGGCACCCCAGAAACAGCTTCGGTCACACTACAGGTAATTCCATCAAAACGGCCTCACCTAGAGGCTGCATCTTCTATAAACGCTTGCTCTGGTAATTATGAACATTTATTGGAAAGATCAATTGAGAACAGATGAAAGGCGAGAGGACTGTTGATTAATCACGAACAGCACCAATGTCCCCAGCCAACAAGGCCCAGGCGGGCCATCCCCCACCACACAGGTACGCACACCAGACCCAAGGCCTCACTGCCCGTCTCTGTGCCTGACCAGAGAGCCTTGTGTCTGCAGGGCATTAAGCATAACCCCAGGAGAGTGACTACCCTCTGCAAAAGGAACTAGAAATGAAACTGCCCTCCAAAAGGGTTATGTCTCACCTTTCCATACTGTCCCCCCACTGAAATATTTCAAATAAGGGAGAATGGGTTTGCAGACTTTGGTGGCAAAAATGCAAATGTTGGCATCAGGTAAGGATTCGAGTTCCAGATTCTCTCTTGGGTGACACTGGGCAAGAGATGACCACTCGTACCTTGGTTCTCCATCTCTGGCCTGTGTGGATAACAGTAGCTCCCACTTCAGAGAGTTAAGTGAAATGTCTCAGTGGGACTCACGTCATGACTGGCCACACCTCCTATGCTCTGTGACCTGCTTGCCCCTTGTCTGCGGAAAGGGACATGTGCCAGGCTCAGGCTCCCAGGACACAAAGGAGGGTAGATGCACTGCCCTGTGTTGGGAAGTGCGGCCCGTTCAGGACAGGCAGAGCTGAGTGCACAGCCCAGTCCAGGCGCACGGCCTCTCCACCTTGGGCCACAGGTGTGGGTCACCCTGACAGCGTCACGGTGGTGAAAGTGACACATCAGAAGAAACAAGGGGACCGGGAGTGAGCTCAGGGCAGCCTGGGCCCCTGATTCCAGATGGCATCACAGGCCAGACTGACCGCCTATCTTGCCCTCCCCAGCTCTGAAGTAGACTCCCTCCTGCTGCCCCCTCCCCACCCCTGTCCATTTACTAAAAGAAATGCAAGCCCTGGTCAAATGCACATCTCCGAAAAGAAAACACAACAATATAAATATTGGATCTGTGGACTTCAGCTCCTCTCTCACACCAAAACTGGCTTCTTCCAGAAAGTATCAGGCCTCCTCCTCCCGCTGCTTCTGTGGCTGCCCCTCCAGGCGGAGGACACCACCCCTTTTTGATACAAATAAAAAGGAATGTGTAATGAGCGGCTGCTGTTTTACATGAAAGTAACTTCACATGCAAAGAATACAGAGAGGCGGCTAAAACTGAGGTGTGCTTCGGCACAAATCCTTATAAATAATTTAGGTGGTTTTCCAAGTTGGAGTGGCAACTTACCTCATACATTTAATTTCTTCTGAGTGAGAACAGTTAGCTCCGCTCTTCTTATCTCCATGCCTCCTTGAAGATAACACGTGTAGGACAATGGAGAAGGGTAATAAGACGTTGAGAAGATGTGTAAGGCATGGAAAGCACGTGTGGAACACGGCCACGCTGCACAGCGAACGCAGAGCAAGTGCTCCCCGGCTGATGCTGGGGCTCTCCACCGCCTGGGGCCCTGCTCCCAGGGCTAGGAACTACAGAAAGGATGCGATTCCAGCAACAGCTGCCTTTGCCAACAGGAGACTGTCCTCTGAGCCAGGTAAGCTCCTCCCTGGGAAGCCCTAGTGGTGGCTGCTTCTGAGAACCAGGGATACTCTGGATGCGGACTGTCCCTTCACTGCAAGTTGATGCATCACCGGAGACTAGGGCGCCAGGAGCAGCGGCTCTTCTAACCAGACTGACTTCTTTTAGAAGGGCTGCTGCTTGGAAAGGCCGTGCCTACCGGTCTCGCCATTTTAGGACTTTTATTTTGGTGGGGGGAAGAGGGACAGAGCAAACTTCTAATCCTCCCTTCTTTACATAACAAATCCAAACACTACTATCTCTGGGATGCGAGGCCAGGCCACCAGACAGCAGGCTGTGGAGGGAAGGGTTATGCAAGAATCCAGTTCAGGGTTTTTCCTTTCTGAAAACAGAAGGGCTCAGAAGTGGGTTTTGCATCTGAAAGCCTGCAAGGGAACAAGTTGAATCTCTAAACCCAGCTGTTTCCTCGGGCCTGGGGAGAACTTGAGGAGTAGCGATGGGTAGCTGAGGAAGTGGAGGGGTTGCCTGGTATAGCAGAAGCTGTAGCTCTAGGTCACAGAAAAAGTCAAATGACCGTTCTGGTGCATCTGCTGTGGTTCAAGGCAGCTCCCACTGCAAGCCAGAGTGGAGGATGAGGCCAGGGACAGGCACAGTGGGAGGGGTGGAGGGAGGTGGGCACCTCTGACAAGGAAGATGGTTGTTCTGCCACAGAAATGCAGAGACCCTAGACGGAGGCAAGCCTGGCTGTGTCCGAAGGAGAGATCTGAGTCCGGGGCCCCAAGCTTCCCCGGAGATCCCTTCACAGAGAGCTAGGTTTGCTCCCTCTCTCCCAGCAGGGACCTCATTCCCTGTCAATCGCCAGCCAGCCCTGCCCGAAAGGATGGCGGGGAAGGCTGGATAGCTGGACCAGCCCTCGTCCTGGCACTGCACCATAGCTCCAGGGATGCCAGACCCTCATCTCCCTCCCTTCTGTGCAACTCACACCTACCAGCCACCTCAGAACCCCCTTCCATAGCTCCCCAACCCCAGCCCCTACCAGGCAGCACCGGGATAAAAGGCAGAAGGGGTGGGGTTGTAAACGGAGGGAGACCGTTTTCTGAAATGAAGAGTTTACAAAGGGAAGGGAAATGGCAAAGTCAGGACAGGAGAGGGGAGCTGATGGCTCTACTCCGCAGGCACGGGAGCTGTGCCTAGCACTGTCCCCGACCCGCTTGGCTGAGGGTGGCATGGCCAATCCGGCCTGCACAGCTTCCTGTGCACCATGAGACCCAAGGGTCTAAGGAGTCGGCTTTCCCTGCGAACTGGACCAGGGCCGCCCCCGCCAGGGACGCAGCCTGGAATGGAGCCACGGTCTCGGGGCCTGCGAGCGTCGGGGTGTCTGCGTGTGTCTCTCTCTGCGTGCCGTCGTCCCCAAGTGCAGGCGCCAGCCTGTCTACGTGGGACCAGGGCTAGCCTGGCAGACTGCTGGCGCAGGGAGATTTTCCCTGGGGTCGTGGAGGATTTCGAGGAGCTCGGGAGTGTCAGAGAGCAGCAGGAACCGACCGGGAGCACTGGGCCGCAGGGCGCCGCTGGAGCGTGACAAGCCAGGGGCCTCTGGACTCAGTTTGCTGTTTCCTGAGCTTGTGGGCGCCGGGTCGGCGGGTCGGGACGTGGCCAGGGCTTGCCTGCGGCTCCAGCCCGCCCTGGAGGCTCCCCAGAGCTCAGCCTCCTCCCGGGCTCTGCCATCTCCGCCCGGCTCTCGCCCGCATGGACCCCGGGTGGGTTAGTGCTCAAATTCTGACTCACAGAGCCTGCAAGGGCATCAATGTGGGTGCAGGGCGCAGGTCTGTGTATCTGTGTGAGTGTGTCACTTGTGTTGTGGGACCGGTGATCAGCTTCTCAGAGACACAGTTGGTCACTCTGAAGTGGTCTGAGCCACCGCCACCTCGTTCTGGACACAGTGTCTGTGTCTCTCTGCTCTGAGGAAGGAAAAGCAGTGCTTTGGAGTCTGTGACCCGCTCCAGCCCTGAGGCCTTTCCCACACAGAGTCCAGGGGACTAGAGGTGGAGGACACCAGGCTCCTCGAGATGGTTCCAGAGGGAGCCAAGCCCCCACCACCTGGAGTTGTTTGTGGTTATCAGCCCAGTCCCTGCAGCCTCACAGCGGGAGACTTCTTCCACCGCTGCCCCTGCCCAATGCCGCTTTCCCGCCAAAGGGGAGACCCTTGTACGTGTGAGCATACTCATCAAGTTCTGTGCGTGTGCACTTGCACACCGATGACCCCACTACCCAAACCCCTTGCTCCTTCCTCAGCGGGCACAGAGGCAGTCACCCTCAGCCAGACTCAGCCTCCTCCCTGCAGATCCCAGCCAGAGCCTTCTCTGCCAGATGCCTCTTTGGGTTGATGAAATAAACCTGGAATTTAATTCAAACTGGAATCTCTTGATTTCTCTCCTACGACACCGAAATGCCATATAAATGGAAATTACTGCTGTTATTATTTTCATCTCTTTGGGACCTCCCCTTCTCTTTGCCATACCCGACCACCACCCCCCAGGCCTTCAGGGAGCTAGGTCAAAATCTGCTCCCAGATAGTTTTGCTTCTCTCTCCCCTTCCTTCTCCAAGGCTCTTCCCCCCTTTACTTCCTGGCCGGGGCACTGCTGCTTGGGCCTCTGCACTCTCCCTTCAGGTTCTGAAAGTCCACAGTAGGAACTCCAGGCCAGAGAATCAACCACAGGACTGAAAGGCTGAGTCTCCCAGAGTGCAGATATTGGGTCCGAAGAGACCAGAAACCCCTCGGAATCAGAGAACTGTTCTCGGGTTGGGGGGCGGGCGTCCTACTCGGACTCTCAGAGGTGTCGGACGCCAATCCTGAGTTACAGACAGGGTTCCCAGGAGGCCGGGCGGGGTTTGGGGCCACCTAGGCAGGCACTGCTCTTCTACGTGTGTGGAAAAGGAAAGGTTCTGGGACTACCAGGCTTCGGTTGGAGCAGCTGGAGCTGCTGCACCAGACCGATGCTCCAAACCCCCTCTGAACCCCAATTTGGGGAGTCACGGAACTCCGGATCCAGCCACGCAGTGAGGCAGAGGGCTCCAGGTCTGACTCACAGGTACGTCCTGGGCACAGAGGGACTTCCTGTCTGAAGGGTCTTACACCTGGTGCTGGATTCCACCTGCTTCCTTCCACAAGCCCTGGGGGCGGGGGGCGGGGGGCGGGGGGGGGAGGCCTCTACTCTGAGTGAGCACACTAGCTCTGGGCAGCTTCAGTTGGTCCCAGCGAGACGCACTGGGCAGGACAAAGTTGAGGTCCGCCAGCCTAGGCCGGACGGCCAGAGTGGCAAGGCCGGCCGAGCCTGATTGCCAGAAGGACCCTGCTTCCCCATCAGGGTGGCAGCTCCCAGAGTCCTGGGCTGGGCCTTCAGAGGGGGCCAGGCTAGCAGGCCAGCCCTGATGCCCAAACCTGAAAGCCTTGCAAAAGTGCCTTACGCCCCCTTTCAAGCCAGCTCCTGACTGGCGTCAGTTCTATGTATAATACACCTGGGGTAAGAGGCAGAAAACGTGTTTGCAGTTCATGGGCACACACTCACACACTTAAGGGAGAGGTCTACTCGAGTGTGGTCTGTTTCTCCATTGGCCAGGGGTGTTGAGAGTGGCCCCAAAGCTGGCATCACTCTTGAACAGGCAAGAGAAGAAAGTCAAAGTCAGGCGCACGGGAACGGGAACGCAGAGTCCTCTAAATAAACACCATTTCCATGGTTTTAATAAGCAAAATAGGAAACCATTTTAATAACCAAAAAACAGAAACCAGTCTGAATAAAACTACAATAGACTAGGTTTTAATATTTTCATATCATAAGCCAGGTTTGAAATTGATCCCTTATTTTACATGAAATAAAAACAATTTCTGTTGCAGCAAATTTGATTTCAACATAGTTGAATCCGTAAAAACCAAAGCTTGTTTCTGATGCAGGACGAATATCCACAATATTTAAAACTGCAAGCACCATGCGGTTCATACAATCGTGTTATTACTGTTAATTTATCAACTAATACAAACTCAAAATGCATCCGGCCAGCAGCGCCAGCAATTTCATATGGGAACTAAAAAATATGCTTTCATTTTGGTATTTTTGTCAGTGCAACTGAAATCCTTTTACTGACCTGCAGGGAGAAAAAAATGTAATAACAAAACAAACTAACAAAAAAGTAAAACACCCAGGTCTTCTCTATAACTACTCTACAACTGAAGGGGAGGGGGAGAACACCACCAATAACTCTCCTGATATCTCAAAAGCAGGGAAAGAAACACACGTAACGTGTTGGTCTAAGGAACACACCTGAAAGTTGCAAAGTTACTTGCCAATGCTTGGGTTACGGGTACTTGGCTGGTTCAACACAAGTTCAGGTCACCATCGGGCACTGTCCCGAGCTGGTGAAGCCGCTCACTCTGGGGGCATAAACGGCTCCAGCAATTAGTTGCAAAGGGACCCTAGGGTGATTCTGACTGCAATTAAAAGCAAACAAGATCTGTTTTCTTCTCTTTTCTGGTTAGGGGTGTCAATTTCGCCATAACACAAGGTGGGAGCAAAGACGGTCCTGGCTCGGTCCTGGCTCTTCGGTGTTTGAAACTCCGCGGCTGCCCTGCCCTGGGACCCGATCTGGGGACCCGGTCCTCTTTCTCTCAAAACCAACAAAACTGAAAACTAAAACGGGAAGGAAAAGAGGACCGAATGGGGGCAGGGGAGGGAGTGAAAACAAGCAACTTCCAAAGGTGCCCAATACAAAGGTGTTTTCTGATGCAAAAAGCCCAGAACCACTTTTTTACTTACAAAATATGCCATAATATTAAACCCAAACAAAGACACTCAGCTTGCTGCCACGTTCTCTAAGCGGTTTGGCAAGCGGGTATTTACAAGCCGACAGCTGGGACTGAAACCCGGCAAGCAGCTACTGGAGATTCCGAACTGCGTTCCCTTCTCACTCCAAAGAAACAAGGGGTTATGATCCATGATCAAGAACATGCTAAAGTTAAACAAGAAAATGGTACAAAATAGAAATTATTACCATACATGTCCAGCATGCAGGATTAATATTTTTAATGCAGATTTTCGTATTTTTCTATGTAATGGAGCAGGCAATAAAACTGATGATATTCGCGCGCAGAATGTTCTAACTGCGGCCCGCGTCTCGGGGCGGAGAGCCAGTGTTCTCTGGACCCTGGACAGACAGGTCCGTCTGTCCTTCCTTCGCTCAGCCTCGCCTCGCGCCTGCCAGGACGCCAGGGTCCCTCTCCTCTCCTCGCTGCTCTCTTCCCGAGCTGGACTGCGCTCCAGGCCGCGAGGTAGCGGCCCCGGCTTAACGCACAAAGTTCAGAAAGTCAGGAGTCTCCAGACGACTTTGGCGACTCCTCGGGACCATGCCTCGCCGCCCTCCAGACAGAAGAAAAGTTGCTCCGGGATTTCCCACCCCCTCGTCTGTCTCTGGCTCTGCTTGAGTCTAGGAGGCGGCGCTGGTGCGCGCTGCTCTCGCCTTGGCCAAGGTCCCCAGCCTGCCCGCGCGCCCTCCGGTCGCCCGCGTCCCGCGCGCCCTTCCTCCTCTCCCTCAAGTCAAACAGGTCAATGCTGGGGCTGTGGCAGGGACTGGGTCCAGGGGAGTCCAGGGCTGGGAACAGGGGACAGGGAGTCCGGGCCGGGGCCAGGGCGGGGACCGGGACGGGCCAAGACTCACAGAAAGAACTCGGGAGAGGAGGGGCTGTCGCTGGTGGAGCCCGCCTCCCTGAAGCCGGAGTTGGCGAGTTTCTCGCACTTGACCTTGTAGGCGTCTCTTTCGCGGGCCAGCCGGGACACCTCCTGCTTAAGCTGCTCCACCTGCTGAATGAGCTGCGTCTTCTCATTCTCCAGGTGGTGTTTCTGCTGAACGCGTTTATACCTGCACGACTGGGCGTAGCCCCGGTTCTTCAGGGTCCGCCGCTTCTGCTTCAGGCGGATCACCTCGTCCTTGGTGAAGCCCCGCAGGTGGCGGTTCAGCTCGCGCACGGACATGGACACGAGCTGGTCGTCGGAGAAGCGGTCCTCCACGCTGCCATTACCGCCAACCGCCGTCGCCGCTGCAGCCGCGTGCGGCCCAGGCCCGGGGTGGCTGGTGGGCAGCTGCTGCGTGGGGCTAGCCGCGTTGGACGGCGGCGGCGACGCTTGGTGATGGTGGTGATGGTGCGGGTGCGCGTGCGGACCCAGTTCTTCGTGGGTCACGCCGGCGCCCGAGTATGGATGGTGCGGGTGTGGGTGGTGGTGGTGATGGTGGTGGTGCGCACCGCGGAAGCCGTCGAAGCTCTGCAATGGCTGTGGCACTGGGTGCGAGCCGATGAGCGCTTCCACCGCGTCCTCAGGCGTCAGGTTGAGCGCCTCGGGGTTCATCTGCTGGTAGTTGCTCGCCATCCAGTACAGGTCCTCCAGGTGGGTCTTCTGTTCAGTCGGGCTGAAGCTGGGCGACGAGGGCACCGAGCTACATGGTGTGCTGAGCGGTGTGGAGGACACCGAGCCGGCTGGCTGCAGGCGCGTGCAGGGCCGGCCGGGACGCTCCGGGCGCCCCAGAGGCTCCTTCTTTACGTCGAACTTCAGCAGGTCAAAGTCGTTGACATACTCCATGGCCAGCGGGCTGGTGGGCAGCTCAGGCCCCATGCTCAGCTCCGCGGCCATCGCTGACGCGAGGCGCTGCCGCCGCCGGGAAACTTTGCAGCCGGCCGGGGCGCGCCGAGCCGGGAGCGGGGGCGAGGAGCGGCGAGCCGGGGAGGCGGTGAGCCGAGGGCGCAGCGGGCCGGGGCCGCCGGCCAAGCCTTTGTCTGGGGACGCGGCGGCGCGCCGGAGAGTACCGAGGCTGCCTGCGCCGCCCCAGAGCTCGGGACTGCGGCCGCACCGGGGCCGAGCGGAGCCGGGAGAGGTGGAGGAGCGAGAGGGGCGCGCAGCTGTGCAGAGGGGAATCGCCGGGCAAGCGTCTGCCGCTCGGTCTCGAGCTCCCTTGCTCTGAGGTTCTCAATCGCAGCCGCTCGCAGCCCGGCGGTGCAGCTGTGCTGGATCAGGCGCCGCGGTTGCCTTTTATCGCCTTCTGATGTCACTGGAGCGCGGGGGCCCAGGCGGCCCAGAGCGCTGGCCAATGGCAGCACGGCCCCCGCGGCCCCGCGGCGCAGGGCGGGGCGCGCCTGACAGCTCCTCCGCCCCCCGCGTCAGCTGACTGGCGGCCTGAGCTGCCGGGGAGCCGAGGAGCCGGGGAGGAGGCCTAGCGGAGGGCTGGAGCGGGGTCGGACTGCCGGCCCCAAGCCCAGCCCCCATCCCCTCTGAGTCCCGGCCCCCGCCCGCTCTCTTTCCGTGCGCCTTCCCCCTCTAGGCCAGGCGGCCGCTTCCTCCCCTTCGCGCGCACGCTTCTCCCTCTTTCTCCGTGCCTTCCCCACCCCCTGTCCGTGTCACCCCCAAGGAGGCTCAGAACCAGAGCCAGGACAACACCTCTCGGGCCCTTTGTTCCCAAGCGCCCCCCCCTCCAGTGGGGGGGACGCTCAGTGTGCTGCGCGGCGGCAGGCCGTGCCAGTGCCTTGCATGCCTGTGTTTCTGCAGCGCTGCGCAGATTTGTGTGTCGAGGGGTAACCCAACAAGAGTTGTGTTAAAATCCAACTCAGCCTCGGGGCACCCTCCTCGGGCCAACCAAGGGCCGTTCCCTACCTGGAGAGTGCGCTGGCCCAATCCTGAGATAGGACTTCCCTGGCCCCTCCGCTCCCGGGGCTCAACCCACCCACAAATGCATAAGATGCAGGGAGCAGGGAAAGAATCGGACCAAAAAGCGCTGAGTCTCTTTCCCCAGCCAGATGCACAGAACCCTGAGCTTCCCGACGCACGGGGCTAAGACCAGCCCAGGAGGATGCTCCGGGTGTCTCTCCGCTGCTGGAAAACCAGCCCTGTTTTTGTTTGAACGTTTTGTAACGATTAAGCAGATCCTCGGCGTCAGCAGGCCGGGGAGGCTCAAACAGGCATAAAGTGCGACCCCAAGTGGCCACTGTGCGCAAAGGCGCACCGAACTGCCTGGCCCCCAGCGGGAAGGCTTGGACGACACCTCGGACCCAGCAGAGTCTTCCTAACTGACCCGACTCAATCCAGGCCAGAATCCAGCTGGGCTGAGCGTGCACCGGAGCCCAGGACCGGTTCCCCTAGAGCTACACACAAGTCCTCGAATCCCATCTTTGGACTCAGCCGCGAGTCCCTCGCTGATGGTCCCCCATGAAACCCCGCGCCCAGCCCTGGGGATGGGTGGGTGGTGGGGCGGATGCCAATCGGCAGCTCCGGGTGCGGGAACGTCCTGGGCCGAGTTAAGCCGGTGACAGAAAGTGAAAACGCCGCAGCCAGGGGGCCCAGGGTTGTCGGATGAGAACTCTGGGAGCGCAGACGGGAAGACCTAAGCGCACCGCACTAGGCATCCACACAGGTCTCGGGCACTGCGCACCCTACCTACTCCGGTCCAGTATGGCCCCAAATAAGAGGTTTCTCCCGAGGCCCGGGCCCAGGCGCCAGAATCGGACAAATCGCAAATTCGCTGTACCCGGAGACCCGACCCGCCTCCCGCGTCGCCTTCTGCGCTTCAGCTTTGGGCTCGCGCGGCGAAAGGCAGGAGAAGCGCGCACTAGGTGAGTGTGTCTGAGCCGCTGCCTGCGCAGGACAGCAGGACTATGCCGCGCCGTGGGGGTCAGCTGGACCCGACCAATGTGGACGCAACCAGATGTTTTTAGTGTTAGAAAATAAAATGTTTGCCTTCAATTAATCTGAAAACTATTCCCTTGCACCCTCGGTGAAGCAGAGGTGGGATATGGTCTTAGGCTGCCTATTTTTAATAAAATGAATATATTTTTACCAAAATTTGGACTGAAAGGTTTGATTCGGCAATGGCAAATATAATGTTGGAAGAGACTGTCTTTAACCCTCTGCGAGAAAGCGTGGTCTCCGCAGAAACGATTACGCCGACTCCTGAGAGAGTCTGGGCCGAGCCGCTGCCCCCCCCCGCCCCCCCCCCCGCCCCGAGGTGGGCGCTGGGGCAAGTACCCTCCCTATCCCTGTGTCGTGCGCATGGAGTGACCATGCACTCGGACCCGTGACTCTGTAGGGGAACGTTTCGAGGCCATCCTGCTTGGCCGTCTCAGTCTGTGCAAACGTTGGTCCTGTCTCGAGATGGCCCGGGCTGGACAAACGCACTGGGCTCTTTCGGTGCCACTGAACTCCAGCCGGAGGCCGGGCCATAACAGACCCGCGGGCCGGGCCATGAAACCCCGAGGTTTGGCGGGGGGCGGGCGGGGGGGGGGAGCCTGATGCTGTGGACTCCTGAGTCTGCGCTGAGGCAGCCGGGCCAGGCTGTGCCCTCCTGCGTCTCCTGCGTCGGCCTGACCCGCGCTGTTGAAGAATGAGATCCGACTCTCAGGAGTGTGAGGTCCTAGGAGTTCTTGTCTCACCTCTGTGGTTCCCAACCTCCTGCCTCCCTGGAGGGCCAAGCGCCGTCTCAGGGTCTCTAGAACTCCGGCTTTGTCTAGTGGGCAGGCGCGTTCTCTTTGTCCCTGTGCCTCTGTCTGCGTTGCGGTCAGTGCCATCCCCTGGGCTCTGAGTGAGGTATCTCTGTCCATCCCTAGGTCCACATTCTCCTCCCCTCCAAAATCCGTTTCTTTGTCGCTCTCCCAACCTAGCCAGTCCCTCCTCTCTCACGCCACCCCCAAACACCTCCACCAAAAAAATGTTGGAAACTGGTGACAGACTCCAGCTTGCTCCGGAGTGAAGGCCACTCAGGACAGGGGACCTCCCTTCGTTGCCTGGTCTCCCTCACCGCGGCTCATGCCGCGCTCTGCCATAGGGTCTTGGCACCCAAACCCATATGGCCTCTGCTTGCGACAGTCACAGCCAGCAGCTACCTCTCCGTGCTTGGTGACTGAGGGGATGGGAGTGCTTGGCTTCAAGTCCGTGGGTATACAGCAGTACCCCGAGGCTACACCCCATCCCTAAAAGAAAAGAAGGGTGGGTTGGGGGACGAAGGGACGGAAAGGGAAGAGATGATGGGAAAAATGGAGTCGAGGAGGAGAAGCGTCTGGGAGAAGCTGGAGAGATACACTCAGTCCTCAGGCTCCTTTGAAGGGAAGCCAAGGGGGATCGGAGGTGGCCAGAGCCCTCTATGGAACAGTCTGTTGTCTCTAGCCCCCAAAACTCCAGTTTGTAGTTTTCACGCTAAAGGGAGCCCCTGTCCCAGGTTGGGCCAGAGGCGAGGCGTCTTGGGCGCATCGCCTTGGCATTCTTCAGCTACAGCTGGTGAGCGCAAGGGGCTCTCCGCGGTCCGAGCTACCGTGGAGACTCAGGACTTCAGGGTTGGGGTGGACTGAGAAGTTATTCCTTCAGGAAGTGAAGGACCCACAGCCAGCCACCAGGTTCGAGGTTTGCCGCACCGTGCCCGCCTGCCCTTGAGCAGCCCACTCCCTAACTCAGAGGGACCCCACCGTGCGCTCTCTCCGGCAACTCCCGGTGAGCGCGGGGCTCCGGCAGGCGGGCGCATTCAGCCCCAAGGTGCCGGTACACCCATGGTTTCTTGAGGGTTGCTAGTGTTTGGTATGCGAGTGGGCATCTCCGTGCGTGTCGGGTGTGGTGAGAGGGGTGGGGGAGGGGTGTGGCGGCGGCAAGGGAATGCCGGGCGGCACACGGAATACTTCTAATCAGGGAACCCTCAATTCTGGGCCTTAGCGCCCCATGGGTCGCAAGGTTGAACTACCTGGCTGACCAAAAGGAGGCCACTGGTCCCAAGGGCCCCAGGGAGTCCTGCCAGAGAGAAGCCAGAGTCTGGGGATGGCCCCTAGAACCCCCCTTCCTCACTGCATCGCCCAGATGTGGATCACCTGTCTGCTCCCTTTCCCCCAGTCACTTGTTCCCTCTCCCTCTGAGCTTCCCATGGTCTGTGGCTTCCAAGAAGTGACAGAAGATTTTTCTCTCTTCCTCTTTCCCAAAGGCAGCTACCACTTACTTCCCCTGTCCCCTGCCCACATAACTGCCATCCAGCTAACCCAGTACTTCCAAAAAGGTATTCTTGGTCTTCTGGGTCCTGGTGGCCTTCAGCACCCAAAAGACTCAGCAGGTCCCAGGAGGGAGCCAAAGTTACCTGATTGCCGAGCTTTTTCCTGGCTCCTTCCCCCAGCCCCCATCAGGGACCTCCCCCTCACACATACAGACACACACACACACACACACACACCTGGGAGTAGGAATCTCTTATTGAAACTTTTTCACCTGCTTCTTTTCACGTTGCTTTAATGTGAATACTAGAAAATTTTAAATTACATATGTGGCTTCCATTCTATTCCTATAAGATCGTGCTGTGTTAGAAACACACTGGATGGACAATGCTGCCTCCGATGCAGGTGGGATACTTTATAAGAATATTCACTCCCTGTATTTGCAAAACCTTTATCCTTTCCCTTTTCCTGCATTCCCACAACTCTAATAGGTAGCAACTATTATTATCCTGGGATACTAGGACCAACAGCCAAACTCCTTAGTTTATGAAGATAGGCAGGCAGGCAGGTAAATACAGATGTATAGCAATGTCCTAAGAGTTTTATCAGCTCATCTAGTTGATAGTCCTTACGTTTGCCCTTCGAGCGAAGAGTATCCCCATGTTACACAAAGAAGGAGGCTCTGCGAGACTGAGTGATTTCTTTAGCTTTGCAGCAGCAGTGAGCTGGGCCGCTGGGCCCCAGTACTCCAAACGCTGTGAAGCTTGTGATCTCTGGACAGAGTGGCTTTCCAGGCACCCAGGTGTCCGCACAGTTCTCCAGCTGCTGTCTGGGTCAGGATTTCCAACTCTCCACAGACTTACTGGTCCCGTTCAGGTCATGGCTGAGCCTCTACCCAGTGCCAAATGTCTGTGGCATAAGGACAGTGATAAACATGCCTCTCGTTGGTGGCAAACATCCTGGGCTCCTCTAATTCCCTTTCCTCTCCCCTGATGTGGGGCTGAAGGGTGAGAGAGAAGCCAAGGTAGAATGCAAGCCAAAGGAAACAAAGTTTATAGAGTCCACTCATCCTGTCCTTTACCCTTGGCCTCAGCTTGACCTCTGATCCTGACGTTGATCCTTGGTTCCGCCTATGGCCTTTTTGACCTTCAGCCCCCATTCACCCACCTCTTAAATGGGGGGAGGGAAGGGAGGAGAAATGGGTCAATGCTAATGGGAAGGTCACTGCCACTCAATGCCAGTGAGAGATGACCAGCAGGACTCCCTTCCCACCATTACTTCCTCGTGACCCCAAGGCCAGTGTTGGAGACTCTGGGACCTTGTCAATGCTCCCTGGGGCTGAGGCCCCCACCTCCCACAGCCCAGCTGTCACCAACCTCTCAACCTCAAGGTCTCAGTCCATTGCCTTCACCCTCATGCACGCCACCCTCCTATTTTGCTTAGGTAACTACAGAGGCCTTGGCAGCCTCTCTTCTTCTCCATAGGGCAATGGAGCCAGTGTTCGTGCTATATGAACTTGATCGTTCTACCTTTGTCCCCCACTCCCAAGCTGAACTCAAATTCCTTGGATACTTGGACAAAGAAGCAAACACCTTAGCAGGGCCTCTAGGCCCTGAAAGAGCTGCTCCTGCCAGATTCCCCCACCCCCTCTCTCACTGCATCCCCCTTCCAATGCTCTGCATGCACGTCCCTCTGTAAGTTCTTCCACAGCCCAAGCTGTGTTCTTCCTCAAGGCTTCGCAAATGCCGCACACCCCACCCCCGCACCATCCCCAGCATAAGTCGGTCAGTCTCCTGGTTCTGAAGAATGTAGGCGGAGAAGGTGGTCTGTGGCTCTTCCCAGGCCTCAGAGGGACTGGGATACGTTGGGGAATGGAGATGGGAAGAAGAGCCCAGGAGCCAGGGCCAGGTCCTGGTCACTCTAGGGAAGTTGCACACCCTGGAGTATGGCAGGGCTTGCACCACTGTCCCTCTCCTCTCCCAGCTGGATCGGGGCAGACCTCACATTTGGGAGAGGGCTTACAAGATAATACAGGGCAAGGCAAGGAAATGCCTTGGTCAGCTGGCCCAAGTATTTTCAAGTAAGAAAATGTGTTACAAACAGAAATTCCCGAGCCACAGTCTGACCCGACAGGGCTTCATACAGCACAGGAATTTGTATGTCATTAAATTCCTTAGGTAATTCTGATGTTTGGTGTCTAAGAAACACAACTTGAGAAAATAGATGGAACTTGACCATGAGCTCCTAAAGGAAGACAGCGATGGAGTGGTCCTCTGTGTCTCCAGTGGCCAAACAGCGCCCACCCCATAGAAACTTAATCACAGTTTTGGAGGGAGGGAGGAAGGAAGGAAAGATGTTGACAACTAGGAAACACTGATACTTTCTTGCAGGATGATGTCTCGGAACCCTCCAGCCTTCCCTGCATGCCCTCCGGCCCTCTCCTCTCCCTTAGTGAACAATCATGCCTCAACTTCCTCCTCACACCAAACACCAGCTCAGAGCAAGTCAGGACTGTCTGCGTGATCCTGTCCCACTGGCCTCCCGTCTTTCCTTCTCCTCTATCTGGATGCTTTTCAGGGGCTTAGGCGTACAGCTTTCTGCCACATGCTCATCACAGCTTCGGGAGTGAACTTCTGGGTACGGGGTAGTGGGTGGCACCATCCCACTGCAGGGACCTGCTGCCTGGGGCTGAGGGAGGGGAGAAGGAACGCTGTTCAGCTGTGCCGGAGCTGAGGCTCATTTTAGCCAGGAGCTGCTGTGGTCATTCAATCTCTTTCTTCCCTTTCTTCTTTTAAAAATGAATTATACAAGCCTACTTTATCATTGTAAAAAAATGCAACAATGTAGTTTTAACATCTATGTCTAGAGCTACAGCTTGCTTTTTATTTTTACTCAGCAACTTCTGTGTCAATACATCCAGCTCAGATTCTTTCTTTTTAACTAATGCATGGCAATCCATCCGAGGGATGCTCTGTCGTTTTTTACCCTGTCTTGTATTTATGGACATTTAAGCTATTCCCAATCTTTCACTATTGCAAACAATGCCACAACAAATAGCTCTTCACATGCTCCTTTTTGCATGCATGCAAGTATTTCTCTGGAATAGATAGCAAGAAATGAAATCACTGCATTGAAAGACGAACACATCTGTAATGTTAATACTGTCAAATGAGCTTATAAGAAGAGTGTCCCCATTTAGTTTCCCATCAGAAATACATGAAAGTAACCTGTTTCCCCCACAGCCTACAATAGATTTTATTGGTTACTCGTTTTTGCATCAGTTCTGTTTATGTCCATTCCATGACCAGCACTGGGAGCAACGGGTGCAGGAATGGGCATGGCTTCTGTCCTCACCTCCAGGGAACTGTAAGCATTCCCAATGCCATAGGAGAGGCAATATGAAGAAGATGCATCCACCATGCTGGTAGAACCCCAGCAAATGAGCCCATGGTTCTGTGAGGGTAGGGAAAAGGGGGGAGTTGGCTGATAAGGCTACAGAGCAGAGGGAACACGTAACTAAGGCTTTGGAGGCTAGGCAGAAATTTTTCAAATAGAGAGGTGTAGGAGGACCTGGCGGTAGGCCCAGCCCAAACAAAGGCACAGAGTAGCATCTTGGGCTCTTGGGATACTGTTTCAGAGAGCCTGGCCATAGAGTTGCAGGCTTCAGCAGGAGTCACCACGTGAAGGGCCTTGAATGCCGTGCCCAAGAGTCAGACGCTTGTCCTAAGAGCTAAAAGATCATCTCCACATGGCAGGCATCTGTTTTGGTTCACTGTCAGGCACATAGTAGGTGTTCAATAAATATGTGTAGACACAAAAAGGAACATCCCAAAGGTATTTGAGCAACATGCTTCATGTTCTTTTGCCCCTCGTGGGGACAAGGCACACTCAAGGCCAGGCGCTGTGAGCTGGCTCCATCTGGACGCTGAAATACGGCACAGAGGAGCCAGGCTCAGAAATCCGTTCCTGGGTCTCGGCCCCCCACCCCGGCCTTGTGCCAGGTCCCTTTCACCTCTGCCCGTTAGAGATTGCTTTTCGTTTCTGTGTTGACAACCCCTGTTTCTGTGTTTGGAGTGGCTGTTCAGTGCCATTTCCTGATTTAATATCAGAGCCGCACGGAGCAGGGATGCACAGTTAGCAGTTTTTGCTCCAAGTATTTTTCAAGTTCCCTTTTGATGTAAGGGTTGGGTTTGCAGCTTCCCTGATCTTGCCGAACAGGGAGAGAGAGACGAGGGGGAGAAGCTGGGAGCCAGAGGTGGGAGGAGAGGAGGAGAGGACCCAGGGAAGATTCATCTAGTGCAGCTGAGCTGAGACCCCAAGCCCCTTTCTAGAAAGGGGATGGTGGAGGGCTCGGCAGAGCAGGGGGTGGGTTTAGAGGGGGGACAGGCTAAAGGGCCTGCTGGCAGGTGTGGTCTCCGTGAAGCAAAGCTGCTGTCACTCTTCTGTGTGGGTGTAAAGATTTTCACGTCTATGCGTATATGTCTCTGTCAGAAAAACAAAGGACTGAAAAGCTTAAGTAAGCTAATGTGATGCAATTCAAAATACAATAAAGTGAAAACAAAATTGATTCAAAGAAAAATGTAAGATAGGTGCAGATCCCAGGGGCACTCGGGCATTCTGGGTGAGTGTCCATTGTGCCCGAGGCCGCCTGCAGAGCTAAGTGCTGGGAACGGACCGAGAAGCTCATCTTCTCCTGGTGGAAACAGGTCTTTCCACACTCCACCCCACTATGGTCAACGCAGTGGTGCAGGCACATGAGGACCGGACATGGGAACAGAGTGGAGTCTTTGAAGGCCCTGACCTCCCACCTACAGGCACCTGTGTGACCCACTGCTGGTCTCATTTATTCCTTCACTGCCACCACCCCTGGGACTCTTCCCTCTGTGTCAGTTCGGGTCTTCTGAGAATCTAGTGCCAGAACAAGGTTAAACATGCAGGAGGTTTACTGGGGAAACACCTGTGAAGGATAAAGCGGGGGGCAGGAGGCAGGCAGAGCCTCCAGACCACAGGGCAGGCAGGCCTGACCTCCATGAGAGGAGAGGGAAGAGGAAGGGGGTGGGGCTGAATGCTCCGACTGCAGTGCTGTCCTAGGAGAGTTTCAGCCAGGATCCTGGGGCATCCCAGGGCCAGTCACCTGTTGGGAGCCCCACATCGTGTATCAGTGGGCTGGCACTAGCACCACCCTCCCAGCCCCGCGATCAGTGGTGGCTGAGAGCAAATGGGAGGAAGTGCAGCCTCAGCTCAAGCACACTGGGGGAGCCGCCCGCCCGCCCTGACAGCTGCTGAGGCTGTTGGTCAACTCTGCCCCCACCCCCACAGCGACCGCTCTTGAAGGAAACTTGAGCAGTGCATTTCCACGGCCGCCGTGAGCAAGCACTTTACAGTGCGTCCTCCACACGTGAGGGACCATGCTTCATTTCGCTTACATCATCTCACTGAGCCTTCCCATATCACCTTACAAGATAGGAGCTGTTACCATCACCCCCATTTTATAGACTGTGAGGCTGAGGCTCAGATAATGAAGTCAGTGCCTGAGGCCACAGCTGGCAAGTGGCAGACAAAGGAGTGAAAGCTTGTTTGACTCTCCTCACTGCACTAGACTGCTTTGGCCAGGGGGAGACCTGGAACTAGTAAGTGGGAGGCTTGTTTCTCTCTTAGCACCCACCTCTCCTGCTGCTGATCCCTGTGAGTACAGACTTCAGGAAGACCCTTTGGGTCTCATCCGGGCTGATGCCAGACCATTCCAGGCTGGCCTTGGGGTACCAAGAGCTTGCCAGTCAGGTCCAAACAGAAAACTCCCCTGAAGTAGCCAGTCTCCAGGAGCTTCACATCTGTCTTTTTCTTAAGCATCACCTCCTCCAGGAAGCCTCCCTGGCTGATCCATAGAACCTTATACTGGCCTCCATCAGTGCATTTATTATGCTGTGCCCAGAAGTATCTGTTATATCTGATTCCACCACTAAACTAGCCCTCCTCCTCTCAACCACCTCTCCACGCCGAAAACCAGATCCGAGTTATGTTGGGCCCCAAACACCCAGCATATGAGGCCTGGCACTGAAGGGGTGGCAATACATAAAAGGGGTACTCAAGCCAATGAAGGGTGGTCCAAAGCATGAGGAAGATACCCTTGGAGAGCCTGGCTCCCTTGTGAAAAACGGTAGCTTTGGCCTTCAGCAGCTCAGCCTGCACTCCTCAGCCTGACCACCAGGGGCCTCATCAACCCCCAGGCAGTGTTAACACCAGACTTTTTAATCTGAGCCAATCAGTGCCTCCCTCCCCAGCCCCAGCATCTCCACTGGGGCCAGGCCCAGGCTTTCCAAGGCCTCTCAGCATCTGCTCAGCTGTCAGTGGCCCAGTGGGTAGCCCCAGCCAAGGAGAAGAGTTATTTTTATTTATTTCTTCTTAATCATGAACTTAATTTAGCTGTTAATCAGGTTACCATGGTGACTTGCACTGGATTTATAGCAGCTTCCTAAAGCGCCTTTTTCACACTCTTTGGGTAAATGAATAAAATTTGGGTGATGAGCAAAGCACATAAATACTTTGGGTGCTCCAGAAAAAAGTGAGATACTTCCGTTGTGTGTTTGCCTTTGACCCTGCCTGATGTACTTAACGAAGAGCCAGACCCCACATTCCTTTCTTCTGCCCTCCCTACAGCCAACCGGGTCAGGTCAGAAATGTTCACACTGCTTTCAAGGCTTGCACTGCTGGCCTCACCTCCCCCACGCTCCACCTTTCTATTCCTCCGTGCTGTTCCCTGCACATTCCTGCTCTGTGCTTTTGCCTGGCTCGTCTTGGGACCACACCCCTCCCAATGTGATATCTGAGGACACCTTGCCTCCCTCTCATTGGTCTCCCTACCACTGTGGCAGGGGTGAGGAGTATCATCAAGCCAGGCAGCCCAGGAGAGTAGGGCAGGGAGACAGGAGGGAGAGAGTGAGGAGTCAGCATTTTGACAGCTGTCTGTATTTTACAGTCTGGAAGGCCCACCTGAGTGTTCCATCTCAGCGCTTGTGGGGGAGACCATTCATCTCCCCTCACCCCATGGACCCAGAGGCACTCCTGCCTTAGGCCAACTAGAAGCCCCCACCCTCTACCTCCCAGAAGGGACAGTGTCTCCAGGCTGGAGGCCACAATTGCCAGGTTTCCCCCAAGGGCCTTGGGGCGGGCTGCCAATCAGTCCTGGGATCAGCCACAGTCCATTAGCGAATGCCCAGGGCCCAAGGCGCCAACGGAGCCCCCAGCATCGGCGCCGGATCCTGCTCAGGGAACCCAAAGCTACCTTCAATTACTGGCTTGGCCTCTGTAATCAGACCAACTGGACCCACAGACTGTGAGCTGGCTCACTCGGCTTGAAACCCCCCCAGCCGCCAGCCCTGACCCCCGAGCTCACCAGTCACCACACTGTGAACCTCCCCGGTCACAGGAGGAACAGCCTGCCCCTCATGGCAGGCAGCCCGTGAGGATGTGTGAGCTCTCCGAGTGGCTGCCCCTCTTGAGCCTCACTTCCCTCATCTGGAAGCAAGGCTATGGTCATGGCCAATGTGCTGGCATCACTTCTAGCCCTTCTGAACTTGACGTCAGAAGAGCTGCATTCAAATCCTGGCTCTGCACCTTTGTTTGCTTTCAGACTGAGGCCAAGGGAAGCAAAGGTCGGTCCCCAGAATGCCTTCAGGAGGGTGAGGTTAGCAAGCCTAGACTAAAATGGTGATCCAGAAGGGAATGTCTGTGGTCTGCCAAGCAAACCCTAAAAGGCTACCGTGACTTTGGCAGGCACGCTTGTCCATTTTCATCCCCTAGGAGTTCTTCCCAAAATGAACATGACTCAGGGGCCTGGGAGGTGAGAGGCAGAGAGGCGATGCCCTCTACCTGAGTACAGAAGGACCTAGGGATATTGACACAATAGCCCAAAGCTTGAGAGAATCCGCAGTTCTAATCCTAGCTTAGTGGTAGACTTACTGCATGCTCGTGGCCAAGTCATTCAACCTCTCTGGGCTTCTGAATTATTTTTCTGGGAAGACCAAATCCCACCCAGATGAGATGAGGACCTTTTACCTCCAGACTCTTTGAATTTGTCAAGCTGATTCTGGCACATCTCCTAGCCATAAAAGGCAGAAATCATGGCTTTGTAAAGCTCAAAGAACAAACCCTGCTTGGCCACTGGGGACTGACTGCCTTGCTCCACCCTCACGCCCCGCTTGGCATGGGAACTAGCAGGTGCCCATTGCCTGCAGTGACTCAACAGGCATGCAGCATAGAGGGCAGCAGGGGACTTCCCACTGACTTGGTGTGCGCTACACAGCACTGTGTTGGACAACACAGCCTCTGGGGTCCAAGTGCCCGGGTTCAAACACTAGCTGTGCGGTCCTTGGGCAAGTGGCCTAACCACTCTGTGTCCCTTCTCCCCGATGTGTGTCATGGGGCCAACAGCGCACATACGTCGTAGGATTGTTGGGAAGATGAAGTGAGCTGATCCATAGTAAGCACTTAGCGCTGCGAGTTGACGACCACGTACCAAACATTTCCCCCCTAGGTCATCTCTCAAAGCGGCTATTATTAGCCCCATCTACAGTCAAGAAAAACTAAGATGCAGAGAAACAAAATCTCCGATCTGGGCCCGGTGCTTTAAATCAGTGCATTTGCCATCAGACCTGGCTGTTCGATAAGATCGATGCTCTCCACTGACTTGTTTTGCAAAACAAGTTCTTACAGCAATGGAAATAGAGACGGGAGTAGGGAGTTCATTAGGAAGGGCAGGGTGAGCCACTAATCAATCGTAACATCGTCAAAGGAGAGACGGCCAGACGTGAGGATGTGATGCAACACGGCGTGCGCACCGCCATCCGTGAAGGCTTCTGGCCAAACATCAGAGGGGACTGATCAGGCCTCTGGATCCGCCCGGTTTCCAGGAAACACGGGGAACAGAGGGGCAGGTTAGATGACACCACAAGGAGGCAGTCAGCCAGAACGCGAAACAGCCTGCAGGATAAATGACCCAGATTCATCAAGGAACAAATGGCATTTTAAAAAGAGAGAAATGACATTTTCAAGCGTGGGGAGAAGGGGGAGACTATTATTATACATTAAAAGAAACTTAAGAGACGTATCAACCAACAGAAACGTTTGTGGCCTAATTTGAAGAATCTAAACGTGAAAAGACATTTTTGAGACAAAAATATTTAAACATCAACAAAATAATAGATATGAGAGGAACTGGGCTTTTTTGGTTAGGTGTGATAATAGTATTATATATTGTGGTTATGTTTTAACATTTTTAAAGTCCTGATCTATTAGAAGTATCCCCTAAAATATTTATGCATGAAATGAGATGATGTCTGGGATTTATTTTAAATATTCCAGTGAGACACTGAGGTAAGGAGTCCACAAGGGTTTGTTATAATTCCCTCTAATTTTAAGTGTTTGTTAATTTTCATAATAAAAAGTTTAAAAGAAAATGTAGGGCAGAGGATGGAGACAGATCACTATGTAGGAAGTGTTACAAGTACAGGCTTCAGAAACACTGATTGTGAGCGAGATTTGGCCCTGTGGAGGTGAGACCCCCACCCCCTCAGCCATCAAAAAATGGTTTGTCCCTTACCCATACTCAGGCCACCCAAGGGAAAACAAACTTTTTGCACACTACCCTGGAATTCATTTATTTACCCACTCATTCATTTACTAACTCACTTTACAGCTCATTCATTCACTTGTTGATTGCCCCATTTGTTCGCTCACTCACTCACTCTACAATGCATCCATCCACCCATTCATTCGTTTGTTCAATCAACACACCTATTGGCAGAGAGCCTCCAAGGTGCCAGACCCCAAACAAAGGTAATCATCTCTGTCCTGGTGCTGAGAGTCAGGAGTACGGAAGGGATTTGACTTATTAAAACTCCCATCACACACATATAGCTTCAGAAAGCACGAAAAGAGGGCCGAAGTGGATGGATTGTGTGCCATCGGGGACTTGAACACGTGGGGACGTGAGTTGGTGTGGGGAGAAGGATGGTCAGGGAAGGACTCTCTGTGACATTTAGGCTGAGACTTGAGTGATGAGGACCTGGCCAGGTGAAAAGCTCAGGGAAGGGCATCCAGACTCAGGGGTCAGCAACAGCAAAGGTCCTGGGGCAGGAGGGAGTGTCAGGAAGGGTAAGTCCAGGGGGGCTGCGAGAGCAGAGTGAGTGAGCGAGGAGACTCGTTTTAAGACAAGGACATGTGGGGTTGCTCACTTCTTTGCTTGAACCACGGGAAACTTTTCCCCCATAAACAGAACTCATCATGTAGAGACACGGGCTTTGGGCCAGCTGAGAAACGCTCCTGCAAGTTATCAAGGTGGGTATTGGGAAAGTTTGTGTACCTGTTGTCTAATGAAAATTCTCTACTTACTTAAAGAATGTTAATCTGGAAGCAGGGTGGAGAGGAAGGGAGGGAGCGTGCCCTGGGGCTGAGAAGAGGCGACTACAAAGGGAATCAGTGGAATCGCTGAGTAAGGGAGACTCCCAATTAGAGATTTTAAAACCCACATTGAAAAGCGGGCCTGTGCCCCGCTCAGCCCCACCCACCTTCAGCCAGTCGAGCCAGGGGAAGGAAGCCCCAGCCAACCATGGGGACAGTTGCCCAGTGATTTATGGCCCTAAGACAAAGGCTTCCAAGGAAAGGCCCTGTGAAACTCAGACGTGTTGTTGGAACAATTAGAGCCCATCCATCTATTTGAGTGAGCACGGTATCCGGAAAATGGACCTGGAACAGGACTGGCATGGGCTGAGCCCCAGCGCCTCACGTGGGACTCCACGTGGTGAACGGGTACAAAGTCTGGGAGCTGAGGGCGACCAGCCCCATTTCTCGGATGAGGGACATGAAGCCCCAAAAGAGGACTTGTTCAAGGTCGCCAGCTAGAGAGTCAAACTCAGGTCCCTCTGAGTGTGATCGAAGGCCATGCTCTTTTTTGTCACATCTTACTATCTCCCTGGCAGCTGCAGCAGCCGCCTAGTGTGGCTGGTCCCTTGGGCCTACGGTTTTCCGAGACTGGGCTACTATTAACCATTCAGAAGGATTGGGCTTCCGGTTCCCAATTCACCCTGAAAAATCAAAACCAAGCCGGAGTATCCAAAGCCAACAGCATCCTCCCCTCCCACAGAAGCAGGTGCTCACTCTGGAGCTATGATTCTACAGGGATCCAGTGGGGATAGTGAGTGGCAGTCCCCTGCCTCCAAACCATCTATAGTTTTCTGGGCCATCGAGATCTGAGCACAGGATCTGGCCGGGGGAAGGCACCCAGCAAACGTCTGCTGGATTAAAGAACAGAGCTTTGGCACTGGAAACAAACCCAACTTGAGAAAGAAAAGAAAAGATGGTTTATAAAATGATGGGGAAATGCTTAGAGTATAATGTTCCTTGTAAAAAGCAGAATACAAAGCCATCTAACAACAACAAAAAGCCCATGTAAACCCAGTATGATTTTAATGTAAAATGATACGCACAGCACAAATCCTGGACAAAAATGGGAACTGAAGTCACATCATTGCGCAGTTGGCTTTCACGTGGTTTTATTTGCTGCTTTAATTTTTGTTCCAGAATGCATTGAAGGAGCTCGTGCCGCTTTCCCAAATAATAAGGAAAGGCCGTAACTAATTTTGTTTAGTAACATAATTTGAAATCATAAAGTTTAGGGCACTTTAAGTAGTAAAGTCAAGGACCCACACGCAGCATGGCACCTGCCCAGGGCCTCAGGGTGGAGAGAGTGGATGCCAGGCCTAACAGCCATCTGCCAAACCCTCACCACGACCAAGTACATTTCCATGACTCCTTTCCCCATAAGCAAGTCAGTAAATCAAAGCACATCTCGTACACAAGGTGGGCCCTTTCTGGTGAAACACAAAAAAACTTAATCTTTGGTCCAGAAGCGGTAGATTGCGGCGGCCAGTCAGCAGCCAAAACCATTAATCTTTGCCGCGTTCCCCAACCGGCCTGAGTAGTAAAGAAGATAATACCCCAGCAGAATCAGTGACCCACTACAAATTGGTCCTGAAAGGTCCACCAGCATAAATAGACTTTTGCTGATCCAACACTTGTTAGGAACCCCAACAAAGAGACTATTGGCTCATCTGATGAGCCGCTTGCAATGGGCCCTTGCAATGGCTGGTGATGGATGACCACCCTCCCTTGGAGGGGAAGATGCAGCTCCTGGTATGGGGCCCTTTCTCATCTTAAATTTGTCCTCAATAAATCACAGGTGCAGAGGAGCCAGCATCAGTTTCATTACACCTACATGCTCCAGTATCAATCACGCCACCATGGCGGCCTGTCCGGGCGCAGTTCATTTCAAGTGGCTTTTTCTGTTCTGATTCCGTTTCCAGCGCAAGGCGCGCCTCCGAGGGGATGGGGTCCCAGAGGGCGGGAGGAAGGAGCTTCTCTCTGAAGGCCTAGGCATCCTTGGCCTCAGCAACTATCCCCTCCTCCTTCTGCATTAACTGTTCCCCAGATGAGAGCCTTTCTGAGCTCTGTACCCAGTGGCTGTGGAAAGACTGAGAATCAGAAAGACTTGCTTTCAGTGAATGGCTCTAACATTTGCAAACTTGGAGCATGTCTCCTTGCTATGCAGGGGTTCAGTTTCCTCATCTGGAAAACGGGGCTAATAACACCTACCTGCTGAGATTGAGCACAGCAGTTTGTGTGAGAGAGCCTAGCACAGGGCTGGATACAAAGTGGACTCTCAGCTGATGCTCCCGCCAGCCTCTGCTCCTTCCTGGCTTGGATGCCCATCAGAGAGGAAGCATTCAGGGATGGCTGGCTTTGCTTCCCTTTGGTGCCCAGGCCCATAAGCAGCTAGAAACTCCCCAGTTCCGTTTCCTTGTGCCCACCTGCCTGGTCAGCCCGTGGTGCCAGCAAAGGTATATCAATTACAGCTCAGAATTTATGAAGACGCTGCCACAGCTCATTTTTTGTCTTGTTCCTTTCATTGTAAGCAGTTAAAATACATTAAAACTAAGGACACCAGAGAGCTCTCAGACCTCGTCTTAATGCACATAATCAAATACCGTAATGTCATTAAAGGCACGTATAAGGCTCCTCGTAAAAGCTGTGAAGTTCCTTTTTAAAGAATCGAAAGTGAGAATAAGTGGTTTCTTTTTAGGCAGGCCCTAAGCCAGTCTGCCTGGGGCCACCAGAGGCAGGACTACACACCTCTGCAAGCATGCTGTCAGCCTCCTGGGGGGGCGGGGTGGGGGTACAGCCCAGCTGCCTCCACCGTGGGTTGGAACGCTCAAGGGCCAGTGGCAGTTCTGTAACTCATTAACCAAATGAGCAGATCTTGGAGCAGAAGAGAGCAGAGTGCAAAGGCCTCTGCTCCTGAGCTGGTCAGGAGTGTCAGACAGAACAAGCTTTTCAAGAAGACACTTCCATTCACTCTAAACCTACAAGACAGCTGGAGTGACAGGGCCATTGACTAGCAGAGGAGCTGGGGAGGAGGTAGAAAGGACAGGCAAGGAGAAGAAGGAAGGGGAGAAGAAAAGGGACAACAGAGAGAGGCAGAAGGTTCAGAAAGCAGGTAGAGAGAGAAAGATAGAAAGGGAAGTGGGGCAGGCTTTCCCCAAGCACACAGACGTACATCAGCACTGCACACTGGCTCAGGGTCTGGAGGAAGATTCTAGAGAATGACATATACACGCAATACTTCTCTGAGAACAGACTATAACAGCAGTGATGATGATGGAATTGAGTACCTACTGTGTGTTTAAGTCCTCTGCAAGCACAATCTCCCTGAATTCTCCTAACAACCCTGTGAGGCGGCCGTGCCATTTCATTGATCCTGAAATGCCCCCTTTCTTTTCCCCATTTTAACCCCTCCATAGCTGAGATGCTTTCTACAATCCCTGTCAACCAGACAGCAGTCTTGATGCCATTGTCATATCTGGGGACACACATTGACACATGCAGAATGGGTATCAGTGACTTACGACCTCCAGGGAAAGACAGGAGTGGTCTCTAAAGAAATGCTGTTACTAATGTCTGTGATGTTACAGAATGTGGTAGCATGTAGAAAAACATGGACACCGACAATCCTGAGTCAATCTCTGAACATAAAAAAGTTTTAGGAATACCTTAAACTAATTATTTCACTTCAATCTTCCTTTTCATGTATCTACAAAGGCCTTGTGATAAAATATATATAATTGAATAAACCCCAGAATTCTTTCCACAAGTATGAAATTAAAATTCTAAGGCCTATTCCTTATTGAAGTCTTATATCATAGTTTAACTGCCTGTAATTCTATTTTTCTTAACATGACATAAAATAATGGTGCTTGCTTCTTGGACTAAGGGAGATATATACTGTCCCATCTTACAGATGAGCAAACTAAGAATTGGGCACATCATTACTTGCTTAAAGCCATGCAGAAAGTCAAACCCCCAGATTTTCTGGTTCCAGAGCCTCTGTTCTCAGCCAATACTGCCATTCTTTTCAACATCTCCAGAACCCGATCAACACAGGTTCACATGCTAGCTTTGCCACTTACTGGCTTTGTGACCCAGGAGAATGACTTCTAGTCTCTGAGCCATAAAGCAAAGGAGCTAAGAGACCTGCTTCTCAAAGCAGGGAGGAAATCCTTATGCAAAACAGTTCGGCACAGTGCCTGGCCCTGAGAAAGTGCCCAGGAAGTGGGAGTTGGATGAAGGCCTGAATTTAGGTTCAAGGCACATCCAAGAGCACCCCCTTAGCCTGTGCACAGCTCACTGAAGATGGGCAGTACCAGAAGCCCAGATCTGGGCCTGGAATCGTGGGTACCAATAAAAGATGCTTTCAGCCCTATCTCAGGACAAGCGAGTCTGTACACCCTTCTAGATGCCTATCAGATGCTCATCTCTTCCTTTCTACTAATAAAAGAGCAGCCACATCATTGATATGTTACTGTTACTGCTACTGTTCGTGTTTGTTGAGTGCCCACCCTGTGCCAGCCCTGTTCTAAGGCCCTTTCTGTGCAGGGAGCAATATACCCGGAGGCTTAGGCTACTTCGGTGCTGGGGTCCAGCAATTCATCCCCATTAGGTCTGAGGTTTAACTGAGGAAGCTGACTTTCAAAAATCATAAAAGATGTCTTCCCTACCCCCAATTACAAGTAAAAGATGTTTACTGTAGAAAATTTGGAAAATACTCTGTAACAAAAAGATAGGACCACGCGGAATCCCATTACACAGAGGGCACACCCTGCTTCCCATTCTATGTCCCCTTCCATTCCTATTTCTCTCCGTATTTTACTCGATTCGCATTAGACATGCGGTTGTACAGGCTGCTTTCTTTTTGACTCAGCATCAGCATTCCCCCACGTCACTAGGAACTCCTTGGCATCATTTCAGTTGTTTACAATATTTCGTGGAATGGGTGGGCCACAGCCACTTAGCCGTTCCAGTTTCCAGTGCCCTAACTGGTGCAAACCCACATGCTTCAGGCTTCGCCTCCGTTGTTACTTCCTGATTAAATTTTTTACAGCAGCATTACTGGGTCAACTAGCTTGTCCATTTTTAAGACTCTGGCTCGAGACTGTCAAATTGCCGTTTACATGTGAAAATGTCTGTTTCAACCCATCCTTGACAGCATGGAATATTAACGGTTTTAAATTCTCTGTTAATTTGATACGTGAAATTTTTCTCTGTGTTGAATTGACACTTCGGGTTTACGAGTAAACACGAACTTTATTTCCTGATGAAATCTGTGGGTTTGTGGGGTTACTGCAGAGCAGTTCAGAATGCATGCAGATCAAGCTGCCTGGTTTGGGATCCTGGCTCCCCACTTACAATCTGTACAATTTGGGGAGGATTATTTAACGTTTCAAAGCTTTGCTTTTCTTCTTTTAATATAAATGACATATTAACACCCACTTATGGGGTCGTTGTAAAGAATGAATGAGAGATCCCACATAAATTATACCTGGTATGGAGTAAATACACAATCAAGATCAGGTACCTAAATTTCTTCTTTTGTAAATGCATTTTTTTTTCTTAGCATGTTGATATCTTATCCATCTTTTACATGAAGGGCATTAGCCCTTTGTCACGTTCACTGTGAACGTTTTAAAATTATTGTAGGGTCACCCACATCTAGTAAAGCTGCCGGCAGGATTTAATTTCTATTAAGCAAAGGTGTGGAAACAGGAAGCGGGTTTGCTCCCCGGAGCGGGACGCCCAGAGAACGGCGCCGCAGCCCAGACGTGTTGGAGCCCACGCACCTGACCCTTCGTGTCCCAGAAGGAAGTCGTGGAGCTTTCTGATTCTCCGTCCTGAAGATGCCCTCCCATCCACAAGGATATTTTAGTCAAAAACAAAAACAAAAGCGAAACTGCCCCCTCCAGGATCTCCGACTGCACACCGAGCTGCTGTGCACTCAGTATTTCCTATCAGCGAGAGTTCGGAGGAGTGAGAAAGCCTCCGTTTTCATTTTTTATGTCTATTAAAAATAAACATGCTGAGAAGCTGCCTTTTAGTCTCTTTATCAAGCCCCAAACGACACGTAGCCCGTGTCAACTCGGCATTGACGGAAGCCACCAGCACGATTTACACAGCGTCAGGAACAAACTTAGTTAAGGGCAGGTTTCCCCTCCATTGATCAAAACCGGTTTAAGCACAATGATGAGCAGCTGGTCCGTCAGTTCAGCTACTGGGGTCCAAGCAGACAGGACGCTGTCCCCAGCCCACCCACCTGGGCACCTGGTAAGGTCTTCTGCCAGGAAAGCTGGGAAGCCACCTCTCTGTGGGTTGGCACAAACAAGGTACATTTCACGCTGAGTCAATTTAATCAATACTTTTCTTGCTTTGGAAACTCGAGGCATTTTGAGAGAGCAAAGCTCTGATACACAGTGAAGCAGCTTTAAATTCTAATGAGCTTTTCTGTGCTAATTAGTAACTTTGCTAACTGGAAGCTTTCTTTGTTAGAAAGCACACCCTTGCCTTGGAGTGACACAAAATGCCAGCTTTTTCTCTCTCAGATGCACCTTCCTTAGTCTTTTATTACCAAGCCAGAAAGGGGAGTACTTTTTGTTCCTCTCACCCCTTTAGAACTAAGAGAATTTTTAATTTAAGTGAGTAGCATTGCATTTGGCTTTGTCAAAACTAGAAAGTGCAAGAGATCAATTTCTGCTGTCTCACCTGTCACATTCTCGGCAGGTAACGGTCAGGGGAGCTCTGGAGGGTAAAGGCATTGCCCAGCATCTTCTGGAAGAGAAACAATGATGTGCCCCCTCAGCCCCCCTCCCATTTCACGGCGAGATTTGGTAATTTGCAAATTGAGCAGCCATCATTATTTTCCGAGGAGCAAACACGGTCTCCACTCCTCGCTAGGAGAATGTGACCCAATCATTTGTCTCGGCAACGTGCAGATTCTAGAGCACTTGAGAATTCTTAGCCACAAAGCTGATTACTAACACAGGGACGCTGGGAAAGAAAAATCTTTCTAATCTGGGAAGACAGGGACAGAGGACGAAGGCAAGAAGGAAAAGACACAGAGCTCACAGGTGTGATTATCAGCCCAAATCAGAATTAGAACGTGGATGTGTGAGTGGAACCTCTCTCTCTCTCGAGCGCACTTTTTTGCCTGGTTTTTGTCGCCGTCCGTCTGGATCTCTCTGTCACTGTCTCCATCTCCTCTCTTCTGCCCTTCCTGAGTACTTGATGAAGATACCCTGCCTGGAAATAATTGCATTCAGACCCCTGAGTCCCACTTAAAAGTCTTCGGGACTGATCGAGATAAACCCCATCAGGCTTTTGTTTCCACTCAAAGTGCCCCTGTCATTTATTAGACGAATTAAAGTATCAATTTCTGTTTAAACATTAACAGGGTGATGCCAAATATTAGTCAGTTCCTAATAATTTTGAGGGATTAAAAAGATAATAAAAGTAATAGTCCATTACATTACCTACTTCAGCAAGATTGTAATGAACGTAATAAATTCTGGATCAGGGTTATAACAACTTCCATCTATTTAAAATGAATTTGTAGGGTTACTTTCATTAACTATGTATATGGGGAAAATGATCTGACATATTACTTTAAAAGAGCTGTAAAACCGATTAGGAGAAAATATGCTTTCCAGACCGGGATGCAGGCCACCAGGGACAACCCTATCTGTGGGAAGAGGGAACGGGGCTCCCAAGGCAGGCAGGATTTTGTCCTCACCCTGCCCGCTGGCGGCCCTGAAGAAATTAATGACAGAATCAGTGCTGGGGAATGACGGTGGAGGAAGCTTCCCGCCCCCCACCCCCTTTCTCCTTTTTTTTTTTTCCTCCGCAGGTATATTCCTGCTAATGAACCGGGGCTCGCTCTGGGAAGTTCTGCAAGGAAATAAACAGAGGCCCACGGCCCAGCCTGGCCTTTGGGCCCCCCGGGGAAAGCCGCCGTATTAAAGGGGCCCATGCCCTCATTGCTGGAGGAGACAGGGGACCGAGCACTTGGCTGCGCCACAGAAATTACTGCTGTACCTCGAATGCCCGCTTCATTTATCAATTTCATAGCAGAAAAACCCATATGACTGCCTTGCTCACTCGCACGCTAAATCTCGTCGCAGAAAGCTCCCCACCGCCAGTCAAGTGAGCTGCGCACCGGCCTGGAGAAAGCAACTTGAAATACCACTAATGATTTATACTTAATTGAACCGCTAAGTGATTACAGTGGCAGTAATGAATGGATAGCAGCCTCCTGGTTCGCTTGCCCCCAAGGCCCAGCGTCACAGGCCGAGTGGGCCTCGCCTTGGGAAGTCAGCGAGGACGGCCGGCTCGAGCCCTTCGCTCGCTCTCCCCCAGCCGCTCGTCTGGGTCCTGGCTAAATTGCTCTCGCTTGCAGTAAATGACTCCATAAGCACCGTATCAGACCATTGATCCCTTTTATTAGATTATCCAATTGTAAGGTTAATGCATTTGCATTTGGCAAACGAAGACGGTCAGCCTGAATCCCTCACGGGGACCGGTGTTTAAATGGACACTCGAGGAGAGAGTCTCTGTCAACATATTGATTTGTTGGTGGCAGTAACCGGATGCTGGTGCCTCCCCCAACCCCACCCCACCCCCCAAGGACATGCCAGGAGAATACATTTCCAGGGCCATGTCTTCCTTAGGAGAAGCCTTCCCCCAACCCCGACAGCCAGGGTGCCAGCTGCTACCCACCCCGCACCCCTAGGTGTTCAGTCAGGGCAAAGGTGGGTAGTTCACCTTGGGCCAGGAACTCAGGACTTAAATCAGTGACAAGGACACAGGCTTCCAAGGCCAACACCACTTTCCTGAACGTCAGAGAATCAGACCAGACCGGGGCAGCCATTTCTACCTAAGCTTCCACGCCCAATGTGAATTTATTCTTGGGTTTTCTAAATGCATTAACCAAATGCCATTAAGTGGTCTGCCTTGGTAACGATTTTCTAGTAAGTGAATTTACAAGTTGGAAAAACATACTGTGTTGATCTAACGTGAATTCTATATTGGAGAATATAATTGTGGTTTAGAGGAATTAGAAATTACCCGGAGAAATCACCCCAGGAAACCATGTTCTTTTATAGATGGGGACCTAGAGGCCCAGAGACTAATGAAACTGATCCAAGGCCCCCAGTGGGTTCATGGAACAAACTCCCCAGTCTTCCACCTTCCAGATCAGCCTGCAGTAAGAAGGCAGCACTCCCTTAAGAGGTGGCTTTGAGGCTGCGAGAGCAAAGAAATAATCCTTTTATACAAATGTCCTAAGACACAAGCCATATTTCATACTCAGCTGCATAAACTAGGTCTTTGTCTGAATTGTCCTATGGAGTAAGAGTCGCTGTAAGTATTGCTTAGAGGATGGATTGGTTCAGCATCTGGCCTTCGAGGACAGGAAGCTGGTTTTGTCCTTGCAATTCTATTCACATTTTCTGCTGGTCACACTCCAAAGGTGGCCTGGAGATTGGGGAACAGTCCCTCAGGTGAAGTCAGAAATCAGGGGCTCGTGTCCCAGCTCAGTCATGTAGGGGACGTGTTATCTTTCTGAGCCTCAGTGTCCTCATTTATGATAATCTTTCCCTTGCTAGTTGTTTTGAGATTCAGTGGGATACTATGTGTGACAATGACCTGCATGGCTGTGTCCCTTATCCATGTAGGGCTCCTTATCCATAAGTTCCCTCCCTTCCAGCTTTATAGGAAAAGGGTGATCCTCTGGGCTTTGCAGGCAACCACTGATCGACGACAGGTGGCTGGGGACAGCCCACACCAGTGAAGGGAATCCTTTATCTACCTAGCTCTCTCCTGCTCTGTCAGAGAGGCCCAGCCCCTGTCTAGCCTTTCAGATCCCTTCCCCACTGGAGGCTGGCAGCTGAGCCTTCTTTGAATCACTGCTCAGACCCTGCCTGAATCTCAGAAGGGCCCAAGAGACCGTGAGGATAGGGGTAAGTCATTCTTAAAACAGCAATCTTTCCACTAACATTTTTAGAGCACTCTCATTTATTGAGTGCCTTTTGCATGCAGGTTATCCCATCTAGTCCTCCCAACAAGCCTGTAAGCTTCAAACAGCCATGCCCACTTTACAGAGGCAGAAACCGAGGCTTGCGGAGGCCATAGTGACACAGCTGGGAAGGGACAGATCTGGGCTTTAAGCCCAAGCCCCTCAGAGTCCAGGATCCACGTGCTGTCATTGTGCCCCTCTCTTAGGACTCATGGTATCTCTGAGGCAGGGGACAAGCCAGAAGTCAGCAGAGATCCCAGCTTCTCCTCCCCCTTCTCACCTGCTATTCCATTAAGCCAACAACCCAGGGGCAGGCAGGGGTCAGGAAGGCATTTGTCCAAGGGAAGAACAGAGCTTCAGATATGAAGGGGGGCAGGGAATCACTGTGAGCAACAGTTAACCTTGGTGTGTTATTGAGAAAATGCCAAGGTGGCAAGTCCAGGTGGTGACAGGGCCCCGGGGACCCACAGGAAGGACGCCTATCTGATTGGGAGTGTGATGCGGGCAGATGCTACCTGGAGATAGTTAAGGCTGCTCTGTCTGGAAAGGAGGACAAAGAGAGGCTCCAGCTGGAACGGGCAGCTACTTGTCCAGCAAGTTCCCAGAGTTAGAGCTCGCTGCCCAGCAAGCTTTGGGCCTGAGCAGGTCAAATTTCTAATCCCTATGGGCCAGACAGTTGGCCATGGCCTCTATTCCAGGAGGACACACAGGATACTGGGGTAGAGAAGGTGATGGTCCTGGAAAGGGAGGCCTGCACAGACACAGGCAGACTCTCTGTCTCCAGGCTAACCTGTGCTTGGCTGCAGGGGCTGTGTGTGTGCGGGCACATGATCCTGTGTGAGTGTGATGTGTAGGACAGCGTCTCCGTGTGTGCTTGTGTCTCCTAGAGAAGACGAGGGTAGGCGGGTACGTGTATCAGTGACTGTGGCTGGGCACATTGACATCCATGCAACTGCCTGTGCATCTATGGACTCTGAAGGGGTTATGGCCTCCATGGATGGTTTCATGGCCACAGCTCAGCGAAGGTCAGCAATGGTGCGAGAACAGTTGCCCCAGGCAGTAGGAACATGACCATTCAGAGAAATACAGGTTATGGGACCTAAGAGAAAGGGTCTGCTCTGTCTTGAAGAAGCAGGGAGGGCTGCCTGGAGGAGGGGGCATTTGCTTAATAGTACCATTTTCCTGAGTCTCTAATCAGACAAGCCTGAATCTGAATGTGTGGAAGTCTCTATTACCAGTCAGAGTCACACAGCATGATGAGTCATGGCAGTTAACCAGCCTTCTCTCGGGAAATACATACATGTGCCCCCAGCCAGGCCCTGTGTGTGTGTGTGTGTGTGTGTGTGTGTGTGTGTGTGTGTGTGTGTGTTTGTGAGGGAACAGGAGTTGCCAGGCCGGCCCCCCGGCCACCGTAGACTCCTGGACTTGGGGTTTTCAAGTGAAGTCTGGTGGGTGTTTCCCAGCTGGACTGACCTGGCTTTACATGCACAAAACCGAAGGCCAACCCCCTGCCCAAAGCTGGGCACTGTCCCTATGGCCTGAGCCAGTGTGGACAGCAGAGCTCGGCTCTGCGTCTCTGGCCTGCACCCTGGGGTGCCAGAATCCCGCTGCTGGCGCCACCTCTCATGGCTATATGATTTGAAACAAGCCCTCCCAGCAACCTGAGCCCAAGTCTCCTCATCTGCCAAGTGGGGATAGGATCCCTCCCATACCTGAGTCATGCACGCGGAGACTGCTGTCCTGGCCCTTAGTGGCTGTGCGACATCGAGCAAATCGCCAGGTCCCCTGAGACTCCGTTTGCTCATCTGTAAGATAGGGAACATAACAGCAAATGAGATAATGTAGAGAAAAGCACTTTATATATATTTTTTCAAATAGCATTTGAGAGAAGTCACCTGTGAGATGGAAAAGCTCAGCCGGTTCTCAGCTCTTGGCCGTACCTGCCTCCCCCGGCTGGGCATTTCTCAGAAGTCCTGGGCCTCTAGGCATTGCCTTCAGGGTGAGGAGACCCAGACGGGGCCCCAGGACCCCACCGACAGGAGGCCCAGGCATGGAGCCTGCCGGCCGAAGGCACTGGCCCGTAGCTCCATTGCTGCACCACAATGATTCAGGAAAAGGCTGACAAGGATATTAGCAGTGTGGATTTTTTTAATCCTGAGCCCAGAGAAAATGCACGGTCAGGAATAAAGGCGCCCAAGAGAGCAAGGAGAAAGAGAAATAATCAGAATTAGCCAGCAGGCGGGCAGCAGGATCAGGGGCTACTGAAGCCTACAGAGGGTAGGAAGCCCCTCCAGCATCCCCGGCTGGGGCGGCGTCCAGGGAGTGGGCAGGCCTGGCTAGGCACATGAGGGGTGCTGTCCACCCCAGCCAGGACCTGGGCTGACTGGAGCCCAGCGAGCAGGCACAGTGGAAGACAAAGAAGCCTTCGCCAGGTGAGTCCGGCACCCCCCGGGCTGCCGTGTACCCCTTGGGCTCCTCCAGCCACCAGATGGTGGAAAGGTCCTGGCAGAGGGCTTGCGTGCTCTGCTCCCCATTGTTCCCGGGGCTCTGGATGTGGGCACTGGAGTTGGGGGGCTGCCAAGAGGCTGCTCAGATGCCGCAGAAAGGCTGCAGAAGCCTCCCCAGCCAGGAGGCCTTCACACCCTCCTTCCCTGAGGCTGAAATGAGATGGGGACAACAGAGACCAGGGCGCCCAGAAAGTCACTGGGATGCTTTCCCCTGGCAGCTGGATCGGGTGCATCAAGGTGTTCCAGGTTGTGGTCCCAGTGCTGTGTTCAGAACAGAAAAGAATAGATTTGGATGAGCTGGGGCAGAGAAATCCACTCTCATGGGCAATGAGATGGACATTCTTAATTGAAACCTGCTTTTCACAAATCATGTTTGACTCTCAAATTGCTTAAGAAAAAACCTGTCCTGAGTGTGTGTGTTAGGGGAGGACAGAATTAATGCATCAGCCTCCGATTCCACTTCAGATTCCAAATTAATGGAGTATAAATTAATGACAAACATGTGTGGTGTCCTGGAAGTCAGATGCTTCTCCCCTCACTCTGTCCTCGGGCAAAATGCTCCCCATCCCCGCTTTTCCATGAGTGTGAGACAGAAGAACGGGATACATGTCCGAATGTCACCCCCATCACGGTGGGGACCCCTTGCACTTGGTCTTATTCTATAAGGGGCCTCACACTGAAGCTTTTGACAGTGTCTGTGTTAATGGCCCCTCCTACGGAATTAAATTTTGCATTTGTGAAAAGCATTCATTTGCTGAATGTCACGTTTACTACACCATGCTTTTGGTGACACCACGTGAGCCCTCTCCCCCGCCCCGATATTTTCAGACACTAGCAGCCCCCAGAAGCATCAGGGCCTCCGTCACCCTATGATTTCTGAACCCCGTTCCCAGTCCCTATATTGTCAGTTTCCTTTGCTGCAAAGTTCCTAGAACATAGGTTCCCTTCTGCCAATTCGAGGCAAAGCAGGATCTTATAATTCGGGTGAAGGAGAAGGGGGTGTGTTTCCTTCGATGAGTGTCCAGACCTCTCGGTGAAAAGCTCTCAACTACACTTACAGTCGTGGAGAGCTCTGCAGAGGGTCCCGATAACCCCCCGAGAGCTCTCAGCATTCCGGTCTCCACCAGAGCCGCACAGTCTCGGCGTCAGTAACTGAGCAAACACCCTCGGGTTTGCTACTTCTCTCCAGGGTGCCAGGTCAATGCAGAATCCCCCAGCCCTCTCACCTCCCCAGCCCACTCTCCGTAGGTCACCTATATGAGCCTCAACCCCAAAGAACAGCCCCCCAAATTTAATTTATTTCTACCTAAACAAGTTCTTTTATCATAAAGCAATAAATTTGTCTTGGTGCTAGCAATTTGTTGCGGGTGACATAACATTGCAAATTGATTAATCGCTACTGTACGCGGCAAAATGAGAAAAGCAAGGAATTATTATGAATAGCGTTCGTCTTTTACGGGAGGGATTCATTATTCAAAAGTGCTCACTGGTGCTTACATGTGCCCTCCGTGCAGATTACATCCATTTGCAGACTTCCCACATCATGCGTACACAAATCAACAAACGTGCATTTATTAAGACATAGAATGAAAGCTATTTAAAAGTGAAAAATGGCCTTTTGCGTTACTTTTCTTCAAGGGAGGCAAACTGCGGTGGGATGATCCTGCAAAGGGGCCCCACAGCTGTCACGTGAGTGTCTCCGGGTTCTGTGCACACTGGCTCAGGCCACCGCCGCCGCCGCCACATCTGCCTGTTCTGCTATTGGCAGCCTCAAGGTCTGAGATACCCCAACGGTGGTTCTGGAAGCCGCCTTCTGGCTCAGGAGACCTCAGGAATCCACAGTCACTGCCTGCTGGGGAAGCAGAGCTGATAGGCGTGTTCAGTTCTCTGGCAACCAGCCTCCTTACCACACTTAGCCTCCCTCGGAGGGGGCAGGAAACAAATACTAATTGAGCACCTACTCTGTACCAGATGCTATCCTGCATGCTTTACTTGCATGAAGTCCCTCCCTTTCCCTGAACTTCATAGGGCTGTTGTAAGACCAACTGAGATAATGCACGCACATAAAGCACATAGTAAACGCTCCATACTTGTCAGCTGTTTTTGCTATTGTATCTCATTTAATCATCTTCAAGGTCAGTATTCTTATCGCCATTTTACAGATGAGGAAACCGAGGCTCAGAAAGGTGGCCAAATGTGTCAAATCGCACAGTGGGTAGTGAGCAGGACTGACCTTCAGTTTAGCATCTGGTTCCAAACACTCATGTTCTTTCACACTAAACCACCCGACACCCTCCCCCACTTCCACCAACTCTCTGTCCTTAAGAGTCAAAATAAAGTGTATTTGCTTCCTCTGACCTAACAGGGTAGGCCACGCACCATTCACAATGCAACCACCTACTCTTTGCCTGGAGGTGTCAGATGGTACAGTTGAGAGGGTCAGGCAATTTCATGACTTTCCCCATCTCTTCCCCCGAACTGTTCCCACACCAGTAGAGCCCCACCTGTCCCTAGCTCTGGTCCCCTCCTTCTCCCTCCACCTGTGCCGTAATCGAGGACTCTTCCCAAAGGGAGTTCTTTGCCTATCCCAGTGAAGGCTAACAGGCAGCTCGCAGCTGCGATATTGATTATTCCTGCTGAACTCATACGTTGTTTAAAAATAGACCGAGATCTCAACTTTCATATTCTAATTAGATTTCAAAGCAACTTTTATAAAACGAGAAAGCCTTCATTATGCCTCTTGCTTCCGGGGCCATTAGCTACGACTCCCCGGCCAGGCCAAGGGGCCCTTCTAATCCTTGCCATCACCCATCAGAGGCGAGGAGTTACTCACGCTCTTCTGAGAAACCTGCCCCAAATCACAAACCTGTCTCCAGGTGCCCAGAAGCCAGGGATGGCTGGATTATAAGCCTGGGCATGTGACTAGAGCTGAGAGCCCGCCCCATTGAGCAAGCACATCTCGCAATCATATAGTCTTTCTCAAAGGGTGTTCCTCAAACCACTGGCGCTGAGATTACCCCAGGGCCTGTAAAATATGCAAATTCTGCCGCCCCACCTGCCCCAGAATCACCTGGAGGCGTGGCCTGGCCATCTGAATGTTTGATAAAATCCCTGTATGATTTTTTCTGTGTGCTAAAATTTGTGAACCATGGTCCCGAATGCTTCCCCAACTTGGCCCAGTTTTCAGTGCCATCAGATTGAATCGTTGATTACTGTAAATTCTGGCTGACTCACTCACATACCTCACTGAATGAAGGTGAGAAACAACCTAAGAAGGTGCTCACTATCTTGAGGCCCAGGTGGCTCCCTTCCCGTCAGCTGCCCCCACCCTAGGTCCCTCAGGGCATTCCCGATTCTCCCAGCAGGACCAGTGTGCCCAGGCTGAACGGGGCCATGGGTCACGTGCTGCAGACTCCAGCAAGCTGGTCCATCTGGGGGCGAGGAGAGACCGGACCTCCAGAGGGATGGGAGTGAGATGGCATCTCTCTGAGATCCTGGGCTCTGTTTACAATGTTCGGAGCCCCAAGTACGTCTGTCCCTGGCAGCTCTTATCACCGCCTGTCACTATTTTACACAGCCCGGAGTGTAGTTCTCAAACCCTAGTCTGTATCAGAGGGCTTGCTAAGACACAGACTGCTGGGCCTTCTGACTCAGTAGACGTGGGGTGGGGCCCGAGAACTGATATTTCTAACAAGTTCCCAGGTGATAGTGCTGATCCAGGGACTGGATTTTGACACTCTAGACCAGCGATTTTTCAACGGGTATGCCGCAAGAATTTTTAAAACATGCCAATACCTGACTATTGAGTCAGGGACACTGATAAGAGTGTGAAATTTTAAAAAAAAAGATAACAACAGCCAACACAACAATAGCCATCCTATGTGAATAAATCAAAATTATACCTAATATTTTTGTTAGATCAGCAAAAAATATACTATTAGGTGTGCCACAAAATTTTAGTAGTTAGTTTATGTGCTCCATGAGATGAGAAAGGTTGAAAATCACTGCTCTGGACTCTAAGTTGCATGTTATCACTCAGGTGTCCTGTGCATAGTAGGTGCACAATTTTTGTTTGCAGAATGGATGACTGAGTGAGTAAATTATGTGAACCGCCTCCTGGAGCCCGCCAGCTGGGGTGCCTCACTCTATTACAGTTCATCTGTGATTACCCAACATCTGCCAGACAGCTCTAGGAGTGCCCAGGAGTGTGTGTCCTGGGACCTGGCCGATGGCTTTCAACCACAAGCCAGGACTAGTGGCTTCTCGCACTCCCAGAAACAGACCTGGCTCACCTAGGAGGTCAGGAAGCTATGTAGGGAGGGAGGTAGCCCATTCCAGCCTTGATGAGGATAAAGGTGATTCTTCCCACCTCAAAAAAGGGGCGCAACCCTTCCTAGCTGGGGGACCTCAAGCTGGGCCTCAGACTCCCAGAGTCCCAGTTCCTCATCAGAAAGCTGGGCACCGATAATTGTCACCAGGGTAACTGTGAGGGCTCAATGGGGTGTGCATAAAAAGGGCCCAATAGCGTCCAGCACATTCGGGGGGTTTGGTCGATGTCTGTTCCCTTGTTCATTCCCCACCATCCCAACCCCTGTGAAATGAGTCCCAGAGATAGTTCGGGGAGTAATGAATTCCCTCATTTCTGCTAAACCACCCGCGATCCTGGTTTTGTGGAGACGTACGATGGAACATGATAAATTATTGTTTTAAGCAGAAGCTTCATTCAAGTATCCATTTCCCTGTCAAGTTAATTTTGTTTCGATGTATTTTCTAGCGGGATTTGACTAGGAGCATAGATAGTACATAAACAGAAGCACATTCCCTGAGTAATGGGGAGCTGATGGCGAGGGGGAAGGAAGATCTGGGCACTGTGATGGACCAGAGCCCCCACTCCCCTGCCATGCTGGACTGGTGACGTAGCTCTGAGGGTGAATTCTGGGCAGCTCACACCCATCTGCAAGGCATGGCAGCACCTCCAGCCAGGGGACTTTTCCTGGGAAAGCCCAAGGAAGTGGCCGTGTACCCAGCCGCCAGTTACGCCTGAAGCCAAGGCCTCCGACACATTATCTCGCTTCCCCCTTACCCCCTAAAGCCTTCAGCGTCTATTTCCCAAGAACAAGACCATTCTCCGGCATAACCACAGCCCGTGGCCAAGATTAGGAAATTAACAAAGGCAATACTATTGCCTAGTTCCGGGACCATACTCAGATTTTGCCAGTTCTCCCGTTTATGCTCTTGATAGTCATTGTTTTCTTATGTCAATGTCTGGTTCAAGATCACATGTTACATTTAACTGTCATGTGTCTTCAGATTCCTTCATTTTAGGACAGTTCACCTCTCTTTGTTTTTTATGACCTTGAACTTTTTTGAAGTGTTCAAACCAGTTATTTTGTAGACAGTCGGTCAGTTTGTGGCCTCATGATTGGAATCAGGTTGTGAATTTTGGGCTGAAATAACACAAAACTGATGTGTCCTCTTTACCTCATATCTGTCTTATTGTTGGTAACGTTGACCTCGATCCCATAATTAATGGACTGACTCCAGGCTTCTCCATTGCATAGATATTATTTTCCCTTTGTTACCCGTAAGTAATTTGTGGAGGGATAGTCTGAGATATGTACCTATCCTTGCAGTCACTCATTTTAATCTCTCTTGGTGTTGCTTGCCTGAATCAGTTGCTACTGTGATGGTGGGCAAATGGTGATTATTCTAAACCCATATGCCTTCTACATTTCCCAGTTGGCATTCTACAGTAAGAGCACCATAAAAAAAAAGCTTTCCCTTCTCCCCATCTATTTATGTATTCATTTTTTCCTGACCATATGGACTCAGAGATTCTTCATTTATTCAGTGTGTTCTAATCCATTGCCGTTGTTATTTGATGCTTGAATTCCATGATTGCATTTCGTCCTTATGAGAGTTGGGTGATATTATCAGAGATGGCCAGATTTTCACCTTAGGTCCTGCAACTACATCTGCAGGACTCTGCTCCCTGACTCCCAGCCCCAGGCCATCCCTGGAAACACGGCTGTCCCTGGGGGACCCTGTCGGTTCTATGTCCTTGCTGGGGAGAGAGGAGTCCACACAGACTGTCACCAAGCCCTGGTTTTCCGACCTCCCTTCCATGTGAACGGGCCCATAGGATAGAAAGAAGCCTGACTTCCTTGGTCTGAGACAGCTCAGTCTGGAGGCAAGGAGGCGTGTTACCTAACCGGTGAAATGGGTCGATTTACTGGGATGTCTACTGACGTGTTTCCCCAAGAAACCTTGGCACAGACCACGTTTTCAATCAGTGCGTCTGACTGCCTAAACTTGGCCACCCTTGAGTTCATCATTCAGTAAGCACTTGCTGAGCATCTGTCATGCGCCAGGCTCTAGGGCTAGCCTGGGCTTCCACCAAGGAGCGAGTCAGACAAGGTTCCTGTTTCATGGAGCCCATTTCAAGAGGAGTAGATAAAATCACCCCCCAAATAAATATTCAATGATACAGGGATGAGGCTTAGGGGAGGGGTTATGATGTCGTAAACGTCTCTAACAGGGGAATGTGATCTTGTTTAGGATGTCAGAAAAAAGTAGACAAGTTAAAAATCAATGGTTTACATTCTTTGTCTGAAACCATTTCTTGAAGTCGAGAGGAGGAAGCCGAGGCACAGATCAGTCAAGCAACTCACCCAGCTTTGCACAGCAGAGGCATCCAGACTCAAATTCAGGTCCACTGCCTCCCTGGCCCATGGTGGTGCAGCTGTTCTGACAAAGTGGCAGAGCTCTAAGGGCCCATGTCCATCTGCTCAACTCGGCACACTTGGTTCCCACTGTGACACTGCAGGGCCTTGCTAAGTAACATCAAGGAGGAAATGACTTTCTGATAGGCCCCAATAGTCTCTAAATCAGTGTTGTTTCTTTCTAAAGGACTAAAGCAAGAAAAATTGACCAAGCTGGAGCATTAAAGGAAATAGTTTCATGCCTGTCACTCAACAGTACCAGGCTGCGAGCTAAGCATAAGGGGAGGCTGAGAGTCACCCAGATGGGTCCAAGGCCAGAGCCCATGCTCTTAACCCCAGCACTCAGTTACCTCCCTGGGATGTCCAACTGTCTGTCCGAGAAGGTACAGGCAAGGCTTCAGCCCTCAGAGCAGCCAAGCAAAATCCAGGAGAGAGAAAGGATGCCCACAGCTGCCCCCACTGCCCAAGGCATCAGGAAGATCAAGGTGGGGGCAACTCAAGTCTATACCCACACCTGCTACACACCCGCATGACACCCCCAGCTCCAGGTCTCCTCTGGCTGGCCTTGGCCGGCCCTGGCTTGATACCTGATCCCCGTGGAAGCTGACACTTCAGCAAGAGAGGGATCGGGACAGACACAGCTGCCGCCACTGAAGCCTCAGCCGACTTCAGACAGACTCTGAGGACAATGGCAGGTGAGCTGTTCCCCAGCTCCCTCCCCCAGCTCCACACCTGGACATATACGTGTATACATTCTTGTATAGAACAATAGTGGCCGGGAAAGAAAAAATTTCAGCTTAACTGACTTGGCTAAGTTCACACAGCTGGGAAACTGGGTTCAAAATCCAGTCACCTGCCTTTGGAGCTTATACATTTAACCTCTTCTTCAATAAACCATCTCTCTATGTAATCCGGCATAATATACACACCCAGTGCCTGGCATATAGTAGGATCCCTATAGGCATTTGTTTAATGGCCGGGTGCAAACGTGTATGTCTGTGTTTGTGTGTGAAAGTGTTTGTGCATGTCGGTGTCAGGCAGAATTACATGTAATGCAGATGTCTTAAGTCCTAAAGCTATTGCAGAAGATTCAGTAAGATCAGGGATGGGAATGCATGTTTACTTCCTGTATCTCCACTCTCATTTCATCTCATGGTTTTTACTCTGGGGACAAGGAAGAACAGAAACACTGTTCAAATCAGTTTAGGACAGGAAGGTCATGGCCTCAAACCCACCCAGGCATGGCGTGGTTGGATTCATTCTCCTAGTGCCATGAAACTGAAAGGCCACAGGCTTTGGAGCCAGAAAGTCCTGCTTTACCTCCTGACTCCATGACTTCCTTGGTTTTAAGTGACTCTGGACAAGTCACTTTGCTCTGTGAGCTGCTGCTTCCTCAACCGGAAATGGAGAAAATAATCCCTCAGAGCACAGTTATAAAGCTTCAGTGTAAGGGAAGCTCCCAGCACGGGTCTGAAGCATAGTAGGCGCTCAGCATATGTGAGACCCCTTCTTTCTCACTGCAGATACTATGGCAGCAGTGCTGATAGAATCCTTGTCAGGGGAGAGAAGGAGGATGGCTCTCAACCGCAACTGAGTGTTGGAGACCCTGCAGAGCTTGCAAAATCGCTGAGCACTGGGCCCCACCCCCAGAGGCTCTGCTTCAACTGGCCGGGCAGGTGGCCTGGGAATCGGGGCTTTTAAAAGGTTCCCAGGTGATCCTGATGGGCAAAGTTGAGAACCTCTCACGCATAGGTTCTCATTGCCATTTACTGAGTTCCTTGGGAAACTGGGCTTTGGACAGCCTGCTTTGCAGCCACTCTGCCTGGTGTCTGCTTTGTCACTTTAAGCCAGGTGGAGAGGAGGAAGGAAAAGCTCACTGCATCTGAGTTTAAAACCCTCTCCCTTGAATCAGGGTCTGGATTTCCAGATCAAAACTCAAGACTCAGCCTGACCAAAAGAAAGAAAATATATATAAGTATATATTATATATAAACTTATAAGTTTATATATAATATATACATAATATTTATTTTTTCTTTCTGACTGTATTGATAGGAAAGTGTTTTAAGTTATATGACATCTTAAATATATAGTTAGCAAACTTACTTGCTAAAAAAGTAAAGACTATTAGACCACATAATATTTAGTATCCATTATGTCCCGGACACTTTACCTCCCATGTTCTCTCAATAATCATTGTTCACAACACCCTCTAAATATGCTGAGCCAGTAGGAATCGTTATGTAGAATGTGGGGATATTCCCACCTCCCAAGCTTAAATTTCTGATCCTTTGTACCTAGGCCTCTCCACAGATTTCTGAGTCATTTTGGAATTTGCATGTAAAATAAAAGCTTCCTACATAATTGAAATTATGGCCAATTGACCGTGAAATGGAAGTGTCCATGACCAATGAGGTGTTGGGTTGGGGGAGGCGGCTGTGCTCAGAAATGGGACCTCCAGAGCCCCAGGGCTGGTTTTCTGGCTAGAGGAGAAAAATCCTCCCAGAGTTGTCATTGCTCCCAGCTAGCCCACCAGCCTTTCCTACGTCCCTCACTCTGGTGAGAAGCAGTTTGGTGCAGCTCCAAAGAAAGACATTCTGTTATGATCTTTTCTCTCTTGGTTAAAAATCTTTCTATGGGAGGATAGTTAGCAAGAAGGCACATGGGAAAGTATTTCCTCTCTCAGACTATGGCTTGGCAAGCCAAGTACCTTCTGAGCCACACTGGGGTGTGGGATGCCCAGAGGGAAAGAATGGGAAATGATTCTACAAAGGTAGACTCTGCCCAACTGCAGATAAAAAGTTTGCGCTTTCAGGAGGCAGGGAAGAGCCGTCAAACGTACTAGAAGAGGAGTCATCTATAACCTGTGTTTTACAAAGCTTGCTCTGCAAAGAGGACTTGAGGGAGAACAAATGGAGGCATGGATGCCAACCAGCTTCAGCAGCAGCCCCGCAAAGACATCATCGTGCTGGCATACACAGTGACCATGGCGGGGAAGGGAAAGGATGGTGGGGAACTTAGGATATGACTGACCAACCGGAACACAGAAAGGGGAAAGAACAAGAGCTATGCACCACTATCACACAGCACTGTGGGGAAGTACTGTTATTCCCCACTTTGTTAAAGGGGAAACTGAGGTTCAAAGAAGTGATATGTCTTGCTAATATAGGTAGAGCCAGGAATTAAAGGCAGGTCTATTTGCATTCCAGAAATGTTAATGAATAGATTAAGCAAAATATTAAGGCAAGGAAGAGGACAATACTTTACTCTGGTCAGACCACACTTAGGGCATTGCATTTTCTAGACCCCACACTTTAAAGAGAGACTGTTTGACTAATGAAATATATACAGAGAAGAGTGATGCAAGTGGTCAAGGGGTTGAAGATTATGTTATATGACATGAAAGTTTAGGGTGTACAGTCTGAAAAAGGGCAAGTGAGGATAGCATGGGACACTGAATTCAAATACCCCAGGTGCTCCTGGAGCCAGGGAGTGAGCAGGAGCAAACCTCTGCATGGATCGGCTAGGGTCGAAGTGCGCATGTTGTAGACTTAGGCCTTTATCTGGAAGGCAGTGGGAAACTGGGTTCAAACCCCAGTCGCCTATCTTCAGAGTTTATCATTTAACTTCTTCTTTGATAAACCATCTCCCTACGTGTCAGATCACTCTGGAGGTGGGTCCAAGAACACTTTCTTAAAAAAAATCGTATGTGTCCTTCATAGATATTCCAATACACATCTTGGTGAGTTTACTACTCCAGATTGTCTATTATTGTTGCTATTGAAATAAAATTATTTTCATCCATTATATTTTCTAACTTGTTGTGGTTGGAATTTTAATAGATTTTTTATACACTTATTCTATAGCCAACCACCTTAATGAACTCTCTTCATTACTCCCAGTAAATATTCTAGTTAATTTTCTTAAACTTTATAGGATGACTAACACATCTTTGGCAGGTAATGGCAATTCTGTCTTTCAATAGTTACCATTTATAATATTTAAAAATTATATTGTTTTATTGCATTTACTAGATTAAATTCAATTGTCTCATTGCTTTGACTAGAACTTCTAAATAATATTTGATATGACAATTCTTTCCAGTGTTTTTCTTCCTTATATTATTGCATTTACTAGAACTTTTATTTTTATTTATTTATTTAGTTAGTTATTTTTATTGTATTTTTTCCATTACCATTTATCCCTCTTACTCCCCCTCCTCTCCCCCCAACCACCACACTGTTGTTCATGTCCATGAGTCCTTTTCCCTTTTTGCTCAATCCCTCCTCCCCCTAGCCATCCCCCATACATGTCATCCCGTTCTCTATGAGTCTATTTATATTTTGTTTGTTAGTTCAGTTTGTTCAATAGATTTCACATATGAGTGAAATTATATGTTATTTTCTTCTTTCTGACTGGCTTATTTCACTTAGTATAATGTTTTTCAGATCCACCTATGCTGTCCAAAGAGTAAAATTTTCTTCTTTTTTACGGCCGAGTAGTATTCCAGTAAATGTCCCACAGTTGTTTTATCCACTCATCTATGATGGCCATTTGGGCTGCTTCCCCATCTTGGTGATTACAAATAATGTTGCAATGAACGTACGGGTGCTTATGTTATTTGAAATTAGTGTTTTGGATTTCTTCAGATATATTTCCAGAAGAGGGATTGCTAGGTCAAAAGGCAGTTTCATTTTTAATTTTTTTGAGACTGCTTTCAACAGTGGCTGTACCAGCCTGCATTCCCGCCTACAGTGAAAAAGGGTTCCCCTCTCTCCACATCTTCACCAGCACTGTTGTTTGTTGATTTTTTGATGATAGCCATTCTGACTGGCGTGAGGTGGTATCTCATTGTGGTTTTAATTTGCGTTTCTCTGGTGACTAGTGACATTAATCAGTTGCAGTTTTATATGCCAATAATGAACTATCAGAAAAGGAAATTAAGAAAACAATATCACTCACAATTGCTTCAAAAAGAATAAAATATCTGGGAATAAATCTAACCAAGGTTGTAAAAGACCTGTACTCGGAAAATTATAAGACACTGAAGAAGATATAACTGGAAGCACATTCCGTGTTCATGGATAGAAAGAATTAATATCATTAACATGTCCGTGCTACTCTATAGATTCAACACAATTCCTATCAAGATACCAATGGTACATTGCACAGAACTAGAACAAATATTCAAAAATATATTTGGAACCACAAAAGACCCCACATAGCAACAGTGATCCTGAGAAAGAAAACCAAAGTGGGAGGAATCGCACTACCTAAGTAATCATAAGGCCATAGTAATCAAAACGGCATGGTACTGGCATAAAAACAGACACATAGATCAACGGTACAGAATAGAGAGTCTAGAAATAAGCCCATACCTTTATAGTCAATTAATATTCAACAGAGGAAGCAAGCACATACAATGGGCTAAAATTAGTTTATTCAATAAATGGTGTTGGGAAAATTGGACAGATACGAGCAGAAAAGTGAAACTGGACCACCTTCTTATACCACACACAAGAATAAATTCAAAGTGGATTACAGACTAAATGTTAGACCCCAAACCATAAAATCCTAGAAGAAAATATAGGCAGTAAAATCTTGTAGAAGTATTTATCTGATATATCTTCTCAGGAAGGGAAATAAAAGAAAAAATAAACAAATGGGACTACATCAAACTAAAAGTTTGCACAGCAAAGGAAACCATCAACAAAATAAAAAGATAACTCACAGAATGTGAGAACATATTCGCCAGTACATCTGATAAGGGATTAATATCCAAAATTTATAAAGAACTTATAAAACTCAACACCAAAAAAACTAAACAATCCAATTAAAAAATGGGCAGAGGACCTGAACAGACACTTCTCCGAAGAGGGCACACAGATGGCCAACAGTCGTATGAAAAGATGCAGTTATTAGAACTTTAAGGACAGTGATTCTCGACTGGAGATGATTTTTCCCCTTAGGGCATATTTGGCAATGTCTGGAGACATTAATGATGATCATAATTAGGGAGACATTTCTGGTCTCTACGAAGTAGAGGCACGTTCTTCTCTTAGTCTTGATTTCACTTAAAATGCCTTGTGTTTCACCTTTGTGTATGGATTGACTATGAGTTTAAAGGCAAAATTTTGTCGAGTGAGGGGTCGTTCAAACCTGTGCTAACAACCATTTTTAAAATCAGACATAGAGACTGGGTCTCACAAAATTCTTCTATAGTCTTCATTAGGATGATAATACTGGTTTTTTTTAATCTGACCTGATTTTACATTACAATAATTGACTTCTTGGCTCCGCTGACATTACTTTAGAAAATGATTGACCACTGTTAAATCGGCGAGTCTCTGTCACGTCTGCCCCTGTCGCACACTGTAAGAGACTGCCCATGTGAGGAACCAATCAGTGCCAGTAATTTGGAGTGTCTGCCCTCGTGGCTTTCAGTGGGGATGCACATATGAAGCCACTCTCCACTTCTTCTGGTTTAAAGTGGCTAAACACGAAGACCATGAGCCTCTTGTTGCCCTCAGCTTCTCCGAAGGATGACTGCTAACCTCTTCGAGGTTGTCTCACGATGCTCAGTCCCACAAGGTGAATTCTTCATATGCCACAGAGGCAGACAATCTCAAACACACTCCTAATACTTGGGGAAAATGTACCCAGGCATTTTCACATGACACAGTAAAGAAGGTAGAAACTTAATTTTTTTAACATAGATTTCCTAACATTAAGCTATCCTTGCACCTCTAAAATTATTCTTATGTACTCATAGTGGATTATTTCTTAATATTAGACTTGGTGTTTTCTGTTTTTTCGTAACTACATTCAAAAGTAAAGTTAACCTTGAGCTTTCTGTCTTTACATAATTTTGGTATGAAATTTTGCTAATTTTGCTTTTGTTTTTATGCTCTGAAACAGTTTATCAGGAGATTTTACATTGGACTATAAACTGGAAAAGATGTACCTATAAAACCATCTGGGTTTGGTTAGCGGCTTAGCATTCTTAAAAACTATCTCTGTGATACTAAATTAAACTCACTTCTAGTGTTTTGTGCCCATCTTTTAACATTTTATTACAAAATTATTACAAAATTGTAACATTTTATTACATTTTATTACAAAAGAGACTTTATTGATATCTATGAAACTTCTCCTGGGTTTAGTGGTCAATTTCACTGTGCTTCTACTTTCTAAATTACTAGTGTCTGCTTTTGCCATTGAATATTACTCTTTACCTATTTTCCCAAAATGCATATTCTCCCCTAACTTCTGGAATACCACGCTTCTCTGGTTTCTGTATTCTTTCTTATTTGACCAGTGAATTCACTTAAAGAAATGTACTTAGCTTTGGGCACAGTTTCAGGTGCCCGTTCAAGCCTGTTCTCATTCCTTTCATTCAAATACCCCCACGACTGCTGCTCTAGGTTCTCTCTGAGGTTTTGTTTCCCTTTCCATTAAGTAACACATTAATTAAATATTTTCCTTCTAGCCTTTTCTTTTCTGATCACTTCCTTCTTTTATTATACTGTGTTCAGAGAATTTGACTCACACTAATTTTATTTTAGGGAAATTATTGATGTTTTTCTTTCAAATCATTGATATATGATCAATTCACCTTACTATACCAAGAGTTCTTGACAAGATGCACTTTCTCTAGAGCATCTTTGGGATGTGCCCCACAGAGCAGAACACAGGATACATAATAGGATACAGGAAGAAAATACAAGAACCCATGTTTTATGTTTATTTCTTAACTTACCCTTTTAGCCTCTACTTTTGTATATGTTTCATAGGTCATGTTAGCATTGTAGAAAATTGATACTATTGGTAATATGCACACATTGGAAGGAGATGTTTGAGAAGGTTTTACACACAGAGATATACAGTGACAGGGATAGAGACTGTCAGTGTGAGGAACACGGAGTTCGATACTTTAGCACAGTGATATGTCTGCATGGCTGTAAAAGATATTTCTATTGAAACTATGCTCAAAATGTTTAACAGAGAGGAGTTCACATTTTAAAAATTTGGAGGCAATTGCATTATCAATGATAATTTTCTAAAGAGATGGAAAGGTTTTATTTATCAGAATTCTAAGGAAGGGAAGGGAAGCAATTTGCATTGATAGGGGCTGTTCATCTGGAAAGAACCCACCCAACAAGGGACCAGCTCTGTCTCCCAGGGCCATCTATCTGCGGGGAGCGTGGGCTTACGGAGAAGAGAGAGAACAGGACAGGTGGGGGGTGCACAGAGTGCTGAGCAGTGAGTGGTGGGGATCCTTCCCGGCAGCACACCCAAAGTCTCCTGCAGAGTTCCTAAACCCAGAAATACTTGACTTGTATGGCTTTTTCATGAAAAAATAGGGCACATATTCAGGAAAGAAAGCCAAGAGGAGTGGAAGGTGAGGTTGCTGGCTTTTAGGGAGTACCTGGCAGCCCTTAAACATGGAAGTGGAAACTCGAAGTGTTTTGTATCAAACCCGAAAGGCAGGGAAGGCAGAACCACCACTGTATTTGAAGAGCAGACAGGCGCTGGGAGTTCATAGATAAGGCCTTCCTTTATTAAAAATGATGCAGAGCAACGTGAAGGGCCCAAAACCAAAAAACCAAGTGCAGAATCTGGTGCTCTGAATATTTGCTCAAAGTCAATAGAGTGAAATCCTTGCCCCAGATCAATGATTCTCGAGTGGGGGTGATTCTGCCACCCCCCCACCAGGGGACTTTTGGCAATGTCTGGGGACATCAGGGGGTGGGGGGTTGCTACTAGCACGCACTGGATGGAGGGCTGGGATGCTGCTAAAGATTCAATGATGCAGAGAAACAACAAAGAATTTCTCGGCCCCGCATGTCCATCGTTCAGAGACTGAGAACCACAAAGCTTGGGGATCAGCTTCACCTGTTCACCTCCCCCTTACATATCTGACAAGACAAAGGAAACTAGATACCCCCCAAATGCATAACGCCCCAGAAGGACCCTACCTCGTAGTCTACCTCTGCAAATAAGGATCTCTCTCCGTGCCTCTCATCCCCCTGTTCCATTCATCTCATTGTTCCATATTTGGAGGACAATCTCAGGCCTGCCCTCGAAGACAAGAAACTATAAATTTCAGGAAAGGGTGGGGGAAAACCTGTCCTTTGCTTTCTGCTACATTAAAAAAAAAAAAAAAACCCTCAGCCAGCAAGCCCCTCAGAGCAGACAGAGGATAGAGCCTGGAATATTTTAGATTTCAGAGGCTGCCAGAGAGAAGTGACTCCCTGCTCCTTCCATTCAAGAGCTTTTGTTTTACATTTAAGTGACAAGGGAGCTGCTGGGGAGAAGCGGTGCCTGGGCTGTCCCCTTGCCAGGAGAGGAGGGGAGCGGGCGCCCCTCTGAAGTGGCTCCGTTAATGTCATGTCATTACACTGTACTGCCGCACAGGTTAATATAATTGGGTGACTATGTGTGAGCAATGATCCGTGCCGTGTTACAGCTCCGAAACAAATGACATTTAACCAGCCGGTCGGGAAGGCTCCTTGTTATCTACACGGTGAGCAATTGGAACAGAGAAGCCGGCCTCTCGATGAGCAACTGATGAATTAGTTGTTGGGTTTCCTCGACAGCCTGGATTTATAAGAGCACAATTCCAACATAATTTATTAGCTCTATAAACAGACAGATCCGCTGTTTTTACTGAGATTACATCTTGTCACCCTCAGATTTTGTGTCACTGACAGCCCTGTTATAATTTAATTTTATTATTCTGATCAGGTGTTGTTTCCGGGGACTGACTTTATATATATATTCCCCCCCGAAAAGGCATTTTCATTTTTAGTTGGAAAGGAATCAGAAAACTTTGTGCTGCCTGATATGTCTGCTGGTCACCCAAAAAGTTTTTCCAGGCCTTGATTATGAGGGTCTCAAGGGCAGGACAGAAGATTTAGCGAGAATTTACGTGGGGCCCCTGGGCCGGGGGGCAGAAGAAGGCTGAGTGAGTGCCTGTGGGCTATAATTGGGCCTGTTCGCTGAGCCCTGGAGTTTCTCTGCTTCTCAGGCTGTCTGCCCCTCTCCACTCCCACCTACCAGCCCAGGGCAGGAGCAAGTCCCCTCCGAGTCCCTGCCCCACTCACCTGAGACTGAAGCTCTTGCTCTCTGCACAAGGGGTCACCCTCAGAGCTATTTTAAGCCCACTCCCCTCCTACCGGCCACACGGAAGGAGAGGGGTGGGTACATGCCCACTGTCAAAGGCTCTTCCAGCAAAGAGGGCACAGCTCTGAGTCACCGACACCTACCAGTAAAGAGACAGTGGTTATCCCAAGAACTGCAGGGGAGAAAGGACCCGAGAGTGTGTGGCCAGTCCAAAGAGTAGAAGATGATGGGAAAAGGCTCCCGTAGAAGCAGTCAGATCAGGGTTTATGTCCCTTTGGGTGGCTGTGACCTTGGGCACTCTGCTTCCGCTTTATGAACCATTGCCCCAGAGGAAATGGAAGTGATGATACCTACCTCCGAATGAAACGTACATTTATTAGCAATAACATCTCTAAGCCCTATTTTTTTCATCTGGAAAGGATATACATTTTTACTATTCTTATTATTTTATCATAATAATCTACAGGGCCAGCTTTCAATTTTGACAGGTGCTTACGTATAGTACAATGTAAAGTGAGCTCATTCCAATTCTCCTAATGCTAACCTGGTGAGGGTGGGTGACTGTAGTCTTCCCGTTGTATGGTTGAAGAAAGAGGCTCATGGAGGTAACCTGGAATTACTCAACTGATTACAGGCTTCTGACTCACAACTGAGCAACCCCATGTCCGCGCCTTTGCCCTTCTGATGGAATCAGGGCTTTCTCTGCTCTGAAGGCCAGCTCATTCAGGATTCAAGTGGAGCAGAGGATGGTTCTGAGGACAATCAGAATGAAAGTCTGTCACCAGCTCCCTGGTCTCGTGAGTTCAGCCACAGCTTGCTCATTGAAGAGATGGTTTGGGTCGATTCACCGAAAGCCTGGGGTGGGGGTATCCCAGGGTTTTAGCTCCATTTACGTTCAGGATCAGCCTCCATCCACCTCAGAACTGGAGGCAATTCTTGGAGTCACTGGCAAAGCCCTCCATGCCTCACGGGGAGAAAAGAAATTAATATCAGAAGTGGCAGCGTCTGAGTGGCAGCTTCATAACAGGCTTGAACCCCGACCTCTCAGCTGCAGCTGGGAACAGCTCAGTCAAGCAAGTCATTGACTCCCGGGGTCCTGGAACCTGAGACGTGCTTGTGGGCTTGGAGGTTACCCGGTCTGGCCCCCTCATTTTACAGATGAGGAGGCTACATTCCAGAGAGGGCAAGGGGCTCACCCAAGGTCCCACAGTGGGTCAGGGGGGCAAAATCAGAGCTGGAACCAGGTCTCCTGGTTCAGGACTCTTTCCAACACGGGCTGCCCCATCGGGCACACTCTGGCGTTTGATGCTTTTCTGAGAGCTAGTAAAACATAGGGCCCATCAAAACACCAACTGCACCACGTGAACCGGCACAGATGTGTGACGTCATCACTGTGCCGTGGTGGGACTCTCACTCAGTATGGAGGCACATACCCTGTCACCTTTCACCACCTGAACCTTGAACCACTTGCCTCACCCCACTTACAGCCTGGTCCACTCTTAAGACGTAATGCCAGGACTGCTGATTTTCTGGATCACTTCTCTGCTCTCATTAAAATTTTCCCTCCACACCATTCTGCCTCAGGTCACACTGGTAAATGTTTTCCAGTCTCACCTGATCCTCAAGACCCTGTCCTGGGAGTTGGACCCCAGCCCTTGGAGGGGACCTGGATAGAGACAAAAGCGAAGCTTTCCGAAATACAACAATTTCAGCTCAACCGTCCCCGTCCTCGGAGAAGCTTTCCCTGACCTCAGCCACCTCCACCAAAGACCAGATCCGTTTCCGGCATCCTTTGCCAGGTAGCTCTTAGAGTTGCTGTCTGTGGGATTTCTTGATCGGGGTGCCCTGCCCCAGCAGAGTGAGCTCTGAGGAGCCAGGGCAGCGAGGGCTTTCGTTTGCAACTATGTTGTCAGAGCTCAGTTTTGGTGCTTGTCACGCCGTGCGCGCCATGCTGCTCAGTAAATATCTACTCAATGAGGGAGGAATGCAGGTGAGGCACAACCTCACCCATCCCCAAAAGAGAGCCCATCACTGAAGATAGGGGATTCTCGCTGCCCTTGGGGGGGTCTAAAGAGGATGTGCCTCTGGGCGAGGGGATCAGGTGGCTTCGCTGAGGGGGCTTCAGAGTGCACTTGGCTGAGACACAGAACAGAGAGAGCACCACGTCCCCACTGCCCCCCTACCCCTTGGGCTGAGTGTTTCCTGTTGCCCCATGTGGAAGTGGGGGGTGAGGACGCATGATCCAGGATGGAGGTGGCTACAGCCGCATGCCCCCGCCTGCCTGCTTCCTGAGGTTGCTCCAGGTTGCAGGGGCTCCTGCTTGGAAGTGGTAGCCCGTTCAGGAAGAGAAGGTACAAGGCAGGAGAGAGTATAGGTCTTGTGGGTCAACAGGATGAGCCCAGCCAGCATGGGGAGCAGGAAGAGAAGCTACTCAGTGCCCCCAAAGGCCCCTCTGGAGCCTGTCTGTGGGTCCAGAGGGAGAAACCACGAGCCCTGGGTCCCAGCAGAGGGGCTGTGTGTAGATGCTGGTGGCAGCAAATAGCAGAAACTGCTCAGAGTAACCGAAACAGCATCTGCAGCCCCCACTCTTCACAAACAGCTGGTCTGGGTCCCTGAGGACCCAATTTGATTCTCATTCCGGTCAAAGGAGGAAGGGATGGCTCGTGCCTCCAGGGCCTGGCGGTCCTCAGCAATAAAAGCTACTGGGCAAATTTTTCTGGGGACAAGGCACAGCATCACTGCGAATGTGCTACAGGGTCTGCCCTCTAGGACAGCACTGTCCAAAAGAAATAGAAGGCAAGCCCCATGAATCATTTTAAAATTTCTAGTAGCCACATTTTTTTTAAAAAAGTGAAAAGAAACAGGTGAAATTGATTTTAATAATATATCCTGTTTCGACCAATAAATCTAAAATCTTATCCTTTCAACGTGTAACCGGTATTAAAAATATCATTGAGTTATCTTACACTTTTTTTTTTTTACCTGCAGTGAGAGTTGAACATTTACAGTATGTGTCAGTGTGAACTAGCCACATTTTCAGTGCTCAATAGCCACATGTAGCTAGTGGCTACTCTGTAGGGAGCAGCACAGCTCTGGAAGGTCAGATGAGCTTTCCGTCTGGCAGTCCTGTCTGGCCAGTGGGCATATCTCAAGGTTATCAGGTGTCTGATGGCACCAAAGGTAAAATGCAAGGCTGCAAGAGCAGGTGCAGAAATAAGGGATTTCATAAGCCAGGGGATGCTCACTCCGATGCACAATCTCCTGAGCCAACAAAGCCAGGCTTTGTGCAAGGTTCCGGTGCAACTTCCTCTGGCCGGGAGCACCCTGGGGCTCTGGCTGCGGGGCTGCGCCGGAAATGCTCTGCTCCAGCCCGGGAAGTGGAGCTGTTTGAAACTGATCCAGGTTTTCAGCTGCCTGGTCCCCACGCCCCATCTGCCAAGCACCAGGAGCCAGGCAGATGCTGAAAATACATCTGTCAACCTGTCCTGATGGTTTCTGGCATGTTCCCCAGCCTTTTGGAGCCGGGGCCCCCACCCTGAAAGAAGCCAGCACTGTCTGGGCTCACCAGTCCTGGTCCCCGCTGAAGGGAGTCCTGGGGCACCCCCAGAGGTGGCTACTCAGTCTGCTCTGCTGCCTTGCCAGCTCCCACTCTCTGACAAGCCCCACTCTGCAATGGCAAATGTCCCCAGAGACACACCGAACAGCTCTTAGAGGGGCCCCTAGGGCTCCAGTCCTGCAAATCCCCACTCGGAACAGGACTAGTGCCTACATGGGCAATGCCCGCATCTGCCTCCACCCCCGTTTGCTCTTCTAACATATGAGTTGTTCTGAGGATGAGTTGGGAATATGTAAATAAAGTTCCTGACAATCAGTATCCATCAGTTTCTGGGAAGAACAAGACAGAGCGCTAACGGGGTGACAGAGGACCCACTAGCCCTGGTGAGATTGGGGCTCCACTCCAGGTCAGGGTCTGTCACCCCTTCTCCCAGCCAGGACCAGTCACCATCATTGGAAGTTCCTAAATGATTGCAACATGTACATTACAGGGAAAAGTCAGTCAGGCTGGTTGTGCACGTCTGGGTGTATATTAGATGTCTGAAAAAATCTCCAGGGATTAGACAATCTTAGGGTGTCTGATTCTTCTTCATCGTGCCAAGCCCCAGGTCAGAGCCAGGCTGGTGCAGGTGCTCAGCAAAGGTGCTTCATCAAACAGGTGAGGAAAGAGGGGGGAGGGAGGGAGGGAGGTGTCAAAAAAGTGTTGTCGGGGCCAACAGCGAGCACCAAGAACACAGAGCAGTGTGGGGGGTAGGTGTCAGGGCTGCTGCCCGAACCCTGGGTCTGTCCGTCTGTATATCCCATCCGCCTCCTTCTTGCCACTGTGGGCTGCACACCCTGGCTGGAGCTGAAAAGCCCTTCACCAGCTCTGTTTTTTCTCCTGAACCATCAAGGATGCTAAGGAGTCTAAACGTCAGCTAAATGCGGACACCATATGTGGAAATATTCATTCTGATATCAATGTTTCCCTTACAAAAGCACGTTGTTTTATGTGTGGGCAGGAGAACTCATTGTAAACTGTTAAATATGATGTAAATGCTAATTTCCCTGCCTCGCCTGGTAAAGGAGCTCCCCGGGAAGTGCATCTTGTGGAGGCCATAAAAGAAAATGGTCAGAATAAATAGAGAGAAATGCGTGTGGTAGCAGACGGTGTCTGTTTTCCCAACACGCAGCCGTGTGTCCCCTCTCCACACTCTGGCCCCATCCACAGAGAGGATTTGCATAACTGCAGTGACAGATGCCACCACTTCCCAGCGGCCACCCGGCCTTGACAACTTTGGGAAGCAGTCTGCCAGCATTTGCTTCAAACAAAAACAATTTTTTTTTAAAGTCATGAAGCATGTCTCCCTTTTTCAATGCTCAGTACAATTATGGGGTTTTGTTTGTTTGTTTGTCTGGAGTGCTTTGGACTTCAGTCCTGAAAAGAAGAGGCACGAATAAAATGAAACGGTGGAGGCATGCTTTACAAACTACCCTAGGAGCTGGGTTGCCCACCCAGGCTTGCAGTTAACAACCTTCTCTAAAAACCTCAAATGTATGTTGGCCGCGACTGAAAGAGGGAACATGGGCTGATGCCTGGCAGGTATCTAGCGAGCATAAGCCTCTTTCTCCGTCAGTAGCCTCACCTGTTCTGGCACTTCATTAACCAAACCCAGCTCTGGGTTTTAACCACAACCCAGATTCCATCACACACAAAAGAATTAGAATTCCGGGGTCACGTGGCTATTTGTGGCATGAATATTAGTACATTCTTTGCAAATGCATGATGTATGAACTGTATACATTTCTTTGATAAATTGTTTTTAAATATTTCCTCCTTTTTATTAATTGAAGAGGAGCCTCATGTATCAATGCCATTTTTTCCTGTTTTTCACATAAATTATTTTCTTGCAATGTTCGTTTGTATTATTATTGCCGATATTAAGGCAAAGACTTTTTTTGCCTTGTAAACAAGATTTTGCTTACAGCTAAATGAAAAGAAGTGAAGTTAATCACACTGAAATAATAGGTTTAAAAAGGTAATTCAGTGGTATCGGAATGAAGTTTAATCTTGGGCAATAGAAGCCGTGCTGAGAGAAATGGCAGAAAAGCTTGTTCTGTAATTAAATGGTATTTATCACTGGCAGGTCAGCTCCACTGGGTGAGAGGCTCCAGGACTCCACGGGGAAGGGGAAGGCGACTCGGGCAGACAAAAAAGGCCCAGAGCAGAGCCTGGGGATGCGAGAGTGGGCTGGGAGGAAGAGCTGGGTGCAGGTGGCACCCCCTGGGAACAGGTCGTCCGACTGCACACGTGCATCTCAGCTTACAGTCCTGAGTCTGGCAACACATGCCAAAAGCACCCTCCACATTCCTCCAGGAAGAATCCAAGTCACAGCCTCCCTGATCAGCATTAACACAGGGGTTTGGAATTTAAACAGACCTCGGACCAAATTTGTCTCTTCCTCTATGAAATGAGAATAATAATGCACTAACCTTCTGGAGTTGTCACAACTAGTAACCGGGATATAATGTGCCATGTACCATGCCTGGCATTGGAGCAAAAATCAGTACTAATTATAACCACACTAATGAGCATCCAGTCCTCGAGCAAAGCTGTGCAGGTCAAGGATCTCCAGCCTGAGATGGACAAAGCTGAGCTTCTGGAACAGATGGTGCTCAGGCAGCCTTCTGCAAATGTGAGCAAACCCATCACAGAAGCATCAACCCTCGTGTAAGCTGAGGGCTTCCAGCCTGGTGACTTCAAGATGGTTCTCAACAGGAAAACATAGGCAAGCCCAGGACCGAAGGAAGTCACTAAGCTGGACCTCATCTCTGACTTCCTCCTGATCCTGGGGGAGCAGAGCCCAAGACAGCTTAGTTGGCGTAAGACCATTGCGTCTGCACCTTCAGCTTGGATTCCAGTACTGACCCTGCCAGTTGCAAGGGTGTGACTGTGGGCAAGTGAGCATCTGAAAAGGGGAGGAAGTGACGGTGGCTAGGGGTGATGAAAATGAAATCACACACTTCAGGGAGAGCCCTCAATTTTCCAGAGGCTAATCCTATAGCTTCCCATCCCACAGCTCCCTGCTAGTTGGTGGCTCTTTCCTGGAGACCTTTGGGCCTTTGAGCAAACTGGAGCTCATCAGTGAAATTCCCACCCCTCTGCCTTACAGAAGGACAAAAAGATGTGGCTGGAGGTGGTCTGGTTTGGGGAAGGACCGTTCAGTTTCTAACTCCAGACTGTCTGTTGGTCAGGACACCTTCTGGCAGGAAATTTGGGCATTCCTAAAACCCCTTCCAGTGCATCCCATTTCATCAGAACCGGTTTGAGGTGCTGTAGGACCCTGAGGCTCACATGCTATTAGAAGATGCCTAAAATCAACCTAGCCCTCAACTGGCCGGCGTGCAGAAACACACCCGGACGTTCCTCAACGTCGGGCAGCCGCACCTGGCACTGCTCCAGCCTCCATCTCCAAGAAGCTCGGATTCAGGCCCTTTATTAGCTCTCCCATCTTTATTAGTGTTCCGGAGCAAAGTGTCTGCAGCTAAAGTTATTGAATTTTCACTAAAACCTAAACACAGGCATGACCCTTTTGTACTTTCATGTTCAAAAAGGCACAGACTTCCAGCTGCCATCTCCTGCCTCTACCTATATCTTTCCTCATTACAGGCTGGGGTCCAAAACCAATAGGAATTAAATAAACGCCCCACTGAGAGCTGCACTTGGGAAAATTGTCTCATTACAGTACAGATGTGGGCTAGCTCCAAACATCACCGACATCTTGTATTTTACTTTAAAAAAAAAAAGGAAGAAGGAAAGAAATTAAACTCCAAATAGGACCAGGAAGGAAGTGTTTGTACGGGTGAATGTTTGATTTCATTTTTCTCCCAGCACGCCCTCCTCTTTTATCCCAAAATGACTCTTCTCAGCTCATCTGTCTCACAACCCCCAGGTAGAGATGTTTATTGATACAAGCCCTACATGCAACTCAGTTTACAGAGACCATTAAAAGGGTATAAATAGTAAATTTCACTTGATGTCTACTTATTAATGCAATTCCACTCTCAGCATTTCAACAGAAAGAGGTCTTGCCAGCTGGGGGAGAAGGCTCACGTTATGGGTTTATGTGCAAGGAAGCATTTGGTTTCCATTCTAAAGGATGGATGCAGGCTGTCCCTGTGACTGCATTTTCCAGGGCGCATCACCAAATTCCACATCAATTACCTTGCTTTTCAGCAGAGGGTAAGAGGAAAAAAGTCATGTTTCCTTTTAAAAGATCACTGAGGTTTCATTGGAACATTGGGATTTCATGTACACACAACACGTTACCTTTTATAATTTTACAAAAGCAACCTTAACCATGGTTCACACCAAAACATCCTGGGCCTTGAAACCACAAATCCAACTTCCTGGCAGCGGGTGAGTTTGAATCCCTAACGTAATGCCCACAGACATTTGTTCCCCGGGACGCACCCAAGATCCAGCATCGGTGGACAGAAAAACAGGGATGAGCAACTTACATATCCTTTATGCAGATTGTGGAGAAATAGAGCGGGGTGGGGTGGGGGATGTGCAGTCTCCAGGCCTTTATGGTCCATCTGTGGAACTGGAATAGGAAATCAATGGCCAAGTCCAGACTAGGGCGCTGGATTCTTCCAAGTAATCGTTTTTTTCCTTCCTCCCGTCCCCAGCCCCTCCTCTATTAAAGACTTAACATCGCCTTGCTCATTTAGAGCATAATTGAGACTCCACTTTTATTTCATCATCCTTCCCCTTTCATTGATCATTGCTAATTTTCTGGCTCAGTGCCACCCGGGGAATGGGTTTACCTAACCTCAGCAGAGGTGCCATTGGAGTCACTGGGATAAAAATGGGTCTGCGCTTTCTCTCACGAACAGTCAGCAGTGTGAGGAGCCGACCAGGGACACAGGGATGCCTTCTGCGCTCGATCCTTCGACCTCTCCGCCAACTCACCCACATTGAAGGAAATCTCTGCCCCACCCCCAGAGTCAGCCTGGCATCTCTGAGAATGTGACCTAATCATCCTCCCCCAGAAAGATAAAAGCACCAGCACAGTAAAGGAACTGATCCCTTCCCCCCACAGGTGCAAAACGAGTGGGTGGCCAAATGCCGCTGTATTTCCAAGTAGCCAGATGTGAAAACAGCACATCTGTCTGCAGTTTCTCTGTTCAAACAGAAGCACTGACTCTTCACTCGTGCCTGAGAACGTATGCCAAGGAGAGATTTAGAACCACCAAGTCCCACGTCCCTCCTTACAGATGCACCAGGTTGGGGGCAGGGAAAATTTACAAGGGGTGTGTGTGTGGCAAAGCCTTGACCTTAGGCTAAGTGTGAACCCGGAAAGAGTTAGGTAGGTAGATGGAAAGGATCAGAGGAAAACAGTTCCTAACTAACACAGTATCCTGAAATGACATTCTGTCATCCTAGGAGGGGAGATGTAACCGTGAAGAATGTGATAGAACTGTCAAAAATATATGAAATCGGCTTCATAGATGGTGAACTACAAGTCACACTTCTGTTTGTTCTGGAGCAGGGTAGAAATTGCAACATTCTCATCAAGATATGAAACAGGGTCAGTGATATCACAGGAAGGACTATCAGTGAGACCTCCTGTTATCTGCACACTACCACCCACCACTTGTTTCATCATATACCCATGACAATGGAAGCCTGTTTCATCCAAATCCAAAGTTTAGTAATCCAAATCTAGCAAAAACTTTGAAGATTTGGAAGCAAGCGCGTGCTCAAGTCAAGTTACACCAGCTCACAAGAGCCAAATGTTGAATTTTCAGGAATGTGCAAGTTGACTAATATCATGTTGGTAACTTAAAAGTGGCCGTCATAGTATTATTTACACCATGGAAATGGGCAAAAGCTGTAATTGGGGCTTTTTTTTTTTGAGATCAGGTTGTTAACCAGTTACTTACACCATTGGAGTCATCTTCTGAGATCAGTCAGAATGATGAGTAGATTCGGCTCAGTCAAGATCTCTTTCAATGCCCCAAACTATCTAATCCCAAGATTCTGTAACTGGCACCAGCAAGTGTCTAGCATTCTCAGAAGTGTCCAAGGCCAGGAAAGAGAACTAGAAGAAAAACAAATCTTTCATACCTATACCCCTGGTTTCATAGACCATCTCGGCTTTGAGCAATCAGAGTAGATTTCCAGTTCAGTTCCCCGTTTTTTTTCAAAGGGCCCCACTGCCCCAGCACTTAGCTCAGTGCTGGGACTGTTTCTGTGGATATGTGTGATTATTCTTCAGAAAGGGGTGACTTACACAAGGTCACACAATGAGTCCAAGGCTATGAGAAAAGGACCTGGGTCCTGGATCCAGTTTGCTGTGGACTCCGTGTAACCTCAGACAAGTCCATTTGCCCTGTATGGTGAAGGGGGTGGACTCAAGGGTCTGTCTCTAAGGGCACTGCTGTCTCTGACTTTCTGACATTCAACACTGGGTCCTTGGTTTAGATAGACTCTTGAGGGAGTGTGGAGAATGTAGGTAACTGAAAGACAAGAGATGGGCAAATGCCACCCAATTGTACAATGAAAACATGGAACCCCAGTCATTCATCCTGCACTCCTAAGTCTAAAGGGATGCTGATTTTCTGGCTAATCCTTGAGACTTTGGGAAAGGAGCAGCAGGGATCCACATGAGCTCTCTAAGAGCAGCCTGGCCAGACCACGAGTTGGGGCACCTGATTTATGCAGATCTGGATTCAAATCCCAGCTCCTCTCCTTACATGCTAAGTGACAATGGAAAATTTACTTCACGTTTCTGACCTTTGTTTCCAAATCTGTAATATGGGTCATACCAACATCCACTTTACAATATTGTACTTGTGCAAGAATTGAAATAAATCATGTAAAGCACTTAGCATCATCCAGCTCAGACTAAGCACTTAATAAAGGGCAGCTGTTTACTATTATTATTTTCTCTGATTGTGGAACTAAACTGAGAGACCAGGGAAATGAAACAGACTTGGAATTTGCAGACCCAGCTTTGACCTAAGTTGAGTCCACACCAGGGTTGAGCTGGACCTGGGTTCCTACGACAGGCTCCTGAGTAGACTGGGCTCAAAAGGCAAATTTGGGAGTAGACCAGCCAGGAGGCGATTTGTACAAGACAATTTGGGTTGGAATCAGTTAAGTCTTTTTTGTTTGAAGTATAAGGAGCAAAAACATACATTAGAGAGACTATGATGGTCTATTCAGGTCCTGGACCTAGACCAGGAATCCATGACCAGGTCCCCTAGAAAGAGGCTTTAGAAAGAGGCCGCTGAGGCTGAAACCAAAAGAGACTTGCTGAGACCTAGCGCACCAGCACTAGGACCCATGTGACCCATGTGACAAAGTGTGACCCCAGGAGGGGAAGGCTAGACTTTTCCTCACTTCTGCACCAGACCCAGAGAAACTCCATCAGTGGAGATGCCAAGGAATCAAACCATTGTCTGGGATACTGTACACTGGATAGAGGCATTTGCATTTTTGCAGGGAGTACCAGCGGAGATATGAGTAGTGAGATGCCCTACCAAGGGTCATGGGCAGCAGGTATCGGCAAGAAAGTAGGAGCAGGAGAGAAAGAACTTAGCAAACCCCATTGCACGGGGGATGAGACCTATTCCTAAGCATGTAAGGGACTCCCAAGGAAATTGGGAGGACTCTTCAGAGGGTCATTGAAGTGGGGCCAGAGCTAGTAAAACATGGGTGGGTTTTGTTAATGTGGTTCCACTTTTACTTTCAATCTGGGGCAACCAAGACAAATTTGGCTTCCACGTCTGGCATTTGCAATGAAGCAGGCATTCATTCGACGAATGCTTTTGAGCTGTCCTGGAAGACAAGAGGAAAAATGTGAGCTAGGGCTAGTGCTCTGAGTTGGAAGTGTGGCTGACAGAATGTCCTTAAAAGGAGACACTCACCCTGGTTGCATAGTTAGAGTCACCTAGAGAACTTTAATAACATACTGATGCCCTGCCTCTACCCTTGATGACTTTTATTTAATAAATCTGGGGTAAGACCTGAGCCTTGGGTAGGTTACACTATCATCCCACGTGATTCTCACAAGCAGCCAGAGTTGAGAACCAGTGGCCTAAACAGAACTCTCCACCAGAGGCCAGAGGCCTCTGTCCTTGATTCTTTCTTGGTCAATATGAAGTTGGTGGCTTTGGTGAGGCTCTCAAGATTTGGGGTTCATATGTTAGATGACCTGAAGTTAGAGGAAATCACCAGTAGGCTGGCTAATGACATCCAGAACCAACTAGATACACGACTTTTCAAAGTAATGTGTTCCCCACACAGGACCTGTTTGAGTAAAGAGTGGATACACAGTCCTTATAGACTCCCTGTCTACAAAGCACTCATCACATCTTATCTTCACCATAACGTGCATACACATGTGTACAAATAAGGTTCAGAGAAGGTAAATAGCTTGCCTGAAGTCATCTAAATATGCAGCATCCCAAAAGGCCAGCCTGCCAGGACGGACTATGTCTTTACCCACATCTTCTGACTTCTAGGTCATTTCTCCAGCTTCTGCAGCCCCACAGCTGCCACTGCTGGGTCATAGGATGCTCCAGAGAAGATACTTCCATGGAAAATGGGCCACAGGACCTTGAAGGACGCTGCCAGCTAGGAATGCCTGTCCTGCCACTGAGGCTGCCCTAGTCACCCACCCTCCCCAGGGTTCAGCTCCTGCCAAGGCACACACACTTCCTTCCGCCTTCTCTCAGGAAGGAAATCCCAGTTATCATAAAAGCAAAATGAGGAAATAAAATCTTAATAGGATTTCATAGATGATATAAAATCTCTACAACTCTGGGTGACAGACACTAAAAAAGATCGTTTAGTGAGAAAAAGCTTTCTAAGACATCCTGTAGAATTGTTCGTCTCAAGAAGCTCAGAGGGTGGTCATTTATGTATAATGCCATCAGACCTAGTTTCCGATGGGAGGCAGTGCCACTGGGGCCTGGGCTGGATGGAGTGAGTGATCCGGGGAGAGTAACTTGGAAGCTCATGCCCAGGAAGCTCACAAAGTCATGAGATGACCCCAAAGCCCATAGTCTGATCTGCCTGATATCCATCAAGCCTTGGCTCAGCTTCTGCCACTTCTGGATGCCTTCCTTGAACCCCAACAGACTTAGGCCCTCCACTCCATGTCTTTCCCAGCATTCCTGGGCATGCTTCCTGTATACAGCAGTGTTTCTCAGAATGTGTGCATGGAGCACCTGCACTGATACCACCTGTGGGTATCTTGTTAGAAACAGACTCCTGAGATCCATCCCTAGACTTGCTTTTGGAGAATCTCAGTGGGTAGAGGCCAGATATCTGCGTCTCTAACAAGCCCCATAGGTGGAGGTATCATTTCATCTAAGACCTGACAGCAGGGAGGAGTCCATCATGTGAAGATCTGGGAACAGGGTGTTCCAGACAAAATACAGGGAGACCGACTCTTGGCCATGCTGAGTTTGCAATGTCCATTAGACATCCAAAGAGAGATGTCAAGTAGAGAGTTGGATATATATGTTTGGGACTCAGTGAGTCAATCAGGCCTAGAGTTGTAAATGAATGAAGTGGCATTTGACCTTAGTGTAGCCTTTGCTTAGGCTGTTTCCTTTGCCACCTGTTCACTAGCCACTGAGCTCCTATTTCTTCACCAAGACCTAGCCCACATCTCACCTCCAGGCAGAGGTAATTGTTCTCACCTCTGTTCTCCCAGAGTTTGCTGTAAATATTTCACATGTTACAAAATATTCTGCCTCCCCAACTAGACTGCAAAGTCTTTGAAAGTCTTGCATTCCCAGCACCTAACTGAACACTTGGCACATGGAACATGCTCAATGTCAGCTTTCTTCCCTCAAGACACTGGGTTAGCTACCTTTAGAAGCAATAGTCCATTTAAACTAAACAGCATAGCAGCTGTGATTTCATTCCATGTTAAAGTTAATGAAACTGAGGCACTGAGCAGGTCCTGCCCAAAGTTTCTGTAGGTGAAAGAGCCCAGATCCGTCTGATTTCGCCGCTCTTTCCACGTTGCCTCTGCCCCGTTCTGCCTCCCCACCCGCCCTCCTCCCGCTCCCTCGCAGCCCTCCTCCTCCCTGGCAGGGCTCCCACGCTGCCTGCGCCTCCACACAGGATGTGCTTCCTGAAGTTCCTGGTCCAGATGGCCCGCGGAAGCTGCTCCTCATAAATCACCAGGCCTCGCAGAGCTGTGCTCAGCCACTTTCTCCTCTCAATCTCCCCAGGTCCCGGTGCGTGGGCCCCATCTGCCCAGTCAGCAGAACTGGCTCCTCCAGCCCCAGGAGCAGGTCTGTGGTCCCCTCCCCACCAGGGCCAGGAGCCACGGAGCAGATTCCTGGGAGCTGATGAGGGGACTCACGGAGCATCTTTGAGATGGGCAGGGGACAGGGAGAGCAATGCTTGAAGCTTTGTCCCCAGGAAAGCTGCAAGTACAAAGGGCTATCTAATCCATCTGCCACCCAGGCCCCATCACCACTGGATATTCAGACCCCTTTGTTCCCTAGTAAGGGGACACCATGTCACTCAGCAAATGCATGGTTGGCACTGTAGAGTCCTCCCAAATTTTCCAAATACAGATCAGCAGCTTCAGTAACAACCTACCAAAGGACCAACATGCTTTGAGAAAGTCACTTCCCTTCCAAGAACTTGAATTTTCTTATTTTTAAATTTCATGTAATAATACATGCCTCACAGCGTTCCTTAGCTGTCAATACTCTTTCAAAAAGGCACATGTTGAGTCCTCAGTACATGGTAGGCACCTCAAAGTATTGTACCATTCAAAAGTGGGGCACAAGTGGGGACCACGGGGCTCTGGACTGACCGAAGTTTTCACAAAATCTCCTCCTTCCTTTCCATTCCACTAGCACCCCTTCCCTCATGTCCACGGAGCACAGACCGACCTAAGGTGTCGCTCCCCTGCCTGAAACCTTTCAGTGGGCAGCATACGTGGAGGGTGTGGGAAAGGGGCTAGCTGCCCACCAAAGATACATGCTCCCTTCCGCCGTATGGAGCCGTTGGACCACGGTTGCCCACCCAGGATGACATTTTCCAGTTCTGAGAGAGGTGGCACATGGCCTAAGCCTGGTCAGAGTTCGACATCCTCTGGTGGTAGCAATTGGTCTAGGAATGGGCATATGACTGACACGAGTCAGATCATAGATCAAGGTAAATATCAAGACTTTGTCTGAGTATGCTGGGACAAATACAATTACTCTTTCCTGCTAGATTCTACCCTAGAAAAAGGCTGGCAACACCTTGCAACCACAAAGGGAGAGAAAGCCCAAGGGAAAATGTTGCCAACATAGCAGACAACCGGACAAAAGCGAGACAAAGAATGCAAAGAGGTCTCTGTGAAATCAGACCATGGTCTTTTTATTTATGTAAATCAGTAAATCCTCATTTTCCTAACTCCAACATGGAATGAATTTTATGACCTTTACAACCATAAGAAGGGACTCAGATGGGCCACCATTTGGAGCTCACTTCTGAAACTCCCCAGAGGGAGAAACTCTGGCCTGCAGGATGCAATTTGGACCCAACTCTTTTTCTAGCACCTTCTCCCTCTCCACTCCACTCCCCTATTCTCCCATGAGCTCTTCCCAGTCTCCGCATCAACAACGTCAAATTCCCAGAGAGCGGTGAGCCTCCTCACACCCCTTCACCTCACTATTTCCATTCCCACTGCCCTTTACCCACATTTTCCCAAGTACACTTAATCATCTTTTCAGCTTCCCCAAATCCACCTCCTCTGTCAACTCTTCTTTGAACAACAACTTGTTTTTATTTAATCAAATGTCCTTTCTCTCTCTTTTTATATTTTGTTCAAATCTGTTAGTCTCTACCAAAAAAAAACGTAGCCTTAAAAAAAAAAGTCCAAAGAGGCACTGGCCCAGGTTCAGCACGAGGTCTCATTGAAACCACTGCAGGAAGGATGATGCCACCACAGACTTCCTGGGAAAAGGAGATTTAAACCCATCTCAGAAAAACCAGAGCAGTGAAGAAAGTGGCCATCACACACTCATTCCCAAGGCCTGGGCCTGAGAAACACTCAGGAGAGGCTCATTGCTGAAAAAATAATAATAACGCCCACACAGAGGAAGCCTTGGCTTCAGGAGGAAGACTGACTCAGGCCCCTACCCTCATCTCCTCGTTTTCCTTCCTCTACCCACCACTCCGACTACATTGCCCATTTGCTGTTCCTCCAGCACCCAGGCATGCTCCCACTTCAAGACCTGTGGTGGTTAGTTGTTGCTATAGAACAAATTAACCCAATTGGAGCTGCTTTCAAAAATAAATTTTTTTTAATCTCACAGTATTCCCGTGGGTCAGGAATCTGGAAGCAGCTTAGCTAGGTGGTTCTGCTTCAAAGTGTCTCATGAGATTGTCGTCAAGGTGTCCACAGGGCCACAGTCATCTGAAGTCTGGAAGATCTGCTTCCAAGGTTGCTTACTTACATACCGCAAGTCAGCGCCGGCTACCGGCAGGAGGCCTCAGCGCCTCCCGAGGTAGGCCTCGCTGCAGGGCTGCCTGAGCTTCCTTACAGCATGGCAGCTGGCTTCCCATTAGACAAGTGATCCAAAAATGAGCAAAGCCAAAGCCGCCATCTCTTTCATGACCCGGCTGTGGAAGTCGCATGCTCTCAATCTCTTATTGGTTATGCAGGTCAGCCCGAGTCAAGACAGGGGGCAGGGGGGACTACATGGGGTGTGAATGACAGGGTCGGTGGGGACTGCCTGGGAGGCTGGGTACCGTGGAAACTTTGCACTTATCATTTTCTCTAACTGGTACATTCTTTCTCCAGATATCCCCATGGCCTGTGGCTTGCTCTTTTTCCTCCTTCAAATCTTTGCTCAAAAAGACCAGACTTTTAAAAATGACAACTCTTCCTTCTGCCTCAGAACATTCCCTAAGTTCCTTATTTCCTTCCCTGATTTACTCTTCTTCATAGCACTTATAATATATTAATATATACATATGGCTTTTTTGAGTTTTAATTTTGGATTTACAGAAAAGTAGAAAAGATAGTGAGGAGAGTTCCCAGATACACTTAACCCAGTTTCCCTAATGTTTGTTCTGGTTGGTTTCTTGTTTTGTTCTGTTCTTCTCTTCCCCATCAGAATGTAAGCTCCACGAGAGCTGGGACTTTTGTCTGTTTTGTTCACCGATGTTTCTCCAGCGCTCAGAACATTGCCTCACTCACAGTAAATGCTCAATACATATTTGTCAGATGAGTGAAAGGACTATTCGAGCAGGCCAAAGAAAAGCCAACACTGGACTTTTGACCTTGAAGTTCTTAACAAAACCATAGAGCGTGTTTAACATAGGTTGATCCACAGGACATAGATGATTTAAAACTCAGCTGGAAAAGTCTATGAGTGTGGAAGTGAAACTTAACTTGTTATAAAATGATAAAGTAAAGCAATAAACTTTATTTATTCATTTATTTTCCCTCTTTGCTCTTTTTGGTATGAAGTCTTTATTGTTGATACAGTGAATTAGCTTTATATTTGTGTCAATACTCCAGCTCCCTTTATCCACAGAGATGGTGTAGTATTTCCCTGGAAGAGGCTTAATGGCATTAAGAGGGCTCCACCAGGAGCAGGGATGAATTCCAAAGATGCCACAAGACTCGCCCACCCTGAAAGTCCCCCATTTTAACAGAGTCATCCCAGCTCTCTACTGACCCTTTCTTTTTGGAGCTTCCCATGTGGAAGGCTCCTCCTCTATTTCTTTGTTAACTCAGATAATTATCCCAACAAAACCAGCACAGGATGCACACCTTGCTCCCTTCTCTGAGATCACCTCCACCTGGGTTAATAAGCCTCAGTGGATTCTCATTGCTGGACTGATGTCCACCTCTGGGCTCTGAGCCCTTCCAGGACCTGCAAGCCCCATTCCCGATCCTCAACAACTCCTAACCCACCCAATGCTGGGGTATGTTCCAGTGGTGGGCAGCTGTGTTTATCGACCCCCTGTTACAAGTTCAGCACCATGTTAAGTATACAAATACTTAACTCCACTGCAACTCATTAGTTAAAAACAAGGGCAAAGGTGGTCCTGACTGAGGCTTCCAGAGCCTGAAAATTGTAGCTCCTACCTTGATGATTATGAAGACCAAATGAGGTGACGTAAAGGGCTAGAATTATGCCTGGCACTTAGAAAATACTCCATCAGGTTGGTTTAAAGAAAGGACATTTTACAGAAACAGAACATGGAGCCCAGCAAGGTGGGGGAACACAGCTGAGGCCACATGGTCAATATGATAGAATTTGGGTCAAGGACTGCTTGTTGCAAAGTCTTCACAAAGACCACTGTATTATTATACCTGGAAGAACAGTATGTAGACACCTGCATGTCAGTCCCCTGGAAAGCTGGTTGAAGAAGCAGAATCCCAGACTCCATCCCACACTTCCAAACTGGAACCTCGGACGGGTGAGGCCCAGGGAGCTGCGTCTTCCACCCACTCACCTAGTACCCTCGAATGCATGGGGCCAGCCTGTCTCTCCTGCTACTCCAAGGATTCTTTCCTTATGTTTTCATAGACATGAAATCATACTATAAATTGACTCTGGAATTATTTATTTTCTACTTAATCTGTAGTAGAATCATTCATGAGTACAAGAAGTGGTCTGACTTGTACCAGCTGTGTGGATCTCTGGGGATGGATGTACAAAGACTCATTCAACTAGACCCTTTGTGATGGGCATGAACATGGTTCTGGATGATTTACACTTGTAGGTTCTGGAGGGGAGGGGAGTTCCCATACCCCCAATCCAGCCCCATGGCATCCACAAAGGCCCACCCGGTCCCTACCGCCTTTTCTTCTCACATAGAGAGTATGGGGCACAAAAGATAAGAGAGGGAGGTGTCCCCAGGATCAGAGAGAGGTCAGCAGAGTGGTTGCTGCTGAGGTGTCAAGCAGGATAAAGACTAGCCAATGCCCATTGAAATTAGTGACCCAGAGTCCCTTCCAAGTGCCCTCGCCTGACACTCTGAGGTGATCCCAGCTCCCTGGGGCAGAGGCAGCAACATGAAAACCCAAGAGCCATCTGAATTGCTACATGTCTGGCAAGGTATCTTTGTCCTAATGCCTCACACCCATTCTCATTTCCCCCAAAACAGCTCTGCAAGTAGGTTCTGTGATTCCCACTTTATGGACAAGGAAACTTAGTCTTAGGGTCATCACCTGAAGTCTCATGGCGAGCCAGGGTTCAAACCTAGGTGCTCAAGGCCCACAGCTGGGCCAACGGCCCCCCACTGGAGGGGTGGCCAGTCCCCATTTGGCTAAATGACTACACTGCTCCTTGTGAATCAGCTGACTCGCACCCACCAGAGCTCTCCAAACTACCATCCATCTCAGCTTTGGGTTTGTTGCTGATTTTCTTTTATTAATGAAAAAACAATGCAGGTTCATTGTTCAAAAACTACTCAAACCAGAGAAAAATAGAAACCATCAGGTCTACAGGTAACTTGTATGACCAATTTTGGGGTCGCTATGTGCATTTCTATGTATTTTGTGTACACATGTGGGCACACACATATTATAACTGCCCACTCCCATTATAACAATCCTCTACATATCAGAAGCTTCCAGGAACACTGTCGCATATTGTCCTTATAAGTAGCCTAGGACCCAGACAGATTATTACCATCCCACTTAACAAATGAAGAAACTGAGGCTCAGAGAGGCTGAGCCATTTGCTCAAACAGCTAGTCCAGGGCAGGACTAGAGTTTGAACCCAGGCCAGCCAACTTCACAGACCACGCTTCTCCCCAGCATGCTCCCAGCTACAGAGAGGTGACCAAGAAGAGCTGCTCTATGTCTTTGAAACAAAAGGCCCAGGAGGCCTGGGGTTGGAAGATGAAGTCGTCCTTCCTCATCCAGAAGGTGTTAAACACCTACTGAGTGCCAGGGAACCTCAGGGCTCTCGGGTTCACAGTCCCAAGAAAGGCCATTCTGAGCAAGAGTCCCCCACAGGGCCTCGCCCTCAGCTCAGAAGGGTCACTTGAATGGTGACGACAGAGACAGTGAGTGGGCGGAGAAGTCTGTGTTTGCTCCAGGGGACATAAGCAAGAACCAGCAGAGCTTTCTTCTGGGCCGAGACCCACATGGTGGGTCCCCTTCCAGTTATTTCTTCCTTTCAATCTCTCACTTACGTGCTGGTGGCAGATCTGTCTGGGTCACAGGACTGAAATAAACATCATTTGCATAATCTCAGGCTGACAACCTTGGAGGATGGACAGGAAGATTACCTCCGGAAACAGTAACCTGAGTGTGTCACTGGCTGCCCCCAGAAGGTGTGTCAGTCACCTCAGTGCCTCCTGGGAGTGCTCACTCTCCCTGGGCCCTGGGCTCCATGCCCAGGAGAAGGAGATAGTGAGACAGAGACTCACAGGAGTGTGGCCACAGGCTGACGCGCCAGTGACATCACTGTTGCCACCAAAGGAGGCAGGATTTGAATCCAGGTCTGTCCAACTTCCCTTCCCCACCCTCCTTAGAGGAGCAGTGTGGAGTTGAGTGGCCCCTCTCTGAGGGAGTTAGATGGTTCACTTGGGGTCTCCATGAAAACCAGTGACTCCTGTCCCCAGAAGCAGAGTGGTTTACATGACTCAGCCATACTCTCTGGCTGACCCCTTGTTTGGCTGGCATCAAAGGTAAGGTTGCTTTCCAGGTAACAGGGCCAATGGCAGCCCGTGGGTGTGAGGGAGCATAGTGCCAGGGAGAGGACAGACTCTGCACCACCCAGGTGGGAGCCCCGGTCCGGTCACCTACGAGCTGAAAGCCCTTATCCTATCTATGGTCGCTCCCTGAGCGCTTGCCAAGTGCCAGGCCCTGTGCTTAGTGCCTGATCTGCAATGTCTCATTTTAACTCCGTGGGTTATTAGGTCCTATTATTTTCTCCATTTTACCAATGAGGAAACCGAAGCTCAGAGAGATGAAGCAAGTAGCCTCAGGACACACCGCCAGCGAGTAGCAAAGCCTGGACTTAAGTTCAGGTCTCTCTGTCTCCCATGCTCACGCCACATACACCCACGAGATTATACTGCTGTTGGAGGAACGAGCCGGCACTATACGGCAGAAAACCAGAGTGCCATCTCTGAGAATCCATCCCAGCAGGAAACCCAGGCCCCCTCCTGCACCACCTGGACAGATGGACAGATGGACAGATGTCCCTGAGCCCCAGTTTCCTTATCTGTAAAACAGGTAGCAGTTGTGGCTGCCCTGAGGGTCCGATGAGATGGACCTAGATGGGATGACCCCTACGGTGAGGCCCCCAAAACCTCTCAATCCAGCCCAGCGAGCCTCAGCCCCCTCCATGCTTCTCTTCCTGCTTTCTGCACTGGCCGGGCCAGAGGCTGCGCTGGCCGAGTGGACGACGTGCGGGCATCCCTCCCTCCTGCTGAGCACTGCGGATCACACCGAGCATTTCCTCTCCTTTTGTGCGTGTTTTTCATGACCTGCTGCCAGCAGCTTTTCGCTGGGCGGCTGCCACCACTTACCCAGCACAAGAAAACTGCCTTTCTTCCCCCATTTAGGGTCTGGTTTTAATTTCTACAGTATTCTCTTTAATAACAATGCCTAATTAAAACATCTGTTAAAAAGTCTGTAACATTAACTTTACAGGGAGAATTTAATAGAATTATATTGGAATTGCAGGCATTTAGCGGGCTTCCTAATTAGGCTTTTCTTTAAAAAAAAAAGGGGGGGGAGAAGAAGAAAGAAACATTCCACAAATTAAAATCCAGACTCTTTTTTATGATAACGTGGGCTGATGGCCCAGTGGCTGGAGAGGACAGGCAGAAGCTAGAAGAGAGAGGGGTGCAGAGCTAACCCACGTTACTGGAACCTCCAGGATGGCGAAAGAAGGCGGAGCAGGAACCTGCGTGTAATGGCAGCATCTGGCTAGGAGCCCTCTCATTTATAACCTCAGTTACATCCTGACACCAACCCTGGAAAGTAGTATTAGCCCCACTTTACTGAGTCAGAAACTGAGGCACAGAGGGAAGTCATTTACTCAAAATCACATGCGCACACACACACAGCCACGACCTCCCAGCTTTGCATCAGAAGGCTTTTCCAGAGCTCTCTATGGGGCCCCCATCTCCGCTGTGGTCACTCTCCATACTGAGCATGATGGCTGTTTCCCGTGGCCATCCATGCCCTGCCTCAGGGTCCTCTCTGAGTCCTCGTCAGCTTGATGCTCCTGCCTGAGATGCCCCGGTCCTGGCTGTCCCCCTGCACCCCTTCCACACTACTGTAGAACGGGAGCACATCCCAGGGCCAGCTGGGACACCGCCAAGGGTGGAGTCAAGGGAGCAATGTCCACCATCATCCTTCTGGTGCAAGTTAAGAGCATGGTCCCTGGACCAGCAGTGTCAGCATCACCTGGGAGCTGTAAGAAGTGCAAGTTCTCAGGGTAAAGCAGGAGCCTAGACATCCTGAACGAGAATCTCTGAGGAAGGGGCCCTGAAACCTGTTTAAGGAAACTTTCCAGGTGACTCAAATGTTATAAATGTTTGAGAATCATTGATCTCAAGCCATCAGGAGCCCTTCTGTCCTCTGACACATACGTTTTCCTCCCCAGCTAGACCCCAGGACTTCAGCACCTCGCCTGCCCCAAGGGGCAGCCCTGCCCTGTGTCACGGACCCTGGCCCAGTCCCTGCACGAGTGTCAGGGGTAAACCCTAAGGAGGACTAATAACCCGAGAGGCTGGCCTGTTAGCTACTGCAAACAGAAGTGGAATTATGGGACTATCATCTTCAAGTAACAGGTAAGACCAAACCCAGTAACTTTCCTGGAAAGAACCCCCTGTTGCTTCTCAGCCAAACTAACTCAGCCACCACTCCAGTGACCTCAGAAGGGGGCTCATGGAGGTGGAGACCAACTGAAGCCATGAGAGGGGGCTGGGCCCCTCCAGTAAGGATTTCAGCAGAAATTCTCAGTTGAGGAAAAGGGAGTTGTCTCCAGCGGTGGTTGGCAGGTTCCAGCACATCCCTGTCGGTCTTCAACTCCCACCCCACTGACCCACCAACGGACATTTGCCCAAAGCTGCCAGTGTGCCAAGCCCCGGGGCAGATTCAAAGAAAATTCAGACCCAGCCGGGACCTCCCAGTGGAGCAGGCACAACATTGGAATAAACAGACAACCCCCACGGCGGGCTGGGGAGGCGCATACAGACGTTCGAGGCCTATCCCCTGCAGTGGGAAAACGGTTTGCTTCTGTCCTCGTGGACAGACAGTGGGGTGCAATGGACAGAGCAGACTTAGGAGTCAAACTGAGTTTGAAGGATGACTCAGCTACCCACTGGCCACAGGATCTTGGGCCAATGACATTTTCCACTCGAGCCTCAGTTTCCTCATCTGCAAATGTCCAAGGCATAGAGTTGGCATCCAGCTTGGTCTAACTCTGACTCTGCAAAGGAATCAGAATCTATGAAGGCGCAGATGGTCTTCCATCTTTCCCCCTCCCTGCAGGACCCAGAGCACCTGCTGGAGGGAAGGGGAAGCCACACAGGGCGCAGGGTGAGCGGTACGGCTCCTCTGCTCAGAACAGAACCAGCACCCTGTGGTCTGCGCGTGCACACAGACTTCCAGGTGAGGAGTGACTCCAGGCCCCTCGGTTCCGGCTCTCTCTTCCGAGTCTCTAGCCCTCCTTCGAGATTCCACTTGGATCCCCCCTCCCATCAGCAAGCAGGCCCTCAGGCTCCGTGGCCCACTCTCCTTTGTCACTCCAGTCTACAGGAACCAGACCCCCTCCCGCAGCTCCCCCTACATCCTTCGGAATTCTTACAAGGCTTTCCTACACACTGAGGAGGGACAGCACAAGAGAAGTAGAAAACAAGAACAGAAACTCTGGAGCACTGTGAAATCACTTACTAGCTGCGTGACCTTGAGCAATTTAATTAACCTCTCTGAGCTTGAGTTTCCTCATCCATCAGATAGCAATAAAAATAATATGCCTAACTCTGGAGTTGCTATGAGGATTAAAGAAGTTAATATTTGTAATGTACTTAGAATAGTGGCCAGCGCACAGTAAATGCTATAGAAGTATTTGTTCAATTAATAATAAATGAAGGCATGAATCCAGTCCAGCTCCCAGATCTGAAGCATCAGAGGTTACAGGTTCCCAGAACGGCAAGGCCTCCCCCAGCCTTATGTCCATGCCAGACCCTAGGAACTGGCTGTCCCTAGCCAGAGGTATCACCCATCACCCTTCCACACGCAGCCGGTCACTCACATGGGCCTGAGTAAGACCCTTGTGGGAGGGACGCAGGCAGCCCCTGCCTGGGCCCCCTGTGGCCACTTCCGGAGGGCTGGAATTCACAGTTCAGCGCGTGGGCAGATTCAATCGGACAATCTCCTCTGTGATGGCTTCCTCTGTTCAATTACTACTAAAATTCATCAGACGGAACTGAGAGGTTTTAACGCCGGTAATTGTGGCGCAAAACACTCTGTAATTGGTCTCTCAAATGAAAGCAGGGAAAACGCAGATGAAAATGAAGCCGCCTTGCCCCTGAACAGTGCGGGAGTGATGGCTCAGATACGCTCCCCAGAGTCAAGTCCGTTCGTCTCCCCCGGCCCCAGGCCCGAAACCCTGACCCGTTGGGCTCCCTTGCCTGGGGAGGCCTCGCTCGGCCCTCTCTCCATGCCTGTGCTGGGGTGCAGTTATGGGGGCGGGCACGCTGGCACCCCCCTACAAATCCACCACCACCCTGATTGTCCTTGGAGCCTCAGGCCCCCTTAGGGGGCCTTTTATTCCTTTAGATGCAGATGATTTCACACCTCTGGGCCTTCCTCCCACGGTCGCCCTCTGCCTGGGTTCTGTTTCCACCTCCACTGCCCACGCACTTCTGCTTCTCATCTTACCCATTGAGTGGAGCCTTCCTTGCCTTCCCCAGACACAGTTCACAGTTTCCGCCTTCTGCCGTGGTCCAGACCCTGCCAGTCATTCCACTATTATACTAATAACTGCGCTTGTTCTGCTAAGAAGGGAGAGACTTTTGGTTCAAAAGCAATTCCTCCCTGGTCATACCTCTGCCCACCTGGTGCCAACAATCCTCCCATCTCTGTACACACCTGCTGCTCCCCCATGAAGAAGGAGCATCTACGTTCTGGTCTTGGAACTTGTTTGGATCAACAGAATGTGCTGGAAGAGCCAACGTGCCAGTTCTGGGTTGGGAAATGTTACCAGTCACTCGCTAGGCTGGCCACTCCCGGTGCCATTACCGGCTCAGTGCATCCTCACCACTGCCTCATGTTGCAGGTGGGCAAACACAGGCTTGGAGAAGCTACCAGTCTAAGGCCACCCAATTAGCAAAAGGCAGAGGCTGGATTCGAACCCAGGATGCCTGGCTCCTGGGCCTGGGAACTGCACCCCAGGGATCTCTGCAGTGTATGAATGGGAGACTCCGCCTTTCTCATTTAAATACCAGACAGAACAAATCACAGGCCAGGAGACCCGAGCGACACAGGCATCCACAACCCGGTCACGTTCCCCTGGGTGCCCAGCGTGCATCATCAGGGCACTTCATCCTATGTAATCCTCACAATCCTCAGGGAGCAAGTTCTCACTATTCTGTCCACTTCACAGATTAGGAAATCAAGACCCAGGGAAGCTAGTTCATTTGCCCAGAATCACCCAGCTGTGAAGTCATGGAGCCAGGCTGACCCAAGCACTGAAACCAGCTCCCTGGACCGGTGCAGAATGCACACTTGAGTCACCCAGGAAGCTGGTCGAAATGCAGGTTCCGGTCCAGTGGCTCTGAGTGAGACCTCGGATTCCACAGTTGTTATTATCCTGTTGTGGTGGTAGTGGTGTTTCATCCACTGAGACCACCTTCAAGGCAGAAACGCACAGCTCCCCCGTGTTATGTGTGTCGGAGGAGAGGCCTGGGAGCTTCTCTGCGGTGGTTTGGTGGGAGGCAGCAGGGAAGAAGAGCGAGGTGAGACACGGGAGGCTGCCCCCTCCTGCCCACCTACCTGGTTCCAGGCCTTGCATCCTCACATTTCCAGTATGTTCCCTACCACTGAAAAGATTCGTTATTCCCAGTGTTTTTATTACCGTTATTACAGCCCAGAGCAGGAGTCTCACAAGGTGGTCAAGTAACCGGCCCAAGGACACCCAGCCAGAGCACTGTGTCCGGCTCTCCCTGGCCCGGGCAGGAGGAAGCCCGCCGGTTCTCACCCCTCCCAGAGTCCTGGGCCACGCTTTCCCTGGGGAGCTGGGCAAGCACACTCCAGGAAACTCGAGGTTTCCATCCCTGTGCCCTTCCACGGACCACAGCTTCCCTTCTTAGCTCTGAGGTCTCGACTTCTCTCCATGTGGGGTGACCCAGGTGGTCTGTGGCTGGGGAGGCTGAGCCAGCAGAGGGGCCCACGCAAGGTGGGGGCTGTGTCACCACAGGCTGAGAACACACGGGCACACAGGCACACACACGCGATTTCCCACGGGAATCTGGCCCAGCTGCTGCCTGGTCCTCCAGCTAGGACCTTGCCAACACCAACTTTCTCAGGAAACTTGGATGGGCCGGGGATTCGGGAATCGGTGTGAGACAACTGGAGGCCTCCAAGGCGGGGGGGACTGTGGACTGAGTCCGAGGCTGCTGCTGATGCCAGGAGCCCAAGGACCTTCTGTCCCTCCAGAACCCAGGGCAGGAGCTGGCAGGAATCAATCCCCAAGTCAGAGACAGCAGAGGGCAGAGAACCGCCAGAATGGGTGACACATCAGAAGGGAGAGATAGAGGCCAACCAGGGCTTCGTGGAGAAAAGAGGCTGGAATGGGGAGCCACAGGCACGAGGGGCACAGGAGAGGACAGAGGGACATTACGCTGGCCATTTCAGCCCCAGCCAAGCCCTCAGTTCGAGAGGTGGAGAATTCTGGCCTCCAGAGCCCGGAGTAATCAATACCTTCTGATGAGTCAAACCAAACTGGCAAGAGACTGAGGGATGGGCCACTGGTCAATTAAGTGATGATATTCACAGAACCGGGAACACAGCCCCTACTAAGTGCCTGATAAGCCCTCAGCTCAGGTGAGCCGTGGCTCTCATTATTATCCATTGCTTTTAGGGAACAGCAGAAGCCTACATCCAAGCAAATTACGAAATACCCCAAAAAGCCTGCCAGGAACAAGAGCAGGCCAGAGCGTAGGTGGTCAGCTCGGAAGGGTGGGGTGGTAGTCCAGTTGGTTCTGGAACCCAAGGGATGTCCTTCCCACCTCCCTGCAGGATCCCCACCCAGCCCCTTCCTTCTGTCTTGTGCGCACCACCGGGCCTGGGAATCTGGCAGCCACTCCCTGGCCGGAGGCAGAGCCTGGGGGCACTTCCTCAGGAAATGAGGCCCCGTGGAAACCCGGGCACACCGTGAAGCGCTGGCTTTGCAGGCCCCTGAGGCTCTTTTTCTCTGCCACTGAAAACACGTCATAATCAAAAGCACTCTGAACGCTTCCCCAGATGTCAGCTAGGATCTGCTTTTCATTGTCAAATAGGCAGAAGAATTCTCCATCGAGCCTATTCTTTCCCTTTGGCTCTGTGACATTCCAATTATCCTAGCCTGGTCACCATGCTGGGGGCTTCGTGCCTATTCTGAAAGGCAAAGTGACTCATGTGAGCGTCTTGGCACAGGTCACAGGCTCATCAAGGACCTGCAAGGGAACCCAGGGAAAACACACGCCACGTGGGCAGCTCTTCCCCACAACTCCTGGCTGGGGCCTGCCGGGCATCCCACCCTGGTGGCTGGACTTAGTGTTGCTGAACAATAAGCTGCCCACCCAGTCAGAGCCAGGTGACTCTGGAGACGTGGAATGGCAAAATGCCCTTCACCATGAATAAAGACAATCTCAGGGTCCACACACCCTCCTCCTACCACCACTACCCCCACCATCATCATCACCATTTATTAAGTACTTACTATGCGTCAGGCACTGCATCAGGTACTTTATATGAATCAGCTCAAGTCTTTTCATCCTCACAGCTACCCTATGAGTTAGGAACTATTGGTATGCCTCTTAATCAGAAGAGAAACAGTGGCACAGAGAGGTTAAGTCACTTGCCCATAGTCACACAGCAGGCTAATAGTGCAACCAGGATTTTGACTCTGGATGTCTGACTCCAGAGCTCTTCTATTCTACCACATATCTGTAATTACACTCCTTCATGTGCACACAGCCCACTCCACCAAGTTCACATCCATGACCCTGTGAGGCAGTAGGTTTGGGGGAACTCTCTCTTTGCAGAAGAGCAATTGGAGATCCGAGGACTGGTGGGCATGAGAGCTGGGACTCTTCACACCGGCCTCTAGATGCCAGATCCAGAGCTCATGCCAGGCCTTGCTGCCCCGTGTCATGGGATGGGTCTTGTGTGGAGTCCAGATCCCCAGTCTTTGAGGACACGGCTGGCAGCCATGGAGCCCAGTCCTTCCCTGATCTCTTAATACCCGAGACGCCTGGCCCGAGCACCCAGTACCCAAGTCTCCGATTTTTCACCGGCCCGGCACCCGGTCGGCCCCCAGCACGCTGCAGCTGTGGTCTTCTGGCGCGTGTTTCTGCTCGCTTCAGCATCCAGTGGGTTAGAGGGAGAGCTTAGAGAGTGGCTCCTCCCTGCCCCAGTGCCTGAGGAGCTTGCGGACCATGAGGAGGATGGGCAGGGCTGGTGGGAGAGGGGCTACAGAGAGTGTGCCCCGCACACTGAGCTTCCAACAGAGGATCTCTTTTTCAACGTAGCGAAGATCCCAAATACAAGTGCAGGAGAGTTTGCAGTGATTTCAATGTGGTCCAGAGCCAGCAACCTGGGCGGACTGGGGCAGGGAAACCGGGCAACAGGGGAGCAGGGAGCAGCAGAGAGTGCAGGAACCTGCCGCAGAACAGGTCAGCGGTGCAGGCTCCTGAATGCGGGGCAGTCTGGGGCTAAGGCCCCCTGCCCCTCACTGCCTGCTGCTAACAGTGGCAGCAGGGGTATCTTCGGAGACCCAGCCCCCCCCACACACCCAAAGACCTGCAGGGAAGCATATAGTGTGGAGAGGAGGGAGAAGGAGGAGGTGGTGACAACTAGGATCCCCTAGGGTGACAACTGGACCCACTGCGGCCCCCCAGCAAGCCACCCATATTTCAAGAGTTTTTCTAACAACACCCTGAATATTTTAAGTAATAATTCACTCATTTCCAGTTTTAACTGGTCATAACCATCCAGAGTTCTCTGGCCAGCAGGGTGACTCCGGTGTTTTGGGTAACTTGGGTGGCCTGCTGGCTGTTTGTTGAAATATTCAATATAGTTTGAGAACATTTCCTGGCCAGTCTGTGGCTGGATCTGCCTTGTTCAGGGCTATTTCCCCGGGGAACTCGGCACATGAAGGGCTTCAATAAACATTTGTGGAATGAATGAATGAGTGATCGATCCCCCTGAAGATCTTTGTAGTCATCCAGGGTCTGGAAACTCCAGATTCTTTATTCCTGCTAACATGAGCTCCTCCTTACCTTTACGGACATCCCCACCCTCGCCTCAGGGTTGTCAGCAAAATCCACCATCAGGCAACAGCGTCTCTCACTCTGCCGTGGCCACAGAGGGCCACATAGATACACACACACACGATATGACCGGGTACACTTGTGCAAGACACACACACATGCCAGAAACAGAGGGCAGCCAAACCAATAGCGGCAGAGCTGCTGCTCCCAATTAAAATCAGAGTATAAAAGGGAAGAGAATTTATCTGCAAAACCACAGAGCCACAGAGGGGTCACTGAAAAAGCCTCTAAGCTTGTTTACGAAAATATGCAATTACGTATTAACTGTTCTGTGATAACTGCACTAAGCACTTGCTTTTAAAGTCCTCACTGTTAACTGTTCAGAGTAAGAAAGGAACTGGACGGGGGGGAAAGAGAGCAGGTTGCAGAGGGCAAGGTCATCGACTGCATTCTTGTCTCTCAGCCTAGTGCTGACAGCAGCATCGAGCCTCAGTCTTCGCCTCTGAAAAATGGGGAGATCGCTCAGGACACAGTGAGGTCGCCTAAGCAAATGCTCCTGGCACAGTGCCAGGCATAAAGAAACCCGCAAACAGGGGTGGTCGAGGTTCTAACAGGAGTCATCACCTCCTCTCCATGAACTGTCTGCCTCTGGGACGGCTGATTAAGGCTCAGCTTTACGGCCAAGTCTCATGGGACCAAGTAACTATTCTTTGGTCAAACTGTTGGCTCGTCTGCCCACCTAAGGCCCCCAAGGATCCAGGAAAAGAGGTTCCCAGGAGGTGCCAGGACTCTGAGAAAGAGTCCCTTCAAAATAACAGCCTTAGCTCCCTCTGTGTCTGGCAGCATATCAGTTCTTTAAAAAGAAAAATAAACAACTTTGTCCCTGAGATGAAGTTACTTTATTTTCTTTATTCACATTTCCTGGCTACTCTCCGGGTCCTGCCTGTTTGGGAGGTCCTTGGGAATTATCAACTCAGTAGGCCAGAAAGAAGCAAGGAATAAGGCCTTTTTGAGCTTCTGTCTTCCAGGAATCGTGATAGAGTACATCAAAGATCACAGTGTCCATGCCTCAGTTTCCTCATCTCTGATATAGGAAGAACGAAAGTAATGAGGGTAGTTGGGAAGATTAAGTGTCTGCTATAATTATTATTCATAATTCTCACAACAACAAAAATAATATGTAGGTAAAGACTCAGAGAGGTTAAGTAACTTGCCCAAGGCCACACAGCTGGTAAACAGCAAAGCCGGGATTCAAACCCAGGCAACCAGAGGGCCACCACCCTACATTGCTTCCACCTGTTAAGTGTCCAACCATAGGCTTCCTATTACCCTCCAGAGATCTAAGCCTAAGCCAGAGGTGCTGGGATTTTTACATGATGGATGACCAAGAGCACACAAATACATGCACGTGATCAGAACCAGGGGGATCTTAGGGACCATACTAACAAATGGGGAAATGCCCCAGGAGGTGCAGAGACTTCCAGAGCCAAGTGGTAAATCGAGACTCAAATCCCAGCCTGCTTTTTTCCAAGCCCTCTTGCCTTGAACCACACAAAGGAGATCACTGCCAGTCCACTGTGGTTTGGCAGCATCTGGGTGACGAGCTGCCGTGTACTAGCTGAGTGGTCCTACATATCCTCTGCACGCCTCAGTTTCCCCATCTGTAGAGTGGGAGTAAAACTGAACTTACCAGGTTATTGCGAGAAATAACGATCTATGTAAAAGCACCAGCAACGTTCTAAGGGCTCCATAAAGTTTAGCTCAATCTCGGGTTTAGGTTTGGGGGCTTCCTTTTGTTTTATTTCCTTATCCAATCACAGAAATCCATGCCTTGCTGGATAACCACTCCAATATGACTGATTTTTGCCTTAAAATAAATGCCTTCCCTTGGCAAGGGACTCACAGGCTTTCGAGAGAGCGGCGGCTCGAGGCCATGGCTCACCCCCTCTCGCCTGCCCTTTCCAGCCTTCCTTCTGTTTTCCCTCCTTCCCATCTCGCTGCCCCATTTTTTCTCACAAGCAAAGACCTTTTCTCTCCAGGCCCACGGCACGAACCCTGCACTTCCGAAGGAAGCAAGCGCTGAATAGATTTAGCAGGTTCTGATAAATGTCACGTTTATTTTGGTGCCAGTGGAGTCACTGCATGTTAATGAAGACCCCACCCCACCCCCACCCCTGCCCCAGATGTTGCTGGTGGGAGGGAGACCACACATCCCGCTGCCACCTTTGCAAATGAGGTTCCATAAACAGGCGCTGGAAGGTGACGCCAGGTTGGGCCTGCCAGCTCGCTCTGGGCTCGGGGACGCTGTTTCTGGGGGCTCACTTTGCCAGCCAGGACCTCTCAAGCCTCTTCTCCAAATTCAGTTTCCCCGTCTGAAGCTGGTGCCTGCCAATGCTCCCAGCGGGCTGGAGGCTGGGAGCCATGGAGATGCTCAGTCCTGTTTGCTGATTCTGACTGACTCCTGAGTTCCAGGCCCAGGGAGCTGGCTGGGGATGATCAGCTGGGGGAGCCAGCAGCCTGGGAGAAGCTGAAGTGGGTGGCTGAGCTGGCATTTTTCCCACACCAAAGAGTGAGAGCCACAGATTGGGCTCCTTGTCTCAGCGGCCCCACCCAGGAGGGCCTGGCCTGGGAGGGAGGAGGGTACTGGGAAGGGCAGGGCCACTAGCACAGGCCTTCCTTTCATCCCAGCCCAAAGTGACCAGGGGAGATGACAAAGGACCAAACAGACCTGGCTCCTGTCATACCCTCCACCCTCCCAGCCGCCCCCTCTGCAGCCAACTTCAAACGCCTCCGGGCTGGAGACCCTCAGGAGGTGATGGATTGGCGTCAGGTGGCAGTTCCCTGAGAATGGCTTCCACACACACTGTACAACCAAATCCACCCTTTCTCTGCATTTTGCTGAGCCTAGGTATTCTCGGGGTTCCTATTGTCTAGGGGTTTCATGCTCCCGGAGCTTTTTTTTTTTTTTTTGCCATAATCACTGACCAAAGGGTGCATGGAAACACGATGGTTGGAGGCAGAGGGACGAAGTGTGAGAGGAGCAGCGATGTCAGAAGCGGACACTGGGACACGGCGCCTCACAGCTCTGTGGGAAACCAGACGTCGTGGCTGGGGTCACCCAGAATCGGACCCTGAGATAAGGATTCCAGGGTAAGCGGTGTATGTAGGAGGCGATCCCAGGAAGCCCCGCAGGGGAGGGGCGGCAGTTAAAGGTGCAGGGCAGAGACAGTTGTCACCGCGGGAACTCTGGGGTCCAGCGTAGAGCGTGCGCTTCTAAGTTATTCCACCCAAGGAACAAGGGAGCCCATCACTTATACCCAGCTCCCACCCATCACTGGCTGAGGGTCCCTCCGCGGGCATTAGCTCCACCCTCAGACAATCTGTAAAAACGTCTGGAGGTGGCCAGGACACCAGTTGTTTTGTTCATCTTAAAAGGGGAGGCAAAGAGCATGGTCCACTATCATATCGCTAGGCAGCTGCTTTAAAATGAGAATTCTTTATCTTCGAAGACCCGGCTTGCACTGACCTTCTCCCTAAAACTGTTCACTGCTTACCCCATCCCAGAAGAAATCACTGTTCCCGTAACATCTTGTCTACACTGCGGTTTGGACAGCTGTCGTGGTGCTTTGGGATAACCCAGTCTCTTCTGACACTCTGAGAGCCACACATAGAGCACCTCGAGCTCCCTTCCACCTTGTATCACCCGAAGCTACCACTGCGCTTGAGACACAGAAATGCTTTACTGAACTTCACTGAGCGGCAAAGTGAAATTGTCCTCTGTGACCATGCCAGAGGAAGGGTTAGCCTAGCTCCTAACGCATGCGGTGGAAAAAGACCGTCAGTCAATGCAGAAAGAGCATTCCAGGTAGAAGGGAGCAGTTATGCAAAGGCAGGAAGGTAGGTTTCGAGGGCATCCCAAGTAACTGTGTATGTGCCAGTGGGGAGAGGTGAGGGATAAAGCTGGAGAGGTGAGCAGGGGCCAGACGGACTGCGCCAATCTCCAGGCCGAGGAACGACACTGCCGTAAAGCCGACAGAGGGCTCTCCCAAGCTTCACTAGGACCAGATGAGCCATCAGACTCCAGGTGGGAGAGGATGCTTCTAGCCAGAGCGAAGTTTCCAGAGCTCAGAAGAATGGACACGGTGCTGGAATCCTGAGCAGATGGCCAGAAGCTTCTGTGATGACCGACCACTGCAAAGGCACAGGGTGGACAAACCCCCTGGAGAGCCACATTACAGAAGGAGAGGGGGCAGGTTAGAACCACTCCGTGGTCACCCCGTGCTCTCAAAAGGAACTAAGGACCAAAGAAGCATGAGGGCCAATGAAACGCAATCTCTTAAAGGAGGAAATCAGCACTTCCAGTCACTGGAAATGAAGGCAAAAGGGCCTGGAGCGGGCTTGTCCCCAAATTCGGTATCTATAAATGGCAAAATCACATCAGGAGTACAGGGAGATACTAGGGGTTTTTTTTAAACAAGAATGCATTCACTTTCTTTGTCTGACAAGTGATGCATGGTCACTGTGGAAGATTTGGAATATACAAAAAACACATCAAAGAAAATTAAAATCACATATAATTCCACCGGTAGATTTTCTTCTATTCTTTTTTTATTCACTATATACAACATATAAATTTCCCCTAAAATTAGGATTATGATACAGGCACAGTTTTATTGGCTTCTTTGGCCATTTAACAATATATCGCAAGCACTTTCTCCATGCCAGTAATTATGAGTCTATACTAATTTAATAGTTGCACAGGGTCCATTACATAGGCACTCTATTTGATTTGTTCAATCCCCTATTGCTGGACATGTAGATTATTTGTCACTATTCTCTATAACCACGCAGTGAACATTCTTCTACAAACAACTACTCCTTAGGATAAATTTCTGAAAGCAAGCAAGGTCCCTGGGTCAGAGGATATGAACGTTCCGAGGGTTTATGATCATGCTTCGAAACTGGCCTCCAGAACACTCCCGCCCTCATGAAGCAGATAGCCTAGGCCTGTGGTGGCCACCAGCCCTATGCATCCCTCACATTTAAATCGATGAAACTTCAACCCAATTCAAAATTCAGTTGCTCAGGCTCACTGGCCACGTCTCACGGGCTCGATAACCACATGGGTTGGTGCTGACCATGTCAGACAGCACAGATACGGAACATTTCCACCATGGCAGAAAGTTCTATTGGACAGCACCGCTCTAGACCATACAGAGGACCAAAGACAATTCATGACACAAGTCAATCAAACGTTAGGTGGTGATACAAGCCAGAGAAAAAGATAAAGCAGAGTAAAAGTGGGAGGCTGGGAATTCTGGGGTTGAGGGGGGTAGCCATTTGGATATATATAAGTGACAGACAGGAAGAGAAGAAGCAAACCTTGTAGGTCACCTGAGGGACGATGCATCCGGGCACAGGGAACAGGAGGTGCAAAGGCCCTGAGGTCATAGTGTGGCTGGCGGGTCCGAGAAAGAACAAGGACACTAGCATGGCCGGAGTAGAGTGAGAAGGCTACGAAGAGATGGTAGATGAGATCACAGAGGTGACCCTGCAAGATCAGGTAGGGCCTTATAAAGTCACAACAAGGACAAGGACATTGGCTTTTACTCACGTGAGGTGGAGAACCGCTGCAGGAATTTGAGTAGAAGGAAGAAATGATCTGACTGACATTTTTTAAAAACACTTTGTCAGTTCACCTGAGGCTAGATTGGCGGGGTGCGGGGAGGAGGGGTTGGAGGCATGGGGGACAAGAGAGCAGAAGCTAGGAGACCAGCAAGGGGAGTAAGGCAATCATCCGGGGGAGCCATGGGGTAGCTGGAACCCAGGTGATGGGGGGGGTGAAAAGTGACGGCCTTCTGCATGCAGCCTGAAACGGGAGCCCACAGGACTTGCAGGTACCACTGCAAACTATTCAAAGTGCTACAGAGAAAAGGCACAGGGATGTTGAGTTGTCACCGATGAACCTGGAGAAGCAGCTTCTTTAAGAAAGTGAACTTAGAGCCAAGGTGGGAGATTGGAGTAGGAGTTAATTTGGTGAAAATTTTCCAGTTTCCTTGCCCAGTCATCTACAGCCTCCTGATAACAAGAAGGGGGAAGTGAGTGGGGGTGGTTTCCTCCTGGGAAAAGGAGAAACTTTGTTGCAAAGAGCTGGAAACAGCCCAAAGAGCCATATTTTGTTACCTATGTGTCTGCAACCCAAACAGCTCTGCTATTACGAGCCTGTTTGTCATAGATCAGTTAGTGGGTAGATTGCTTCGGCTGGATACTGAGTTTAGACAATGACAGTGCGGATGATGGGGCCCCAACGCTGCCAGGCGCTCATCAGGACTCTGCAATGACTCTGCGGTGCCGACTGAAGAGCGAGCATTTGGAGTTATTACTCAAGGCTCGTCTCTGCAATTAGATGATTGCATAACCTTAATATGATCAATCTTGCCGGATGTGAATTGTGCAGCTGTAACCACAAAATAAGGTGGCATTTCTGTTTTCTTGTTGAACGCAAACATTATATATGCGCAAGTCATAATTTTATAACGGCTGCTTGTGGCAAGAAAGAGCTTTGTCAGTTAGAAGATGCAGTTGAGAAAAATATCTATGTGTGGATTTGTCTGCGTGCAGCACAAGTGCTTAAAGAGACAGTCGTCATGTCAGGCTTCGCCTTGGGAAATATTGCTTTGCTGGTTTTGCTTCTCCTCTGCTTTCCTTTGCACACATCGATTTTGAGGCCAGGAAGTTGGAAAACCTGGAGCCCCTCTCGAGCCCTCCGGGGACAACACAGCTTTGCTCTGACACATTGAGAGTCACAGGGAATCAGCTGGATATTCATCAGAAATTGCAAACCACACCCCGTTCATCAAGCTCCATTGTTCGGTAGGGCTGTGAGCTGCGGCTCAGGCTCTTCTGATTCGAGATCCTTGCAAAAATCTTAGCCCACCCCCCAAGGCCCAGCTTGAGGGACTACAGGGACACCGCCCTCAAATGCCCTCTCTCCCCCACAGGCTCAGGGTGCCTCAAAGGAGCTGTGACAAACGGGAAGAGCAATGATCTCCTCAAAGTAATACACACGGAGCCAGAGCTGCCACACCATGTCATATGCCTCAAATCTTTGGAACATTGAAATGGGCCAAAGTAACCTTTGGACTGGGCCTGCGACAACACTGCGCCCCAAAGTACTGTTTGCAAAGGTAAGAAAGTGGTCATTTTGACTAGTGGCCCGAGATCTACTGCTCTAAAAATTAAAAACATGGCAGAGAATCGACATGGCTATGTGATGTTATCTGCACCGGTAGAAAGGCCTTCCTTCCGCTGGTGTGTTTGTTCCCCTTCCCTTTATCTCGTAAGTGCTTGTTGCCTCTGCCTCCACATCAGAATACCATTTGGGCTTCTGCCTGAATCAGTGCGTCCTGAACGGCTGTTCTTATTGATCTCAGTAAATGCTTGTTGCCTCTCACTTTGAAAGGCCTTTTTATTTTTAAGTTAACATATTTAAGACTAAAGCTGGATGATGGGATGTCAGGAGATGAAACCTGGTGGCCAAACAAGTGAGTGTGTGTGTGTGTGTGTGTAAGAGAGAGAGAGAGAAACAGACAGACAGACAGACACAGAGGCAGAGACAGAGAGACTGAACAACAGCCTCTGACCCAGGCGGTGACTTCACAGTTGGTGTCTCAGGCTGAGTTTGGGGAGGCAGACGCTGAGGTAAAGACGGGCGTGCAGGGGGTATATCAGGTAGTGCTCTTGGCACCAGTGCCCGTGGGGAAGGGAAGGCAGCAGGAGGGGCAGAGGGAGCGATGGGCTGCAGTGCGCCTTGTTTTGTGGCCTCAGCTGACCCCAAGGCAGCTCCAAAGCTAGGACAAGCTTTTGGAGCTGTTCCAAGTTGGGACAAAGGGGCCATGACTTTACACCCTGCACTGACCAGTCACTGGGGGTTGGCTGCCCTGGGAGGGGTGTGACCTTGAACGAGGGAGCCCACTTCAGCCCAGGTAATTCCTGAAGAGGGCTGACGGCTCAGAGCTGGCCGCTGACCCCCTCCCCGGCAGCGGGGGTGTCATTCCTTCAGTCCTGAGCGGGGGTCTGTCTGGGCAGTGCCAGAGAGCATTGCCAACACCAAGTGAAGAATTGAGAGTAACGAGAACTAAAATTAGGTCAAAGCCAGACACTGTGCTGAGGTGAGAAAGAATCAGGTGTGGGCCAGGAAGCAAGTGTTTAAGCTGGTTTTCAAGACAAAGTCAGGCTCAGGTCAGGTCCCTTAATTTCAAGCCCCAGGGCCCCCAAAACAACCGTCTGTTTTAGAGCCGTGCCAGATGGCCTAGCCGGGTGAAGGCGCAAGTCTGGGAGGCAGGTGCCCGAACAGAAGGGACCCCACACACGGGCACGATCACCAGGAAGCTCGCATTTGCAGAGCACCCGGCACACGCAGAGCCCTGGGCTGAACACTGTATGTGTGCTGTCCCACCGGTCTCCGAGACGGGCACAGGAGCTAGACAGCTCAAAGTGGGCCACTTCAGTCAGAGGCATGGACAGGCTCCCTCATAGTCACGGGTCCCCAGCCTCCGCCTCCAGCCCCATACCTCCCTCCTGAGCTCCAGATCCACAGGTTCATTTCCCTGATGGACACCTTTGCTTGGACATCCACAGGACACTCCAACTCACATGTCCTAAACCGCCCTTGTCTTTCACCTTCAAACCTAGGTGTCCTCTTCTGTCCCGAACTTCAGTTAATGACACAGCAGCCTCCCAGTTGAACAGGGCAGGACATGTCACCACCCTTGACTACTGGCTCCTCATCACACCCCACATCCAACAGGGCCTGTGGGTTCTACGTCCTTCGTAAGTCTGGAATCCCTCCACCTCTCTCCATTACTTCACCGTACCGTAAGCCCCCCTTATCTCCAGAAAACCAGTCTCCTTGACAAGTCTTCCTGCCTGCAAACGTGCCCCTTCCCATACCTTCTCTTTGTACACACACAGGATCTTTCCAAAAGGTGGATCTCCTCTACTAAAACCCCTTCTACATCTGCCCCTTGTCTTCGGGATGAAGTCTGCACCTCTCTCTCTCTCTCTCTCCCCCCTGCGCGCACACACCTACACATGCATTTATACTTCACATTTGTGCTCTCCAATGAGGTAGCCACACATAGTTATTGGACCCTTGGAAATGTCCCTAATCCAAATTGAGAAGTGTAAAATACACGCCAGATTTTTAGCACTTAGTGTGAAAAGAAAGAATCCAAAATATCTCACTGATAAGTTTATATTGGTGACATGTTGCAATTTTGGTTAACATGAATATCTGGTTAATTAATTAGTTTCGACTGTTTCTCGTCACTTTTTAAATATGGCTACCAGAAAATTTCAAATTACACGTGTGGCCTGCATTCTGATCCCATTAGACAGAGCTGCTCTGGTCCCTCAGGATGGAAGGACACCCGCCCATCCCACCAATGCCTAGGGGTTTTCTTAGCTCACAGGTCAGGAAACACACCCTAAGAATTCAAACTGGCCTAAAATAAACGAAATGATCATTGCAGAGCGTAGCCTCTGCCTGTAAGAAGTAGTTAAGAAGTAGCCACCAAGGGGACCTTTGTTTTTAGATAAGAGGAAGCCCTGAGCTGGGTCAAGGCAGAAGAACCAAGAGTTCTGCATAAAAATGCCAAGGACTCTGTCCCCACTGTGAACCGGAAGCTGAGCAGGGTGTGCCACAAATAGGACAAACCCAGCCAGTTCTTCCTCTGAGAATGGTTTGCTCGGGTGGAAGAGTGTTTGGTGGGTGTGGGTTCCGACTGCACTGGGGGACGGGGATCAACCCCCACGGGTCCGAGGGCTGGGGCTGTCCAGACATGGGGAGTGGCCAGTGCAGGGCCCCAGAGAGGATGAAAGACAGTGGCTCTTCCTCTAAGAGAATAGAAAGAACGAACCTTAAGAAAGAGACCAAGGCTCAGAAATCCCTTCCAAGTCCCTTCAATTGTTGGCATTCTTGCTGGGACCCTCTGAACAGTCACCCCTCACAGAGGTTTGAATACTTTCTCCTGAGTTGTCACTTCCATCAGGTACCATCAACAATACAATAATGTCTGCCACACTCTCATAGAATTGCACGGTGGGAACAGGGAGGGGAAACAGGAAAGGGAAGTGTGGCCCCCCTGTCATGAGGCTCTGAGGAGCAGCTGCACATTGAGGGGGGCAGACTTCCCAGGACTCTAGTGATGAGCAGGGATCCAGGGCAGTGCTGGGAGCAGCCAGGAGGAGCACTGAGCAGGGAGCTGCAAACTGATGGGAGGCTCAGGAGCGGCTGGGAAACACCCCTGCTTTCCCAGTGGGCCCCGTAGGAAGATGATCTTGGGTGGGAGACTTGCCCTTACCCCATCCGGCTTCCCCTTCTTCCTGAGCTGTGCTTCTCTCCCTGGCCACTGCCTCCCTCACTTATCTTCAGGACTGAATTCAGGCATCACCTCCTCCAGGAAGTCTTCACAGATTGCCCTCGGTCTGGGCAAGTTGTTCTTCCTCAATCTTCCCATAACGCCCACTCATGACTCCATTGTCACCATCTGTCTGTTTAACTCAAATCCTCAGCAGTGGGCACACTCAGGGCAGGAAGCTGGTGTTATTTGTCTTTGTTATCCCAGAGCTCAGCTCAGACTCTAACGCACAGTGGGTGCTCGGCGGACACTTGCGGAATAAATGAATAGTATTGGACAGATCTTGGATATAAAAGGAATGGTCTATAACTCTTCAAGCCCCATCTGAAGCTCAACTCACTTCTGGCTCCAAGAAACTTTTGATTTGCAGCTTGACCATCTACAGTTTCCAGAAATAACCCCTGTTCCCTCCAAAGCTCTAGGACCGGAGCAGATGACGGGACATTTGGAGGCCCTCTGATGAGAGAGTTTTTCCTAATTCTCCCATCATCTAAACAAACTGGGATCCTGATTGATAGAAGAGTCATTTTTACAAAGACTAGGAAAAATGGCTTTTAATATCAGTTTTTAAGAAAGAAAGTATGGCCCCTATAAACTGTTAAACTTCACTTTATTGACCATAAATCTGTATTTTGCTCAATGCAAAAGTTTTTCATCTTGCACAGAAAAGTGCTGAAACAGCGACAACTGCCGAAAACAAGAAGTTTTCTCTTACGGACAATTTATATGAAAAAGTTATTGAATTTCTGGTTAGCGAGGCCGGGCCAGGCAGCTCACAGCTTCCCACTCAGAGCCAGGCCAGTGGGTACAAGATGCGACCCATTGCTGATCAATGTCAAGAAAAAATTAACCAATTGTAAGTCTATTAAGTTGTGGGCACCAGGGATTTCAAAGCCCCTAGCAAAGATGTGCTTCTCCCTGAGGACGTTACAGTGAGGCTCTCTTTGCTGAAAATGCAGCCAGCCTTTCTGCCAAAGGAAGGGAGGGAAGAGCTGACTTCGGGGAGTGTCTACTAGCTACTGGGCGCTTTCGCAATTCCTGTCTCCTTGAATCCTTGGAAGGACTCCAAGAGGTAGGCTTTACAAGCTACCAAGTGGAAAACTAGAGAGGTTAAATAATTTATTTAAACCCTCCCAGCCAGGAAGTTGCTAATTTTCTTTGAGCCTCAGTTTCCCCATCCGCACAAAGTCGTTGCTCAGGAAATGTCAGCTTCCTTCCTGAAGTCAGGGATTTGAAGCCAAGCCAGGCTGGCTCTAAGACCCACACTTTCTCCGCTGCAGAAACTACTTCCTTATCAGTCCCTCTGAAACCAGTTTCCTTAAGGAAGTGGGTTGTCGGACCCCCTGTGTGTACATGGGCAAAGGAACAATACCCTGCGCAAGGAAAGTCAACACCACAGAAAGCTGTGCATTTTGACAAGGAGCTGGCAAGATCCTTCAAAGTACCTCCTCTCACTGCTTCAAGTGCCAGGAATTTTACCATCAGAGCTACACATTTTTGAATTCAGGCATTATCCCCATGTCAAAATGAAAAGACTCCTCGTGGAGTTAACCTATTTTTTAAAAATCCATAATACCGGAACTAGAAAGGGCCCTCAGAATCATCTAGCGCAAGATCAGTGGTGTCTGTCTGGAGGGCTGTGTTGAGAAAGATCCTGAGGTAGGATCTGGGATCAGCAGCAAAGAGTGTAGTATTCTATTAGTAACATCTGCTTTAGGCAGGGAAGCTTCTTCGGTGGTCTTCTAACCTTTCCCCTGAGCCCCTTCAAATTATCCTCCCAATAAAGCTGCCAGAGTGATCCTTCTAACTCAGAGATATTAATCCTCCAATTCACTGCCCTTCAGTTTACCAGTAACACAGAATACAGAGCCCTTCATGAGCCTCTCCTGCTTCTCTCTCTAGTTGCATCTCCTATCACTTCCCTCCCACATTAAAACCCAGGAGTACTGCACTACTTGTATTTCCCCAAGACACTCCATGTTTTCTCACACCACCACACTCTTCACACTAATCTACATAGGACAGCTTCTCTCAACCTGCCCAGACAGCAAACTCCTGCTCATCTCTCAAAACCTGAGAGTGAACCCCCAAGGCCTCCTCTGAGTGAACCCCAGTAGACTTCCATGCTCCTTCTCCAGTGTGCCCCCTGCACCTGTTAGAGTCTCCCATTAAGCCCTTATTGCATAGCTATGAGCCTCTTAAGGACAGGAGCACACAGCTTAGATCCTAACACAGTCAACAGACAATTTTGAGGGTGTCAATGATTGAATAACTTTCTTTTCTCAATTTTTAAGTTTGTTCATCACCCTTTGAAACCAAGGTAACCATTAGCCACACCCTTTCAAACAGACACATCAAAGATGGCAGTGTAGGCAGACATGGCTCTCCTCTCCCCACAGCCTCAACAAAAGTACAACTAAAATGTAAAACGGCCATCGCTCAGAACCAACAGAAATCAAGTTGAATGTAAGTCTGACAACTATGAGAGTAAGGAAACCACAACCATCCAGACTGGTAGGAGGGGCACCGACACGGACTGAGCTGGTTTCACATCCACATCCACATGTGGTAGATAAAAATTCAGGGGGAATGTCTCAGGAGCAAGGAGCCCCGGTCCCACACCAGGCCCCCCAGCCCAGGATTCCGGTGTCAGGAAGATAAGTCCCCACAACTTCTGGCTGCAAAAACCAAAGGGGATTAAGTCAGTGGAAGAAACTGTTGAAGCCCCAAGCAATTCCTCTTAAAGAACCCGCACATGGACTCACCTACTCAGACTCACTTCCTCTGAGCTCTGGCACTGAAGAGGCGGCTTGAGGGGCACCGGTATCGTGCAAGGGGAGACTGAGGTGTCTGGCATCAAGGCAAACAGAGGTCATTGTCCCTTTTCTGGGCCCTCTCCCCACAGAGCCAGCAGACCCATATCTAAGATTCCATCAACCTGGCTAACACTGTTTGATCCCCAGAGATTCTACCCCACCCAACTTATGGGCCCACCCAAGCTGTTTTTCCATATGAATGGCAGGTCTTGGCTCATGCTTCACAACTTCCTAAACCCTGTCAAACAAGCAGCAGCTGGCCTCTGTGAGCCCCAGGCCCAGAACTAGCAACCTAGATTCATAACTTGGCTTTGCCTGGAAATCTCCAAGCCCAGCTCAAGTAGCAGCCATTTCAGATTGCTTTACAGCTTAGGCAGGGTGCCCCAGGCAAAACAAAAGTGGGGTTGATCTTGTCCTGCACCACGCAGGAAACCCTAGGGCCAGTGCACCCAGTGGACAGCTACAGACCACATCAGGGCACAACCATCCTGCCCCTGCACAGCTGATCCTCCATAGAGGGCAGAGGTTGGTTGTAAGTGGTCATACCCAGTCCTTGCAGCTGACTGGCCTGGGTAAATCCCTCCCATTGATCTGCCAGTAGCAATCAAGGCTCAACTACAAGAGAAGGGGGTACTCAGCCCACACGAAGGGTGCAACTCAAGTACCCAGCTTGGGTGATAGGGGAGGCTGAGCTACTGGACCCTACAGGACACCTACTACTTTAGGCCACACTACCAAGAAACAGAGCCAAAGCAGCTCTATCTAACACATAGAAACAAACACAGGGAGGCTGCCAAAATGAGGAGACAAAGAAACATGGCCCAAATGAAAGAGCAGATCAAAATATCAGAGAAAGAGCTAAATGAAATGGAGATAAGCAATCTACCAGATGCAGAGTTCAAAACACTGGTTATAAGGATGCTCAAGGAACTTAATGAGGACCTCAGCAGCATAAAAAAGTCAGAAATGAAGGATTCACTAATTGAAATAAAGAACAATTTACAGGGAAACAGCTGTAGAGTGGATGAAGCTAAGAATTAAATCAATGATTTAGAACATAACAAAAAACAGCTAATCAGAACAACAAGAAGAAAAAAGAATCCAAAAAAAATGAGGATAGTGTAAGCAGCCTCTGGGACAACTTCAAGAGGTCCAACGTTCACCTCATAGGGATGCCAGAAGGAGAAGAGAAAGAGCAAGAAATTGGAAATCTGTTTGAAAAAATAATGAAAGAAAAATCCCCTAATCTGTTGAAGGAAATAGACATTCAAGTCCAGGAAGCACAGACAGTCCCAAACAAGATGGATGGAAAAAAACCCACTCCAAGACACTTCCTAATTAAAATGCCAAAGATTAAAGATGAAGAGATGGGAGGGGCAATGTGGAAGAATGAGTGAGTGGTGAGGGGATTAAGAAGTACAAACAGGTAGCTACAGAATAGCCATGTAAAGCACAGTATAGGAAATGGAGTAGCCAAAGAACTTACACACATGACCTATGGACATGAAGAAGGGTAGGAGGGCTGCCTGAGGGTGTGGGGGTACTGGGTGAATGGGAGCAAAAGGGGAAAAATCAGGACAACTGTAATAGCATTATCAATAAAATATAATAATAATAATTAATAATAAACCAGACACATCATTCTACTGACAAACGTTCATTGAGGTACTACAAGGTACAAGGAGCGATGAAGGCAAACACAGTCTCTGCCCTTGTGACAGCTGATATGGGAGACAGAAAAATATACATGTAATTACAAAATGAGAAAGATGTGGTGAGGACAAACACAGTGGGGTGATGGCAGGAAGGGGTGGGCCAGTTAGTAGAAGTTTTAGAGGAACAGGATCAGACCCACAGGATGAGAAGGAGCCAGATGTGAAAATTGGGGGAAGGGATCCTTAAGTGCACAGAATCTTAGGCACACAGAAAAGGGGGGTGAAGTTTTCAAGGCAGTAGAGAGCTCCTTGTGCCTAGAACTGAAAAGTAACCATGGATGCTAGAGTGGTGTGCAGGAAGGGAAGAGGGACTCGCGATAAGGCTGGAGAGAGAAGCAGAGGCCCAATCACGTAATGCCTTGTCAACACCAGAAGTTTGGATTTTGCGCTGAGGGCAACAGGGAGCCTGGGGAGGGATAGGAGCAACAAAGGGACAAGATCTGATTTACTTTTGAAAGAGATCACTCTGGCTCCTTTGTAGTGAATGGCTCACTGGGAGACCACTGCAGCCATCAGAGTAAGAGATGATGCTGGCTTGGCCGTGGATGAGGGGAAGAAGCTGATGAATTTGGAGCATATTTTGGAGGGAAAGGCAATAGGACATGATGTCAGCTCCATACTCCTCTGGCTCCCATTCAAACTGAATCAGCACAAAAGTCCTCAACACAATCCTTCCTCATCAGACACTATTCTCCAGTTGCTCCTCTGGTCCTCTGACTTCAGTTGAGACAATTTGCTCCATCCCAGAAAAAGAAAAGTGGCTGGAAGGATCCAACACACTCAGCCTGATGTGTAAGAACACAGGGATGAAGGTCACTTGTTAGCTGGAATCCCTTGAGCCTCTTGAATCATCAGGATAAAGCCGACACAATTCCAGAGTAAGCCCAAATAGCAGTGGTCATATACAAAATAGAAGTGTCCCCCTTTCTAATCATGCTTTGCTAAGAGCTGAACTCCAATGCTAAAATTGGTGGTATTGGGGAGTACAGGCTTTTAAAACCTGAAGAGAATGCAGAAAAAATTTAAAGGGCAAAGGAATTTGACTGAATTTGGGTAGGCCTGCTTCTTTCTCAAGGTATTAAGGAGAAACAATATGGAAAAAAAAGATCTTTAGATCTAGTTTTTACGTCGGGTGTGAGTCCATAGGTGTTTTTTTTATCATTGTATGTTATAACTTGGGTATAATACATGTGTGTTTGTATATACCAAATGTTGCATTGAAAAAAGGAAGGAAGGTAACTTCTTCAGGGGGAAAGAAGTGAAACTACTTCCATCTGCTCAATATCCAACGAGCAAATAAGGTACAAGCTGGAGCAAAACTGTTGGCAGCTTTGGGTTAATGAGCCGAGCCCAGGAGGCAGGTCAAAACAAAGATTTGGATGCAAACCCCAGGTTTCTGTGTTCATTCGGTAAACACTAGCTAATGGACGCCCCGTGCTGGGTGCTGCACTCAGAGCTGCCCTTGAAGAGCTCACAGGCCAGAGGGGGAGGAGACAGAAACCAGCACTGGAGGCCGTGGTGGTAAATGCTGATTAATGCCTGTTCTGAGTCAACCAGAAGGGATTAGGGAAGGTTTCCCAGAGCAGATGACAAAGACACGGCTGTCACCAAATGAACAGAAGCATTTCGAGTGAGCAAAAACAGTGGGGAGCTGGTGCCAGCTAGTACCGCGGAGAGAGCCAGTATGTGTTCCTCTTCCCAACTCCACTTTAGGCATCATGCTAGTAACTTAAATCAACCGTAGTGGGAGTATTTACACCATGAACATCGGCAAATGCTACAAGTAAGCGTGTGTGTGTGTGTGTGTGTGTGTGTGTGTTTCAGGACACCAATGGGGGTGAGTATTAATAGGCCTGGGAATACTGGTGCTGTGCAAAGTGTGGGGGCATCGGGGAAGGTGAGGATGAAGTCAAAGGCCGTGGGAGTACGTCCCTGGGCCAAGAGAGGAAAACCACACGGAACCTTTCCAGGAGGCACAGGCAGGCCGCCCATATTCTGTCAGCCTGAATCAGAACGGCCCACCTGACTGTAGGGAAAGCTGTGAGCCTAGGGGATCAGGACATGGGACTGAGGAGGTACATGGCAGGCTCTGGCAAGGCCCCCAAGTTTCCCGTCAACACCTAACGCTCTGAAGTTCATCAATAGCCTCTTCAATATGTCACCCGAGTGGACTGTCTTCTCCCCTGTCCCTTCTCTTCAAGCCTTCAGCCCACTTTCTTGGCACCTTGAACTCTTCTCCATGCAAATCTTGTCTTCTCTTTAAAATAAAAGTGGGAGAGGTGACATCATTTTCCTTGAGGAGAGGGCATGAACTGTGCCCCCTCTGTCCCTTTGCTCCCAAAGCCACCAAGCCAGGAGGTTGTCTGCAGCTTCGCTCACACCCAGGTCCAGGTGTGCCTGGGCCGAGTCACCAGACTGGCCGTGTCAGTGGAGATACGGGTTTTGCCTCCACAAGAATGACCATTTTCTCCTACAAAGCCTGGGAAGTGGGTTGGCACCCCCTCCATGTGTCCTGACAGCCCGGCCGGCCTGTAAGGGGAGTGCAGGGACTGAAATTTCACTTTCTCAGAAACAGCAGATTCAGCAGCTGTGGCTGCTACAGGAGACACGGATCTGCGCCGGCTTGATTTCTCCTGGCCTTTATCACCATACAAAGAGCAGGAGCTATTATGCCCTGTCCGGCGGCCAAGGACTCACCTCGTCTGGAGTTGGTGAAATGATACCCCAGCCTCCAGCGTGGCTCAGACACCTTCTTCCCCCAACACTCACATTGCTGGGATCCTTGCTGCCCTGCCTCCGCAAAGCTGCTCCCGGCCAGGACAGACCCTATCCTGGGCATCCAGATGTCCAGAGAACCAGGTCCCTTCCAGAAACTGAGCAAGGCTTTGACCCCAGCAGGGGCCAATGTGTTTGGAGACAAAAGCCCCCACCTTCACAGTTGCCTGAGCTTTAAAGACACCCCTGGGGAGTGTGAGCAGCTGCTGGGAAGGAGGTGGCTGAGCAAGCTGGAGAAGAATGGCTGCCTTGGGAGGGAGGTCCTGGCCCCAAACTTAGAATTCTTGTGTCGTATTAAAACTCCAAGGCTCCAGCCTGAGCTGACCGAGAACCTCCCAGACCCTCCCTGGCCCAGCTGGGACCCTGAGGCCAGATGACAGGGGCTGGGAAATCAGGGACAGGGGCTGGGAAATCAGGGACACGGGCAAGAAGCAGGTGCCACTGGACGCCATCTGTCCACAGCTGATCTCCTGCCCCTGGGATTGCCATCTCAGTCTGGGGGTGAGATGGAGGTCCCAGAGGCCGGTTCCTTCCGGTTCCTATTGTCAAGGTCCCTGGTCGCCTTTGCCCTAGCCCCTCTGCACCGGGGTAATCTGTCCTCCCCCTGCGTCCTCACCTGTGTCCTTCCTTCACAGCCCGAGAAAGCACCCTCAGCTCACCTGGGGCTGAGACATCCTTTTTATACCCCAGGCCAGAATCCACAGGGTCTGTCCATTCAGCCCACTTACCAAGTCCCCCAGAAAGTCCTAGGTGTTTTCTCCTTCCTTCATTCCTCTGACACTATCACCCTGAATGCCCGATTTGTACAACCCTGAGGTCAGCTCTGAAGGTAAAAACTGACCAGCCCTGCCTCTGCCCTCCACCAGCTCTTGAACTCACAGAGAAAGGAGATGAGCATAAAAATAGTCACAATGATGAGGTAGTGGTGAACATTTTTTGAGCACCCACTATGAGCCAGACCTTCTCAAACGGGCCCTACAATAAACTTGGAGGTGTGTTCCCCATGGTCTCCCAGAGGTCCACAGCAATGTCATGCCCCAGTTACCCAAAGCAACAGCCTGCCCATTAATGCACCCTGTACTGATTTCCTTTCCTTCCCTAGCTTACTCACAGCTGCTGGCCAGTGCTTCCTAGGGTCACCTCCCACGGTGACCACTCGCACCCGAGTCCTCCTTTCCAGATCTGCTGTGGGATGAGCCCCACCTAAAGCAGCATTTAAAGTTATTTCCACAGCTCAGTCCTCAGCCACAAGCTCCTGCTTAGACCATCCCCTCCCCCAGGAGCCCTCAGCCCCAGCTGGCTACATCCTCCTCCTCAAACATGCCAAGGGCACTGCCCCAACCTTGGCCCAGGCAGCGGATCAAACCTGGAACCTCCATCCCAACCCCTCCCCATGCCTCCCCCAAATGCTGCTCAAAAGAATTCTTTACTTCCACCAAGGCAAATCTGAGTTGTCTGGTCCACGAAGCCTTTCCAGCCACTCCTGTCCTGGAGCAGTAGTGCAGGGGGTTGGGGGGCAGTGTTCATTCATTGCCTCTCCTCCTTCCCTGCAGGCAGAGGAGAACCCTGCCTGGGACAAATGGGTCCCAAACCTTTGTTGTATAAATTGAGGAAAGGCATAGTGGTTGGGGATTGAAAAATGCCGAGAAACACTTGATTTCTTTACTTCCGAAATCCTTTCTCAAGGGAGAGAAAAGGATGGATTCAGGAGAGAGTGAGAAGTGGCAAGTGCCAGCAAGGGCTCAGTTTGAGAGCTGGTGTGGGGTCTGGGGAGGGGGTTAGGGAAAGAGGGAGGGAGGGAGAGAAGGAGGAAGAAAAAGTGGTAGAGCGGGAAAGGCGGAGGAGGGAGAGAGAAGAAGAGGGAGAAGAAAGGAGAGAAGAAAGAGGAGAAGGAGAAGAAGTCAGGGACTTAGTCTCAACCCGAAATGATTGGTTGTTGAGGAGAAAATAAATAATTCTTCCCTTTGAGTTTCAAGTTTTGCCATTGGTGAAACAAACCTTTCTTTGCTATTTTCTTCCGACTTCCATCAAAAGATTCATGCTATGCGTGGATATTGGCAAGACCATGACCATTGAAACAGGTCAGCTTTATGCTGCACCACACCTTCGAATCTAAAATGGAAGTGCACGTCTCTATTTTAACCCAGAAACAGAGGTCCCATTCGGGTCCTTTCCTCAGACCCAATGACTTAACTGTCGGGCTGCTGGAAAAGGACATCCTGGGCCCACATCTGTGCTTCTCAGGCCAGAATCGGGGGCAACGCCCCTGCCCGCCCAGCCCCGTCGTCCCAGCCCTCTCCCACCCCGCCCTGAGTCTGACAAGCCACCCTAATGGATTGACCGTGGCCTTTGCTAAATATAAAACTTTGCTGCGCTCCTCTTGTAAAAGTTAAAAGCTTTTCATGTCTGTGTTAATGTTTTTTTTTTTCTTCTTTCTGTCTGCTGGCTCCAGTGACAGACGCAGCATCTTGTGCTGAGTAACTGGAGAGTGAACGGCTGGCAGGGGCTGGGGAGGTGGGAGTAATTTATCTCGGAGAGTTTAAGCAGGATGGCATGGCTGGGAACAGGAGGGGGGCGAGGCTGTCACCTGATTACTCATTCCAAGATTTCTCCTCCAGAGAAAGAAGGAGTGAGCGAGGATGAAGGGAACAAAAAGCAAATCAATAAACAGGTTAGCGTCTGCGTCATTATTAACTCTCGACCTGTCAGCACCCTATTGAAGCGATCGCTCGAGGCGGCCTCGGATTTAATGGTCAGTGCAATAGATTTACTGTAAATGTTATCGGAGGCAGGGGCGGGGGCAGGGGGCTCGAGGAGGCCTTCATTGACAGAGCATTGGATTGCGCCTGGATGCATGAAGCCATTTCTGAGTGTGCATAAATAACCCAGAGCTCGGGTCCTGCTGGCAGCTCCTCCCTCTGGTTTGAATGCTGCCACCCTCCTTTCCCTGCATGTTTCACTCCTGAAGGTCCCAGCAGCCAGGCTTTCCCTCGATCTTTCCGAGGGCCTGGTGGCCTGGCCATCGGCAAATCTGAAAAAGGCTTGGAAGCAGGTCTGCACCAAGCCCCGCTGGGATCCAAGGAGAATCAGAGAGCCAGCAAGGAGCCCAGAGCCCAGAAAGAAGACCAAGGGCCTGGGGTTGCTGCACGCAGGCAGGCGAGGGGCCTCAGGAAGACCCTTCCAAAAGGAAGCACCCCCTGCCTCAGCTTAGGGTCCAGGTGCTGGAGGGACCTTCTTGGCGTTCCTCCTGATCACTCAGCAATCCCTGCCTCCTCTGCATTCACACTTCCTGTCCTTACTAAGAGCAAATGCTTCACACTCCCAGGCCAGTGAGGACTTCTGACCAAGTCCATCCATCAGAACGCAGTTTCTGTTCTACTCTGTAAGCGACTGGGAGCCGTGCAAGAGCAGAACGGGCATCGGGAGCGGGTAGAGACAGCAGCCAGGGAGCCCAGTAAGACAGCCCTGTTGTTTTCGAGAGCAGGGCCGCTGTGTTCAGTCGTTCGAGCCGTCTGCTCCACAAGTCTAGGCACGCCATTCGTGTCACATCTGTGTGAACGGCACTCTCAGGAGCTGTGCAGCTGGCCAAGGTGACAGGCGCAGGCAGCAGGTCTAACAAAGAGGGAGCACGTTGGTGAACTGTGCAGGGACAGCCACCCACCGAACTGAGCACTGGCAGTCTTTCCAGTAGGTTCGAACTGGAACCAGAGGGGATAAGTGGGCCGCCAGGCATGGGTCTCAACAGTCGGGAGGGCTTTTAAAGGCCGGAGGAACACGGGCCATTGAGAAGTATTTCTGCTGACACTTGGGGAAAGCAAAGACTGAGAACAGGCACCTCGGGGAATGCAGACGTTGCTTCGGCCACGCTGACCATAGTCTTTCAAACCGAGCATGCAGACTCAAGGTCTAGCAAAGGAATTTTGCTCTCCTGAGGGGGACGAAAAGCTCGGTTGCAAAAATGGTTTACTCTCTGGGGCACTGCAATTGCTCCTGGCTCAGAAGCAGAAGAACATTTGGCATCTGGACTCTCAGAAGTGACTACAGAGATGGAGTCAAGGAGCGGGCAACTCAAGACCCCTCTATCCTCCAGACAAAGCCTGCCTGAGCTTGGGTTTCCCCAAACAGAGTCCCTGAGACAAGGACTGGGAAAGAGGTTGTTTGTCAGGGAGGGGAACCAAGAAAGCAATAGTGAGGGAGAAAAACCTGCCTCTGGCATGTCATTGAGGTCACTGTGTAGCAGTCCCACTGGGGATCTAGAAACCACGTGGAACGTGCCTCGCAGTCACCCTACGAGGAGAAGGGCAGCTTGAGGGTCGCACCCAGGGCACTATCTCCCCCACGCTTTATGGTGGTGTCTGTTGGAGGCTAAGCAAGTCCCTTTGGTACTGGAAGAGCCCGAAGCATAAAAAAGAGAGAGAGACACAGAGCTGGAGAGACTAAGGGAACTGCCTGCAGCTACAGGTGGACTCCAGGAGGCCCAGGAGACACAAGGCGGGGCAGCAGTGGCATCTTCTGTAGGCTCTGACCTCAGCAGCCCCCCGTCCTGCCTGACGACTCGCCCCCATTCCTCTCCTGCAGAAAAACTAGGTGCCTCAGAAAACCACTGCTCTGTACAGGGGCACCAACTGCCACCTCCCGCAGAAAGAGCCAAGGACTTTCCATCAAACTTATACCAAGGAAGAAACTTTGTCCATGACTGTCCCGTAGTGGCAGGTCTGGGGATGTTTCTCTGAGCCTGGGACACCTGCCATACTTAAGTGGAGGTACCCTGAAGGTTGCTTACCTTGGTCGAGCCACCAGTTCAAACAGTGACTGCAGCCGAGACGTCAAGAGAAGGCTGAGACTCGGAAACACGGCAATGGAAGAATTAGGAAAGGTCACCACAAGCAAAAATGTGTCCTTAGAGACCCAAGCTAACTAACATCACCCACACTCCCTCTGAGAAAGCTGACCAGTGGAGAAGGCAGGTAGGAAAACATTTGACTCATTTGAATATGGTGCTGGAGGCAGCTCTCCAACACCCTGGACTGGTGGAAAGGCAAACAAGTGGGCCCTAGAGCGAATTAAGCCTGAAACATCGCTGGAGGCAAAAACGACAGAAACAAAGCTGTCTTACTCCCGGCACATCTCGAAAAGGCAGGGCTCTTTCGAAAAGACAATAACGCTGTGAAAACAGAAGGCAGCAGGGAGAGAGGAAGACCAAACATGAGATGGATGGGCTCCACAGAAGAAGCTATAGGCACAGGTGGTATGTTTGTGTGTGTGTGGTTTGTGTGTGTGTGTGATGTGTATGTGGTATGTACAACTTATGTGTTTGCATGTGTCCATCTGGTGTGTGTGTTTGCATGGTTTGTATGGTGTGTGTGGCATGTACGTGTACATGGCCCAACACCAGAAGCACCTGCCACTCATAAAGAGAATCACAGGGGGCTGCACCAGGAGAGCCCACCCTGCCAAGGACTGTCCCAAATTGTTGGAACATCCAAGCCCCTGACCGGGCTAAATCCACCGGGGAGCTGTTCCCTGAAACTCAGACCGGGAGAAATGCACACCTGGGGAGAGGGGTGGGTGCTACAGATGGAGAGCAGGTGGGGGTCCCTGGGAGTCACACAGGGAACCTAGAAGGAGAGGGCTCTCTGGAACAGGGGCGAGCCCAAGCAGGCCCACGAAGGAGGCACTTCTCAGGGCTCTCCTGGGTTTGGTACACAGCTGTACTTGGTTATCCACCTCCTCACGGTAACTGCTCCGGGGAGCCTGGCCCCGCAGCTCAGCCTGCCTCAGCATGAAGGGGAAGGAGGAGACACAATAGGGAAAGGCAGGCTGCCCACAGTCACCTGTGCCTGCTCTGGGCCAGAGTGTCCTTTGCAGGGGAGGGTGTCTGGGGGTGCCAACATCAGAGGAAGAGCAGGGAGGAGCTGAGAAGAAGCCATGATAAAGTGACAACGTGGGTAAGAGTCCTGTAAGACCCAAGTCTTGGCTAGTATACCAACGCAGGCAGTGGCCTCCCAGGGGACAGGGAGCCAGACAGACAGGAGTGCCAGTGTTGGACAAGGTGACCTCCCCCAGCTGGCACTGGGTTCCTCACAAGCCCATAACCCCCACCAGCCTCCAAGCCTGAGTGGGGCAGCGGCTGAGCCAGGCCATCCATGGGGGATGTGCCAAACAATTACTTTCCTTATTGAATATCTGATTAATTATTCAGGAGCTGAATCAATTATTCATATCTCATTTAAGCGAGGGGGGAAAAGCCACTGCCCCTTGACAGAAGCTTCTCAGCACCTCCCAAAGCCCTGGGGACTGAGTCATCAGCGGGGGAAATTGTCACAGCAGGAATGCCGCAATGCCACGTCGCTGCAGCCACATTGCCCTGCTCCGTGTGCACCGGCACTGGCGCGTGCATGTGCCCGATCGCACTTTCACACACACACACGCGCGTGCGCACACACACTCACACAGCACCGGCTAGGTGCCAACCAGGTAGGACAGTAGAAGCAGTGAGTGAGACAGCCCCATAAACGCATAGATACATATCTGACACTACACCAAGGAAAGAAGCGTGTGATCACAGCCAAGAAAAGCTGGTTCCTCAGTCCATCAGAGCAGGTCCCAAGCAGGAAATGACAACTGAGTTAAGATTTGACTGAGCACCGGGCAGAGAGGGTAGGGAAAGGCATTCCAGGCCAAGGGAACTGCAGGAGCAGGGAGCATGGGGGTGTGAGGAGGCCATTGGTCATGGTGCTTGGGCACCTAGTGATCCAGTGTAGAGAAATAGGGGAGGGTGGTGGTGAGGGATGGAGCAGTGACCAGAGACTGGATGACCAGAGACTTGGGCTTGCTGGTGGGAACCACTGCAAGTATGGGGGTGCCCAGAGGCACACTGTTGCCAAAATGGGCATCACACAGTGCAGGGGGCTTAAAGGTCCCCTGGAGGCAAGAGGGTCTCACTCCAGACACACACACACACACACACACACACACACACACACATTCTGTCCAGGGTGCCCCTCAGCAAGGGATGCTGCTAGGGACCATCTCAGCTTCAGTGGTGAATCATCATGAAGCTTTTGCAAGGGACAGAACTTTCGCCATTCACCCCTCCAAGGTTTTCCAGGGGAAACCTTGGAAGTGGGGTTGGGTGGGGTGGGGACTCCAGAGAACCTTAGACTTTCAGAGCAGGGAGCGGGACTTAGGGACCACTTTTTACAGATGGAGAAAGTGAGTTCCAGAGAGGGGAGGTGACTGACCCGCAGTCACCCACAGCCAGGACCAGGACTCAGGTCTGCTGCTCTCAAGCTCAGCAGTAGCAAGGCAGGCTGGGCAGGGGTTGGGGTAGCTCTGTGGCTGCGTGTCCCTCCACAGTCCAGGCTCCCTCGAGCCCCGAGGGTGGGGCTCTGGCCAGGTACCTCTGCAGAAAGGTCTGAACAGAGGGCACGCATTGACTGCCTCTCCATTCTGGCCCTCTGCTTCTGCCTTCCTCTCTCTTTGTCTATGGCTCACTCACGTACTCTGTGTGTGTGTGTGTCTTTCCCTCTCCCTCTCTCTGTCTCCACCCTCCTCCCCGCACATCTCACCGTGCCATTGTGGCTCTCCCACTCTCTGCCTTCCCCTCTTTCTCTCTTACTCCTTATCCTTTCTCTCTCTCTTCCTCCTTCCTCTCTCTCTGTTCTTTTTCTGTCTCTACCATCCACCTTTGCCTCTCTGACTCTGTCTCCCCACTCTCTACTTGTCTCTTTCCCTCCATCTTTCTCCCCCTTTTTTCCCTCTCACTCTCTTCTGTCTCCTTCTTTTCTCCCTCCTGAGGCCCATCCATGGCTGGGACCCAGCCCTTTCCTTCCCCCAGCCCTTCAGCCTGACCAGACCCCGGCGCCCCACCCCCACTAATCAAATCTGCGACCTGATTCCATTATACCCAGCAAAACGCAGACGTGTAACCTTGTTAATATCACGTTTATTAGAGGGAGGGGAGGAGAAAATTAAGATAGACTTTGTGTTGCTGCTAATTAGAAAAATTGAGACTTTACATCTGTGTAGCACGGAGCAACATGTGGTGGTAACAGATGTGGGCTCATTACACAGCTGCACAGGGCGGGGGCGGGGGGGTGTGGAAAACGTTCCCAAGCCAGCCTCCTTCCTGAGCGGCGGCCCCCTCCATGCAGCGGCCCTAGGCCTTGTGACATCCTCAGCACGCACAAGGCCAGCCCCTGCAAGGGGAGGCAGTGTGGTCCAGCAGCTGAGGGCTGAGCCCCGGAGTCAGACCTGAGTTCACACCTAGCTCTACTACGTATCTGCTGTGTGCCCTTGGGCCAGGTTTTACCCTCTCTGTGCCTTGGTTTCCTAATTTACACAAAGATCCTATAGGCACCAGCCTCACAGAGCTGTGGGAGGGTGGGATGCAGGAGGCAAGTCAAGTGTTGAACACAAGCTCTGCACGTGGTCGGGCCTCCCAAGCAGGCTGCAGTGAGTGGGGGCAGGCGGGGAGCTGTGCTGTCACAGCTGCACAGCACGTGGGGTGTCCATCACCCCTAACCCATGGCAAAAGTCCTCAGAAGCTGAGGCTTAGCCCACCTGCACTGGGCTGAGCGGGAAATTGTGTGATCACAGCTGGGAAGAAGCCAGTTCCTCAGTCCGTCAGAGCAGGTCCCAAGCAGGGAATGACAATTGAGTTAATATTTGACTGAGCTCAGGGCAGAGAGGGTAGGGAAAGGCATTCCGGGCGGAGGGAGCTGCAGGAGCAGAAGCGTGGGGGTGCGAGGAGGCCTTCAGTGCTCGGTGCTTGGGGCTACATGGGTCTCAAATGGCCCCATTGCAGAGCTCATCAAGCTCGGCTCCTGGACCTCACTTGTAGAACAATAAGGAAAGGGAAGAAGCAGTGACACCCCTACTTCTGGGGCCAGTGCAGGAGGGGGCCAGAGACAATGTGGGGGTGGGGCAAACAAACAAAAAATAAAATAAAACAGGATACCCAGTTAATACCCAGATAAATAAGAAGTCATTGTTCGGCATAAGTATCTCAAGCCACATTTGGGACGCTTCATTGTTTATCTGGAGTCCAAATTTAACTGGCCATCCTCTGTTTTATCTGGCAACCCCAGGTGGAGAGTGAGGACAAGCTGGAGCTGGGCGAGTGTCCAGGGCACCCGTGAGCCGTGGATGGGGGAGGCTGGGCCGGGGAGAGGACTGGGAGCCCTCTCCTCCCTGTGCCAGCCCCAGGAGCTGGACCCAGGCCCGCCCCACAGCAGCTCCGTTGGTGCTGAGTGGGAAAGGACTGTGGCCCCACCCACAGCGCCCCCAGACCCCTTCAGAGGGATGGGCCCTGGGACTGAGGGGAGCCCAGCGTTTACCCAAGGGCAGCCCGCAGTCACAGCCACGATGGATGAAGCATGAAAACTCATGCAATGTTGCCTCCTTGCCTCCCTCTGACCCTGGGTCCCCTGATGGGATGGTACCGCAGTAGATAGCTGGGAGCACGGCCCCACGGAAGCCCCGCTGGGCTCACCATCCCATGGGTGCACAGCTGCACAAAGGGACTCACGAAAGCACAGGAGAATCCCATTCGTGCATCATAAAATCTCTAGTGCCAAGGGGACTCTGAGGGCAGGTCAGAGGCTGGGCCACCTTCTCCCTCAGACAGGGCCTTTGAGGCCTCCCAGCTTCTGGCCCACTTGTGGGGTCAGAGCCCAGAGAACCAGGGGAGGCAGGGGACATGGAGCAAGGCTGAGGAATGCGTGGTAAGGCCAGATGGCTGTGTCGGACGAGGGTTGACAGGGCTGGGTGAAGTGCACTGGAGTGTCGGTGAGTGGGGGGGTGGGGGCAGCCTGGACTAGCATCTTCCAAGGGGCAGGGGTGGGCGGCACCCCACAGCCAGTCCAGGCTAGTTCTCCCAGCTCCTAAAGGAGGAGCCTGGCACCTCTGCAGAGGGGAGCTCTGCCCTGGGGCCCAGGAGGAGCTGTGAGATTTGCTTAACATGTGTTGTTCCCCAAGAGGCCAGGATAGGGTGTCACTGTGCAAACACCTACTATGTGCCGGGCACCATTCTAAGTGCTTCACAAATACCACAGGTTCATTTTCCTGCTGGCTGTGTTGGCGGCTCTCCACTCGGGTGCATTGTCCTGATCGGATCTCCAACTTTCTCTGACATGTCCGGTGCCTGAGGAAGTGACCCTGGCTGCCGCAGCACCCCACTCCCTGGCCCTCCCACTGAGGCTGGTTTCCCGCAATGGGAAGCACCTGTGAGAGATTAGCAGGGACGTGGGGGCTCTAGCTATGGCTGCAGTCCCCTGAGGCTACAGATCTAGGTGTGGCGAGGAGGAGGGATTCCAAGGTCCCGACTTTGCCCCGCTTGCCCCTCCAACTGGGTGAGGGCGGAGGGTAATTTTCTGCTCTTGCTAGCCCACGTGGCCTCACCTTCCTTTATCCTACCCGCACCAGGTCAGCAGCACCTTCAGTGTGTCCTTTTGTGTGTACCATTTATGTCCCTCCAGGACCCTGGCTGACCTAAGAATCCTATCAGCCACGCTACCGTTATCTCCCTATTTTGAAGATGAGAAAATTAACACACAAAGACTTTAGTACCTTGCCCAAGGGCACACCAAGAGGTGACCACGCCCTGTCACCAAAGGCCCAATTCCTTCCCCTCGAAGTCCCTTGGGACCCTCCACACACTGGCCTCGCTCCTGCCTGCCCACCACCCCCGGGTCCCTCTCTCACCCCACGGGCTGGGCTTCCAGCTGACAGGTTCAGACCTCATTTTGGCATCAAATAAGTGAAGCCCTCAGCCCCTGGAGCAGGAAAGATTTAAGGACAAGATTCCACTGCCTCATGAGGTCAGGATGGTGCAGGCCCAGGCCCCAGGCCTCAGGCCTCAGAATGAGGATTATAAAACCTACGACCAAGTCCAAATCTGTTCACTAAGAGGGTCCTGGGAAAACCCTTGGCCAGGCACATGTGAGCTGCAAACATCACTCTAGACCACTGGTTCTCAGCCAGCAAAACTGTGTCCCCTAGGTCTCAGCCAGGACAATTTTGCCCCCTAGGAGACACTTGGCAAGGTTAGAGACATTTTTGGTTATCAAAACTAGGGGAATTGAGGTGCTCTAGCACGTAGTGTGTAGAAGCCAATGGGGCTGCTAGACATCCCACAGCTCACGGGACAGTCCATAGCAAAGAATTATCCAGCCCAAAATACCAAGAGTGGCAAGGTTCAGAAATCTAGGCTCCCCACTCAGAGAACCACAGAGTCTCAGGACTGTCACAGGACATTAGTCCTACTACAGATAAAGATACTGAGGACCCAGGAAGACCGCAAAGTCACTACCAAGTTAGAGGTAGGCATTACCCAAGGCCAAGCCAACATTTTGCCTTCAGAGCCCAGCAAAGCACCTGGCACAGCACAGGGTGGACGCTTGTTGACTTGACCTGGCCTCTCGCTGCTCCTAAGGGGTCATCAGCTTGTCCTTGGCTGGCTCCCCAGCCACCATGAGGTGAGATCTGGAAGAGTCCAGAGAGTTTTCCTTTGATGCATTCTCCTCTCCCTGCAAGGACTCTTGTCCTGCACACTTAATGTCGTTCACACACACATGCGCACACACACATTCAGGCACAGGTGAACACAACCCATGGCCTGAACTGTGGCTACTTGTTAATAGCCACCAGTTCATCCATTTCCCAGCGTTGGCCTCCACTCTGGGCTTGGAGAGCCCTGCAGTCATTCTGACAGTAGTAGCTCTGGCCTTCAGTTTGCAGAAAGCCTATTCAAGGGTAAACCTTGACTTTTTGAGGGTAGAAGTGATTTTGGAAACAGATCATGGCCACTAGCATTTATTCTGTTCCATGGGAGAACAGCTTCATCAGGCCATCCCAGCAGAGTTCTAAGAGGGAGCCATATAGGGAGGCAAAGGTTTATGAAGTAGCTCTGCGGGCGACTGATGGGGAGCCAGGGCCATCCATCCCCACTGGAACCACAGGCACTGGATCCCATGCTGGGATAGGACAAGAGAACCAGGAGTGGGACAAACGACTGGTTGAGCAGGTCATTACCTAGATGGCCAGAGACAGAGAGTGGCAAATGCCAAGCCGAAAACCACACACTCAAAGGGGAGAAGCCAAATTTGTGGCTCAGCCTATGGCCAAGAGTAGGGCCAGGGTATGAAGGACAGTTGAAGATTTGGGGACCATCCAGCACCCATTCTCCTTTCTTTGGAGAATGACATTAGGATCACCTTTCAGGGAACTGTGATCATCTTCCACCATGAAAACTGCAATCAAAACCATAGCTCTGATGAAGGAACTGCCTACAGAGGCAGCAGGGGGACCTATTCCCACCTTTAGGGCTGAAGGGAGAGCTGGGACTATATTCAGAGAGGGACTGTCCAACCAGACAGAGTCCCACGGGGACAGCGACTGCTAGGGCTAGTGAAACACCAAAGCACGATGGGAGTGCAGAGAGTTGGGACCCCTCTCCCCTTCTGCCCTTTGATCTCCTGCCAGCGTCGCCCATTGGCCAAACCCTTATGGGAGGCCCATGAGCAGCTCGGGGGGATCAGCCATCTGGGATCCAGAGAAGGGCAGAGAGAGGATCTGGGGAAGGGGAGGGCAAATGGAAGATAACCAGCACCCCATCCTTTTTCACCAAGAGATGGGCACTAACTATAAAAACTAGGCTAATCAAGCCTGGCCCTCTCAGGACTTTAAATCCCACCGGAAAGACAGAAGAAGCGTCGGGTGGGGGGAATCCATTTATTCCCATAGCAATACCTGTACCACAATCGCAGCCAGTCTACACAGAGGGGCACAATGACGGGGCATCAGCCAAAAAGCCCTCAACCTGTCCCACCCATTCTCCACCTTCAGGACCAGGCAGAGCTCGCAGTGAGCAAGGGATGTCTCCAAGCAGCGCCTGCTGATGGCTTTATAACAGGGTCACCTGGACACCTTAAATCACACTAATGAACACCAGAGCCCCTCGCATGGGGTGCTGGCAGGAGACCATACCACTGGAATGGCCAGAGGGGAGACCTTTTTATTTCTTTTCCCCAGAAACTACTCAATAAATGCTTTTAACATCTTTTTTAAATAAAAAATGAATGAAATGTAAGGGGCATATTAGCATCGCTCTGATTTTCAATTAGTCCAAATGATCATGTTAAAAGCTATTAATAAACCACCGTAGGGGAGGCCACTGGCAGTGGGGTTCATCAGGGAGCAATTGACAGCCCACATGGAGTCTGCACCGCCACTCAGGACTCCTCCCTCGCTTCACCTCACTTTACCTCCAAAGCCATAGGGACCCACCACGTTTCCGTGATGGAGGGGAGGGCAGGACAGTGGGCTGGAAGCATCTGTGAAGATCTGAGAAAAGGAAAGACTCCCAGGCCCACTGTGCCTGGGAAGAAACGAGAGCCTCGTTTGGAGTTGAACAAGTAATCGTCTGTTCTATCAGCTCCTATCAGAAACACAGCTACACAGGTCAATGTCAGGTCACCCTGGGTGGCCATGCCCAGCCTGCCAGGGACACCCCAGGATCAACACAATCATTTCCACAGTCAATTCAGAACTCTCCTGTGCCACCTCCAGCCCATTGGTGAGAGCTGCCTTAGTGTACTGTGCTGTGAAGGATCCTGAGGCTTTTGTCCCTCACTGGAGAATGTGGCTTTGATGGCTGCCAGGGCAGTGATATGGAAGACAGTGGTACATTTATCATGTGTCCACCATTCTTGTGGGAGACTGGCTCTCCCCTTTGGTCCATTCACCAGTGGAAACTTCCATTTCAGCTATGCCCAAGTGAGCCAAGCCCTCCTACCTGCATCCACCCATCCTGAGCCCTGCTTCTGAGTGGACAGAGCGACTGGGACAGGGGTCCTGGATGGTCATGGTCTGCACACAGGGCTGTTGCCCCACATGACTGGCCCATGACACAAACCACCATCAAGTGCAAAAAGGCCAGTGAATGCCCCAGCTGGATCCCAGAGGCAGGGCCTGCGCTGACCAGCTCCCCTGCCATCATGCAGAGGGGCTTCACGGGTCCCCCAACAGAGACCACAGGGGCATTTCATGGGTCATGCACCAGCTACACCCCTAAGAAGGAGGAAGTAGACCTTGCATTATGGACTAAGGCCCCAAAGTTCCCACATCCCTTTCTCCATCACTCAGTCCACACCTCAGACCAGATTCCAAAGCTCCAAGAAGGCCTGGCCATGGAGCCAGCCTTGGGGACCATGATGGAAGTAGACAGTCAAGCAGTGTGGCCCTCAGAGGGACCCAACCCCAGATACACAAAAGCTCCCTCCCCCTCCCCATGATTGATGGTGGGCAGATGCATCAGGCCCCCCTTCTTCTCCCGTGGAGGTTTTTTTGTTAGGTTTTGCTAAAGCAACCTGCAAATTAATTTAATATCCTCCTTTGGTTGGGAGCTATGAAACTGGGCTCGAGGCTGATGATGCATGAACCATCGGTGGCAAGTATTTAATCTCTGGACAATGGATAGAGATGTTAGTGCACGCCACACTAAATTCTATTTACGCTGCCTATTAAGGGCAGTCAAGCTGAAGGGAATCGGTGCACATTACAGGCCCTAATGGGAGAGGAAGCTCCACAACAGTACATTAAAGGCGGAAAATGAATTAGGAGGGGAACATGGAGGAGAAAGCAGGCAGGCCGAGGGCTGTCTGGAGATAACTCTTCCTGACAGCCCAGCACACATGCCCAGCCCCTCTGGTCAGATATGCCAGGGACAGAAAGCCCTACCGGTCCCTCCAAAAGACCTTAACTGGGATTACAACACTCACGTTTTCAGGTAAGGAGAGGGTTTGAGCCTTCCTGGGCTCACGCAGCACCTCGCTCCTCCCCTGGCCTGTCTGTCTCCCCTAGAGAAACTTGCTTCCCCAGAAGCCAGCACATAGCTGTGCACAGAGAGGGTGTCAGCCAATGCTGGTTCGTTAAAGAAAGAATTTGCCAAAGGTCACCCAGCAGGTAAGCGCCTCCACCAGAATTCACACCAAATCTGTCTGACTCCCATCACACCTCCCTTCTCAACACGCTTCCTGTAAGCAGGCAGTTCCTGGGGTACTTGGGAAAATCTGAGCAGGCATTCTCCCCCCAAAGTCAGACAGCAGAGACTGGGGCCTGCCAGGAGTCCCGGCCTCCTGCTTCCTGCAAGGCAGAGAGTATAGAGTGTAATTTAGCAAGCCCAGACATACAGGCCTCAGAGAGAGATGACACCAGCAAAAGGATCATGTTTCTGGGCTGTCTAGTGAGGGAGGCGAGGCAGGGAGGTGGCACAGGCTTCATCTGACAGGACGAAGTGTTAGGACAGCATCATCGTGGGAAGATGTCCACAGTCAGCCCAGCCCTATACCCCCAGCATCCGCAGATCTCCAAAAAGACCCAGAATACTGGGGAGAGGGATAACGACAGCCTCAGGGTACTGGCCAAATTCCCTGAAATGAAGGGATAAGCATCACCTACAGAACAAGCTCCCAAATCCTTAATAGTCTGCAATCCTTAGGGTCTGTCTAACACATCTCTCACCCCTGTTGCTTGTACTCTATGCTCCAAAAACACTGAATGACTGAGCTTCCAGAATGCACTCTGTCATTTCACACTATGCCTCTTCACTCATTGTTTCCTGTATTTAAAATACCCTTCCCCACATCTCCTGGCCTAGTCCTATTTATCCACCAGGACTCAACCGTCTCCTCCAAGAAGTCATCCATGCACCCCAGAAGCTGAGTTAGGTGCCCATCATTTATTCTGCCACAGCATTCTGCGCTACCTCATTGTGGCACTTACTGTCCTATGTCAATATAGGTGGGACACATCTCTCTGGTTCATTCCGTATTCCCAGTTCTGGGCACTCGGGCACAGAATATTTGTTGAACAGAACTAAAATGGCTCAGCCCTTCTGTGAAGATATACAGTAGCCCCTGCTATGAAGATTATATTTATATAATACCATAATCAGATATAAAAGCATTGGATTGTATAAGTTGTTACATATCATTGTCACTAATTGACTATAGTTGTCACAAATATAAAGGATTACATATTATTGGGGGGATGGTAAAGCCAAAGCAGTACTGAGAAAGAATTTTATAGTCTTTATTACATTTATGAATAAGGAAGACTGAAAAATCAATGGACTTGAAGGACTTCTGGGTAAATATGACAGATTAAAGACATATATCCAGCTTCTCAAACTTAGTTGCTACTATCTTTCCTATTCTCTCCATCCTTGTAGGCTATGCCTTTTGAGAAAATTCCTGTGTGTTGTTTTACTGGGGATTTGGAAGGGAATCAGCACCGCTCCTGTGGCCACGTGGAAGCTATGAGAAGGTGCCTGTCATATCTCCAGCTTCGGGGTGACTGACCAGCTGCCCCACCAGCTCTGCTTTGGATCCATCCCCACATTCACTCCCAGCCGCTCGCTGAGCACAGCAGCGATACTAAGGCAGGTCTGTTCCTGGGAGACACGGGGCTCCACAGACAGTCAGTTTAAGCTCCAGAACTCCTCACTGGCTTTGCTGAAACTTTCCTGGAATTGCACAGCATTTTATTGCTTTTTTCTACCCAACCTTCTTTCTTTCCCTCTCTCCTCCAAGGTAGTTAGACCCGCAGCATGGTCTAACAGCTCTCCCAGACGCCTCCAGCTTCCTTCCCATTTCCTCCTCTGAGGTGTTTCCCTGAAAAATCTCTTGGCTCTTTAATCCCATCTTGGTTTCTACTTTTTGAAGGACCTAAGATAACACACCCAAGAGAACTGAATCGTAAGCCAGCAGTGGGGAATAGCTCAGGACCAATCTGATTCACCCTAGAATTTCCAAAAGGCTTAGAAATTGAAGATATCAAGTATCACTGTAAGTGGGGAGTGAAAGAAGATCGAAAAGAAGAATCCGTAAAAAGCTTAGAAAAATATGGGCTAGGGATGCAAAATGGTGCAGCCTCTATGGAAAAGAGTATGGAGGTGTCTCAAAATATTCAACATAGACCTATCCCACTTCTAGGTTTATATCCAAAGGAACTGAAGTCAGGATCTTGAAGAGATGTTAGGATATTAGCACTCTCATGTTCATTGCAGCACTATTCACAATAGCCACGCGTGGAAACAGCCTAAACGTCCATCGATGGATAAATGGATTCTTCATGTAACAGGTGCATGCACACACACACACACAATTATTCAGCCTTAAAATGAGAAGGAAAATTTGCAATATGCAATAACATAGATGAGCCTTGAAAACATCATGAGAAGCAAAATAAACCAATCACAGAAGGACAAATACTGCATGATTCCACTTATATCTAAAATAGTCAAATTCATAGGAGAATACAGCGGGGGTTGCCAGGGGCTGAAGGGAAGGGGAAATGAGGAGTTGCTTGCTAATCAATGAGTATACAGCTTCAGTTATGAAGACAAATAAGTTCTAGAGGTCTGATGTGCAACATTGTGCCTATAGATAACAATACTGTATTGTACACTTAAAAATCTGTTTAAAGGGTAGGTCTCACATGAAGGGTTCTTACCACAATAAAATTTTTAAAATTTAAAAGTACTTGGAAAATAGTAGGGGTTGTATAAATGTTTGCTTGCTGAGAATTATAAATAAAATAGGTTCAAAATATTTTTAAAGAAGCAGTCAGATCCCTAGATCTTCTCCCAAACTCTTTCACAGAGAACAAATTGTCCTGCCCTGTCTCAGCAGATGAGGGGAGAATTTTTCTCCAGAGAGTAAAAGATAAAGGACTTCTAGAATAAGGACACCAGGCCCTGTTGACAGCAGACTGCCTTACTGAAAACCGGGGCATCGCGTGACATTGAGACCTCCCCATGTTGTTTTCCCACTTGGCCCTCGGAATACTGACAGCCCAACCTTTACCTCCAGGTAGCAGACTGAAAGGTCATCCCAAAAAGAGAGAACTAAAAATGATGACCCCTGAGGTTGTTCTACCAAATAAGCCACAGGTCACCCAATGGGAAAGCTCAGAGTCAGCAAGTCTCGCCCACACACTCAAAGTGTCCAATCAATGAATTGGTTAGTGCCCCCTTCTTCAGTGAGAATAGACAAGCAAGGATCAACAGATGTGTGAAAAGAGACCCCTGACATGGAAAACAGAGACCAAAGCAAATAAATGCAGGGTGAGAAGCAACTAGGAGAAATCAGAAAATGTGTTATTCAAAAAAAATATATGTTATTCCATTCATATGAAGTTTCCAGAACAGACAAATATAGAGAGACAGAAGGTAGATTTGTGACTGCCTTCCCCTGAGTAGGAATGAGGGGCTTCAGTGGTGATAACCAAAAGGTGCAGAGTTCCTTTCAGGGGTGACAAAAATGTTCTAAAATCAATTGTCATAATGACTGCACAAGTCTGTGAACATACTAAAAGCCCTTGACTTGTACACTCACATGAGTGAGTTGTATGTTGTGTGAATTATATCTCAATAAATCTGTTATCAAAAAGGTATATAATATATGTAACATTTCATGTGTATATATATATAATATACATAACATTTCAAGTCTTCAGAGAGATTTAAAAAAAAGAAAGAGAAAGAGAGAGATTGCATCAAACAAATGTAGAATAATATAAAAAGAAATATTCAGGACACATAAAAGGGGTCTTAGACATTTAAAATGCAGCAGTCTAAACAAAAAACTCAAAAGAAGAGTTAGAGTATAAGGGAGGGAGGCTATTCCCCCAGAAAATAGAGCAAAAATACAAAGTATAAAATGGGAGAGAAAAGATGGGATGAGTAGAGAATCCAAGATATCCAAAATCCAAATGATAAAAATTCTAGACAGAAAAAAACAGAGACAACAGAGGAAGATGGTTACTGAAATTATTCAAGAGAATTTCTGAAAACTGAAATTCTGAAATTCCAGATGAAATTTGAGTTCCCCTTGAAAGAGTTTCTAGAAAGAATGCAAACAGTCTCACATCCGGCGTATTATAAAGGACTGTTAGGAAAGTGTCAGGACCTTCCCTACAAAGAGAAGATCCTACAAGCTTCCAAAGAGAGGAGGGATAAAACATTTAGTAAAGGATCAGAATTCAGAAATGCTTTCTCAGCAAGGAGAATCAGATTTCTCAACAAGGAGAAGATAATGGAATAGTACTTATGAGTTATCTATGGCGCATTACAAATTAACCCAAAAGTTGGCAGCTTAAAGCTACAATAAACATTGGTATCTCACACAGTGTCTGTGGATCAGGGATTCAGGAGTGGGCCCTCGGTGGTCCCGGCTCAGGGTTTTCCATGAGTTCTAGTCAAAATGTTGGCCAGAGCTGTAGTCATCTAAAGGCTTGACTGGGACTGGTGGGTCTCCTTCCGAGAGGCCCCATTCACTCACGTGGCTGGCAAGTTGATGGTGGCTGTTGGTGGGAAGCCTCAGTTACACACCATGTGAAACTGTCCAAAAGGCTGCTGAGCATCCTCATGACAGGGCAACTGACTCTCCTCCTAGAGAGTGATCCTAAGAGAGCAAGGCGAAGCCTCATGTCGTTCATGACTATCGTTCCTGTAGTCTCCCGTCCGTGACACAGGGCTCCCGACTGTGTAGGAGGGACTGCACAGGGCCTGCACACCAAGAGATGAGAGTAACTGGGGGCTATGTAGGAAGCTGGGTACCAAAGGCTTGCTTCAAAATTATGAAAGAAAATAAATTCTAATAAAAAATTTATTTCCAACCACATAGTCATCCAGTGGGAGAGAAAAATAAAGGTATTTTCAGACATGAGATGTCTCTAGGTTTTTACCTCTCGTATATTTCTTTTTAAGACACAATAGAGAAGCTGTTCCACCTAAACAAGTATATATACCAAGGAAAAGAAAGACAGAATTCAGAAAACAGGAAATCCAACCCAGGAATGAGTGATAAGGCATGGCCCTCGGGGGTCAGGGAAAGGGGGTGGGGGTTCCCTACCCTGCCTCTGACTCTCAGTGCTGACAACGTTGCCTCATGCTCCCAACCTCCTCATTCTTCTGGGGAATTGGTCATTTGGATGACTCCTTGTCATTTGGGAAGAACCCAGTCATCCCTGCAGCCACTTCTTTCAGGACTCAGCTCCACACCTCCTCCTCCTGAAGCTCTTCCTCACAGCCCCCCATGGAAACAACCACTCCCCACTTTCACATCCCACTGTCCTCTGTCCATCAGAGCAATTCAATGTCGGGTTAATGCAATTCCACAAATATGTGCAGAGCATCAACTAGGTGGTAGGCACTATGACAGATAGTCCTGGTGCCTGTCTCGGTAAGGACAGAGTCTGACAATAAACATTATCACACACCGTGTGAGCACTCTAATGCAGCCAGTCCTCCAGGCTGTCGGTCACCCAAGGGGGTCTTACTAGCTCCAGGGACCAGAGAGGCTCACATGACCTGACAAAGAGATTTCTAAAACCTACACCATGGGCAGTGGGCCAGGCAAAGGAATTGAAGGCTAGACTTGATGACAGGGGCCATGAGGAGTGAGTGTTCCAAGCGAAAGGGATATTTTGCTCAAAGACCTGAACTTTTAAAAAAAATCTAATTGGTTCCAAATATATAAAATGCAGAAAAAAAGAAACTGGCCTCAAAGTGTGCATTGAGAGTGGCAAGAAATTGGGCTACAGGCTCAGCAGGGTGATATCGATCTTGGGAAGGACCTTTTCTTTATCTATAAGAAATTGAAAGCCATGGAGAATGTTAAGCAGGGGTGGTGACCTGTACATTTCAGAGGGATCATTCAGGGCCAAGAGCGGCAGCAAAGAGACCTACAGATGACAATCCAGGAGAGAGACAGTGGTGGGCTGAGGAGGGCTTGCTGGAGGAGATGGAGAGACGGGGCAAAGGTGAGGCTCAGGATGCTTCACGGACCAACTGTTCAGCCTCAGGGTTGGAAGAGATGACGGAAGTGAGGACCAGAAGGAGGTGAAGTAGAGGAAGATGAAAACCAACATGGAAGTTTCCAGCTCAGGCCTTTGCGGGGACACGGGTAGTATCCCTGAAGTTCCTTTTAAATAACTTACAGGCATTATCTTTACATCAAACTGGGGTATTCCCAGGATCAAGGCCTGGCCTGGAGAGACAGTGAAGGGACAAAAGGAGGAGGGAGGGAAGAATTGCATCTGGGTGAAGTTCCTGACACCGTCCCTGCCCTCTCAGACTTCCCACCCTGTGTGGCCCATTCCTTCAAGGACAACCTCTTGTCGCAGCTGCCAGCAGCTCCCACCCACCAGCTGCAGCCCCACGGCTGGAAATTAAGCTGTACTGTTTATAGGACTTAATTAACAAAATCACTCATCATCCCAGAAACTCAACGACTCTCTGGACATGACAGCATTTGAAATAAATTAGCCCAGTGCCCAGTGAGGTCATCCTCCTTCCAGCCTGCAGTCCTCACTTGTTCCAGACCCCAGCCCACCTCTGGGGTCTCCCTTTCACCTCCGGTCCCCAGGAGCCCTTGCAATTAATAGCTAATTAACAAAGAAAACAAACCTACCAGGTGGAACAGCAGAAAGACATTCTCAGCCCACAAAAGCAAGTAATTACTCAATGTGGGCAGGTCTGAAAAACATCACTTAAGAGAGAAATCAATGGCTCTCCCCCATCCTGAGGGTCTGGTAGGAGGGTAGATAGTTTCTCAAGATCAGGAAACTAATCTGAAGGAAAAGAATTAAGCCTCACTCATTCCTTCTACAGCTAATCACAGACCAAGATGTTCCAAAGTCTTCATTTTTCCAGGCTTGCTGTCGTCACATAGGGAATGGAGGAAAAGTGGTTCACTTAAATATTTATTGTGCACCTACTTTGAATCCGGGGACAGGGAATGGAGAAGATAAACACGACTCCTTCTCATACATCTTTATAATCCAGCCCTCGAGAGACACACAATAAACAAGAAAACGAGCAAGATCTTTCCGATAGAGAGAAGGGCTGCGAAGACGATTCATAGGCGGTATGACGAGGAGAGCTGGGTGAAGGGCCACTTTACAGGTAGGGTGATCTGAGAAGGGTCTCTGAAGAGGTGATGCTAGAACCAAGTCAGTCCTGTAAAGATTAAGAGCAGAGGGAAGAATATGCACGGGGCAGGCCATGGCCAGTGCAAAGGCCCTGGGGCGGGAAAGGTGTCTAGCAGGGGCGCAGAGAGAAGACCCCTGTGGCTGGAGCACCGAGAGGAAAGAGGAAAGTGGGAAGTCAGTTTTGAGAGCAGGTAGAGACGGGATCTGGCTGGGCCTATTATGTCACCACAAAGGGTGTATTTTGAGTGAACTGGGAAACTGTTAGAGGGGTTTAATCAGGGCGCACCGTGGTGGACAGAGATATAAGTGGAGGAGTCCTAGCTCACCCAGGCATTGGCCTTTGTGAACTATGGTGGAGTAGTCATTTCCAAAGGCATCACCGTCACCGTCTGCTCAAACTTGACTCATTCCACAGATGGAGAAACTGAGACATAGCCTCTTGGTGAGAACCTTCCCAGTACAAGCCAGGGCTTTACACGCATAGTCTCATAGAAACCTCATAACAGCCCAGTGAGGTGGGAAATATTATCCCAGCTTAATTCACGAGGAAACTGAGGCACAGAGAAGTTATGGAAGTTGCCTAAGAAATTAGAACGTACTGGAGATGGGATTCAAACACAGGCAATGTGCGTCCAGAGCCTAGTTCTGACGCCGAACCTCACTACCTTCCTGGCATGAATTATGTCCCTGAGACTTCACAGCGCACTCAGGCCTGGACTCAAGTCTCCTCGTGGTCACCTGCACACACCTGTCGCGATGAGGCTCCCATGTGTCACGAATTCACCCCTGAATGTCACAGGGTGGCTGTGAGGGTTAAATAAGCAACATATGCAAAGTACTCAGCACAGTGCCCAGCAAGATACCTAGCATTTAGCAGGAACTCGATGGGTATTTTTAAAGGAAAGGAAAACATTCTACTTGTGCTAAAGTGCAGCCCCATCCTCTTGAAAGACAGGCCCAGGCCCAAGGGGAGGGTATAAGAGGATTCCCCACGATTCCCCAGTGAGGGCCAGCAGAATACACCCTACTCCAAACAATTTACCTGACTTTTAATAAATGCTTTGGAATGATTTGACTTGTTTTTAAACAGACATGTTTAATTTCATCTCCATATAGGTCCATTGGAGCTGGTATTTTACAAAACCTTTAAACAGGGGCTCTTACAGTACCCTAAAACTCCAGCCAGCGAAGCACCACAGTGCAGCCAAGTAATTTCCCACCGGGCCCAACCCTGGGGTATCCAGAGCAGGGCCCTGAGCAGAGAGCAAGGCTCCTTCCCGGCCCATCTGAGAGGCATAACCTTTGAGAGGCAGAGAGCAGTCCTTGGGGAGTAGAAAGAGAGGTTCTCCCACTCCACTGTAAGTTCCTGACTGAGAGCCTGGTGGCTCGATGAACTCATGCCACCAAAGTGGTCCTCCGGGACCGAGAGGCAGAGAGAAAGAGGAAAAGCCAGACCTCCAGGGTCCATGCCCAAGAGCAGAGCAAAGGCCAGGCATGGAATGGCTCTCATGTGCCGGAGTCCCTGACTTGCAGAAAAGCTGAGCGTCTTCCCCACCAACATGGCAAGATGAAGAGGCCCATTTCCTCCCATTTGAAGGCTCTTGTGATGATGAGATCCCAATTAAATCGGCACATCCTCCCTCCCCTTCATCCTCCTCCTTCCCTGCAGCCCCACTCGGGGCTCCGCTCCCTTCTAGACATGGTCCTCCTGCACCTGCCTCAGTATCTCCTGGAAAGGTCTTTCAGGGGCTGAACCCGCAGGGCCCAGCGGCGGAAGGCACAAAAGGCCACCAGCCTGACTCCCCTACCACGAGGACACTTGGGGACTGTCCCCGTATGCAAAACAGCAGGCGCCTGAATTCATAATTGGACGTTCCAAAATGTAATTATGAAAGATGAAATGCTCCTCTCAATGAGAAGGCTGTAAATAGAATAATTAATTTTGTGTTTGCTTGAACAATTCTGTATTATGGACCTTGCAGTGGAACTGAAATTAATTAAGTGCACCAGGATTTATGGAGGAGGTGAGGAGAGAGGGAAAGAAAGAATTAATCCGAAGTAAAAGATAGATGAGTTTGGGAGTGTAATGACGTGTTAGCCTGGGGTATTCTTCTAACAAATTCACCAGGCACATTCTGGGTACAAAAGGCAGCACATTGACAGAATTATCTCAACCGATACGGCTGCTGGTCAAAAAGCCAGAGAGCGGAAGGAAGGAGGATGGATTGGATCAGGGCAACTAAAATCGGGGACTATTTTTGAGCTGGCCAGAAGGGGGCATTACCAGAGGGGGGAAGGAGCAGGCAGAGCAAGAGCCACCACCCCCTAACAATGCAGGGTACAGCAGAAAGGTCCCTGGGAGACACCCTCTGCACCCAGGAGGAGCAGGGTGCACAGACTAACCAAAGGGGAAGGTCCCCAGCACTCCTGGGGCACAGGTATGTTTGTTCCTGCCCAGGCTGCATGGAGGGGACGCACATAAGTTATTCAGCATTCTGCCTAGAGTGAGTTGTTGCCATACAAGGTGGGGCAAAAGTAGGTTTACCATTGTGTGTGAAATGCAGAGTTTATTCTTGTATTATTATTTATTAATTATTGTATAATTTTCCATATGGACAACGGTAAACCTACTTTTGCCCCACACTCGATGTGTCCCTTCCACCTGGCCATAAATTCCCTAAAGGCTGCACCTCAGTGCCCACCTAGGTACATGAATGAATGAAGAATGAATTTGCCCACTGAGCTTAGTGATGAGGCTGAATTCCTTCAACGAGGCATGGCAGATTAAGAAGCGCTTTGACTGTTGATTAATGAATTGATTGGTCTTCAAAATGCCACCTGTGTGTCAAGCCACAAGGTATGGGGCAGTTTTGTTTTCTAATTACTTTTTAGAAGCCCTGGGTTGCTCAGGGGTGAAGGAAGGTGGAAGGGGGTCGGTCACCTAGCTCCTGGGCTGGCCCTGTGGCAGATGGCACTTTCCGAAAGTAGCTCCAGTAACAGATCCAGTCCCCCATGCACTTTCAGTTTTTCTTCCTCACCCCGCTGAACCCAGAAGGAGGAGGGAAGCTACTTGACTCCCTGAGCCAGTTCATAAAAGGCAACGTGGCTTCTGCCTACCTCTTGCTCTCTTTGGGTGTCTGTCGTTTGAACCCACCCTCCATGCTGTGGGAAAGCCCAGATTAGCTCACACGGGGAGACTCTTCAGGGAGGAACTGAGGGCCCAACCAAAAGCCAGCACCTGCCGACTGTGAGTGATCAGCCCTTCGGAGTCCAGCCCCAGCCTTCAAGCCTTCCAACGGACGCCATGGAGCAGGAACAGCCCATCCCCACTGCGCCCTGTCCGGATTCCTGACTCCCCAAAACCGCGAGACACAGTATATGGTTATTGAGTTCAAACCACTAAGTTTGGGGGTGAGTTGTTACAGAGCAGCAGATTTAACTAGGACAGGCCCCCACTTAACCAGAGTGGCACCCTCTTTTCATCTGCTCTTCATATCAGGATCTCACATCTTTTTTTTTTTCTTTTTTTAAGTAAAAGGAGGGTCTGTGGCTGCAAAGGTTTGAAAACACCCTGGTCTAAGAGGGGGGGAGTACACACACACCCAAGCTAGTGGGGAGTCACACATACCTGGGTTGAATCCCAGCACTGAGCTTTCTGGCTGAGTGACCTGGCACTGTTCATGTCACTTCCTTCTCTTCATAGGTGACGGGGAGATTCGGAGATTGTTGGCTGGACTGCAGGACAACTGCGAAAGCACCCAGCCCTGAAGCCAGCAAAGTGCTGCAATGCAGAGTGGGGCTCCAGAGTCCGACAGCCCTGGGTTCAAATCCCAGCTCTGGGCTTTCTGGCTCTGTAATCATACACAACTCACTTCTCTGGACCTCAGTTTGCCCTCTGCGAAATGGGACAGTAACTGCACCTAGTTCCTGGCACAAAGCAGGTGATGTGTACACATCGAGTGCTCAGTAAACAAGAGCCTGTCGTTGGATTGATGCTCATCAACTCAAGCCCCCTCAACTTCCCTCCAGCAGCCCAAACTTGTTAAACTCCCACCAGCACCAAAGCACCACTAGTGCCTTTCTCTGAACAGCCAGATGAGAGTCACTCAGCCATGGTCCCAGGAAGCCTGCATATCCCTGACCCCATGTGTGGGACAGAGCAGCATAGGCAGGTGCGGGTAGCAGACACCTGGCCCCACTCCAGTATTTCTCCTCCGCAGACAGTAAAATGGCAAACAGGAATTCGGGTGCATCTACTCCAAGTGTGCCCAAATGTTGTTTGTTGGGCCACAGCCTCACAGCTCACGAACTAGGTGATCTCGTGGTGGCCCAGACCAGCCAGGCAGAGGGGGTCCCTGGCGTGGGTCTGCATGTAAACTGCAGCGAGGTGCCAAACCTCCAGGGACATTCTTCCCATCCTGGCACCCTGGCACCAGGTGACCATCCCTGTTGCAGGCTCCTGCCCCCCAGGGTAGTATTAAGCAGGCATTTAGATACCTGGCATGGAAAAGGGTGATGGATGGCTTTATTAACCCGCTGAGGCGAAGCTGCTGACAGTGAAGGACTCCCCTGTCAGGGGAAGCGTCCCTCGCCTGCACACCCCCTCTGCAGCCTGCCTGACAGCCTGAGTCCCTGACAGATGGGCAGCTCCTACAGGAATGGAGAGCCGTGTCCCAGCATCCCTCCGAATGCAGAGCTGAGTACCACCAAGTCACCTGGCCCTGAAGACCAGTAGCTGCCATCATCTTCCATCCTTACTGTCTTTATTGCACCCTTCAGAAGGCAGCATTCACCTAGTTTTCCATATGGGAGACGCCCCCTGGAGGTGTGCAAGGCAGCAGCCCGGCAGGCATTTGCAGAAGGCGTCCTCCAGCCTAACTATGCCAAACTCTTCATGTGCACTCTTCCACTGACTTCTCCCAACGAGCTTTGGGGAAAAGGTAAATACTATGTTGAGTACCCATTTTGTAGATGAGGAAAATCAGGGTCAGAGAGGCAAACTGACTGGCCATGGTCAAACAGTGGGATTAGATCCCAGGTCCATTCAACTTCTGAGTCCCTCCCTGTCCCTGACACTATGCAGAAAGGACCCTTCTTAGGGTTGTTTCCATGGCCCCTGCAACCTCCTCCCCACTCTGGTCCTCCTTCTCACTCCCATACTGTCACATACGAGATAAGACACGTAGATAGCACACCTCTCTGAGGCTGAGGCCAGAGAGGATAAATCAAGAGTGAGGAAGGTCCTGCCACTCTTATTGTTTCAGAGGCCCCCAGGAACCCCTCCAGCCTCTGTGACCCCCTCCCATTGCCCCAGACACAACCTCCTCTGTGGCAACCTCAGGATCTGAGGGGACTTACATCTCCCCCTCCCCGGTGACACCTCTCACAGCCCTGCTCCTGTGGCAGCCCCAGCTTCCTCATGCACCCGCACACATGCACACATGCACACACACACATGCACACAAACCAGAGAGTAGTTTTGCTGTAAAACCAAGCTCTGTCAACCCTCAGGCACAGCTGGAGCCCCAGCTCAAAGCCCAAACCCTTCCACCAACCCAGCATCCTTCAAAAACTTGGCCTGCCCTCCTTTTCAGCCCCAACTCCTGACCTCGCGCTCCAACCACACTGACCCTCGGGCCACTTCCTATACACATGTGGGCCATGCTCCATTGAACACCAGCAAACCTGTCCATCATTCTAACCCAGCCCCTCTCCAGGACCCCCAGGATCCCCACCCACCAAGGCGACTGCTCCCGCTGCAGGACCCCATATTTCATTTTGCACTTCCCTTCATCACACCCCTCAACACTCATGGTCACTTATTCATGTGAACTCAATTCCCTTCTCTGTGAGTCCTTCAAGGATGAGGACAGTGTCTTGTTCTCCATCCACCTCCCAGACTCAGCTCAGCTCATACTAGATCTAGCTCAATAAACTAGAGCTCTTGTGATTGGCCAGTATGACTATTGTTTCAAATAAAGCCTCTGTTCCAGGCAGGGCAGCTCCAGAGCAAGCTTGGGCTGGCCTCTGCTTCGCCCCCTGCCCCCCCACCTCCCATTACCACCCCCCACCCCACCCCCGTCCCCCATCAAACTCATTTCAGCCAAAGCCTTCCTCACCGGCTGTCAGCCATGCTGCCTGCTTCTAGTTTCTTGATTCTGTCCAGTTCACACCCATCTCAGGGCTCCGAGAACACACACTGCCAGCCTGGAATGTTCTTCCTTCCTCTTCACTGGGCCACCTCCTACTCACCCTGCATAGCTCAGCTGAAATATCACCTCCTCAGAGGGGCCTCCTTGACCAGTGGATTTCGATCAAGTGCCCTAGTCCACATAATCAGGATATGCTGCAATAGATTGATTGCACTAATGCTTCCCCCTTTCTCCCTTCATCCACAGCCTTTGCCTATGTCTTCCATGGGCAGCCTTCCTCATGAAAGAAGTGGAACCTATTTCCCCACCACTAAAATGTAGTCTGGGCTTGAGACTTGCTTTGGCCAAGAGAATGAAGCAGAAGTAATGGTATCCTGGTACCAAGTCTAGGCCTGAAGGGGCACTGTGTATTTTCATTTATCCTCTTGTTCATCTACCTTCATCATGAGAATGTGCCCCGGCTGGAGAGGAGCTATGTAAACCGCAAAGAACCACCCTGGTCGTCTCAACAGAAGCTGCCCAGGTCAGCCAACCCACAGCCAACCACCAGGCATATGAGTGACCGAGCCAGGACCAGCCTTAAAGGGCTGTTTCTGAAGACTCAGGAGCTAAATAAATACTCATTGTTTTAGGATACCACGTTTTGAGATGGTTCGTTATACAGAATTTTGTGACAATATAGAAATGATACATGTCCAAAATTACCCTTCCTACCAGGTCACAGTTGTGATTATTTACTTATAAGTGTTTTTCTTCCTTAGACTATAAGCTTCATAATGTAAAAACACCATGTCTGCCTTTTACAGTACTGAATTCCTGGGCCGGACACAGTGCCTGGCGCTACGGAGGGGCTCAGACAAGTTCATCAGGTGAATGAATTGATCCAGTGGCGGAACGGATGAATAAGCGCCTGCAGCCCATCGCGCCTCCTGCGGCCCCTTCCTCCCACTCCCCTAGCAGGCGGGCCAGGGCTGTCCTCCACAGCAATTCCCAGCACAGGGATTGAGTCGGAACAGCTGATACTTCACCCTTGAGCCCATCAGCTCTGAGGACCTGAGACCCTGTGAGCCCAGGAGAGTCTCTGACCCGAGCTTTTGTGATTCTGGAAGTTGCATCCATCTGTGAGGGCTCCCTGCCACCTCTCGCCTTAGCCTCGGCAGCCACCCCTTCTACCAGCTCCTGCCAGTGCAGGGAGGGGAGCTCAAACAGCACAGGCTTCCTGCCCTTCAGCCATCAACCAGGGGCAGGTGGGAGGAGAGCACTCCTTCCTTCGCATCCTCCCAGAGCTGGTGCGGAGGGCACCCCTCTCGGGAAGGCCTCTGCAGCACCCACTCCTACCTTCTCCCCAAGGTTAGCCCCTCCCTTCCTCCCACTCCTGCTAAGAAGCTGGTCTTCACAAACCAAACCATCCTCTTTTCCTTCCAGATCAAGGTAGAGAAGAGAAGAGCAGTTTTTTGCAATGTTTGGAGATCTTAGGGCACCTCTTTCCACTGGTGTCCCCTGTAGCCACTCCCCTCCCCGCGCTCTTTGGCTGTAGTTTTAAGTCCTTTGTACACGTTATTCTGCAAAGAGACTGACACAATATTGCTTCCCTGCCACGATCAAGCAGGGATCAACATAGAAAATAACCATCTTATTTATTCTATTTATTCATTTATTTATGAACATATTCAACAAAAATTGCATTAAGTACCCACTATGTGCCAAGCCCTAGGGATACAATGGCATATGAGGAAAACACAGGCCATTCAGTGGAAGAGGCAGGCAATGAGTGAACACGTGATTTTAAAAGAAAATATCAGATAACAAAAGAATTAAATGTAAGTAAGGTAACATAATGGAGAATGGCTGTGGCCAGCTGCAGAGAGAACAACAGATCCGTGGCCCACTTGGAAAGTCTGGTTGGCAGAATTATCTCCAGAAGCCAAAGAAGTAGCTGAGTTTGTCAACGACCCAAGAACTAAATGATTCTTTCGCTCAACATATATTTACACAATACCTACCATGTGCCTGGCTGCTATAAAGTGACAACATTAAAAATTGACCTACACTTAGTAAGTTATATAATGTATATAACTGGGTTGTACCCCTGAAACTCATATAATATTGTATGTCAACTGTAATTGAAAAAGAAAAAGTTATTTAAAGTAAAAAAGAAAGGGACCTATCTTCAGCAGCAAATGAGGAAGGAAAGAATAAAGTAAAGGAAGACTAGAATTTATGGAGGACTTATTACGTGCCAGACAGGAGCTGTGCGGTTTCATGCATATTTTTTCACTTGATCCTCATAGCACAGCAGGGAGGTAGTAACCAAGGTCATTGCCACTTTCCTGCCGCTCAGGGAGTAGCCCCCACACACTGCTAGAAAATGGTACAGGTGAAATTCAGTCCTATGCTGTTGTGGTCCTTCTCCCCATATCATGCTGCTTCCTCGGTCTCTTTTTAACTGAACGAAATAATCAGAATTTACATCTTTATTTTTATAAGAATGTGAGAACTTGATTTCAAGAAGAACTTATTGACAATAATCAAAGAGGTGATTGCTTTGAAGAGTGTAAGGAGCTCTCCATCACCCAGCCAAAACCCACTCCATGCAGCCTCCTCTTCCCTCCTCAATATCTAGTCCTCAGGTGCGACCAGTCTAGACTCCTTGCCACATGTCCCTCATCAATGAGCCAAGGTCCATCATCTATGTGGCATCTGACTGAGACTTTGGAGCAGATAGTTTTTATGCAATAATTCTTGCCATAAGGAAAGCATGATTAAAATATCTTACACAAAATGCATTAATTCCCAGGCAAAGATAAAAATTCCATTTGACTCAAATAGATTTTCCATGGCGAGTTAGTGCTGCATGGAGGGTAATGGATGGGGGAGGGAGAGGTGGCCCGCTCATAAATCAAAGGGGAGATGGGAAGGGGGAAAGGAGTTGATGGAGGGGAAGAGGCACTGGTGGGATCTCAACCTGTGCGAGTGATGCTTCCACCCCTTCCCCCAGTTCTTAATGATCTCATCAGGGGTCCAAGATCGATTCCCAGCCTTGTTCATCTATCCCCTTCTGCATTCATTATTTTAATAGCACCCACATAGGCCATTCAACATTCGCATTAGACAAGCATTAACGGGGAGTTTGTTTGGGAAGCTCAGGAATCAAGGAGAAGCAGGCATCCACGGTTGGGGCCCGAACAGTTGGAAAGGAAGCAAATGTGAAGACTGGAGAAATATGGGGGAAGAAAATGACAACCAAAGGTTCTGTCCAAATTCGACCAATGTGACTGAGTTTTCCCTTCTCTCTATGTGGCTCCTCCAGCCCCCAGACCTCTTCTTAGTAAACCAATGAGCATAAAACTGAGGTATGCGGGTTTGAATGAAAGAAGTCCAGATGTTTGTGCTGGATCAAAAAGACTGTCATTCTAATTCATCCTGCAAACATGTCCCAGGTGCTCATCTGAGCCAATCACAGTGCGAAGTTTGAGGGGTGCCGTGTAAACAAGACCAGGCCCACTACCCGTAAGGAGCTCCAGTCTAGATAAATGCAGAAGCAGTTTCAGTTCCGGGCAGCAAATGTTATGCTAGAAATAAGCAAGGGAAGACATGGCCAGGGGCTCCCAAGAGCAGTGGTTCTTGAGATGAAACTTAAAGGTAAATAGCAATTTTTTTTTGCGCCCACCGGGGTAGATACACTTTCCTGGCAGAGAGACTGGCAGATGGAAAGGTCTGGAACAGGAGACAAGCTGGTGTGTTTGGGAACCGCCGGCCCTTGGGAACCCTGGAAGACACAAAACCGACAAGGGGAGGCTGCAGAAGTTTGCCAGAGACTCGTGTGCCAGGCTGTGCAGCGAGGCTCCACCCTGTAGGTGGAAAAGTGCTTTCAGCAGATTAGAAACATAAAAGTAGAATTGCATGTTGAGAAGTCTTTGTGCAAAACAGATCGAAGGAAAGAGATTCAGGACAGGAGGCCGTTTAGGACACAGGACACTTGTAACAGTCATTTTGGGAGAGGATGAGGCCTGAGCTAGGGTAGTGGCTTCAAGGTTAGAGTGGAGAGGTGAAGTCCAGGGCCCACCAGGGAGACCCAAGGGTCAGGTCCTACCTGAGGTGTGGCACCCCCCTCAGACCACATCCAGAGGATGAAAAGTAGAAGGGAAAGGGGTCCGAGAGACAGAGTCAGTGAACCTGGGTCTGGAAGCTGGGTCGAAGGAATGAGAGACTTACCAGACATTTGCAAAGCTCCAATGAGCTGGGGCCTTTGTTTGAATTCCCCCAAAAGCAGAATTTAAGACAAGACCTTAGATGCAAGTAGATGACTTGGGAGGCGACCCCGGAAACGAGGAATGGGGAGAGTAAGGTTTGTAAATTAGATGATACTACTGTATGATCCTAGTTATCTGATTTTGAAAATTCTACTGCAGTTACAGTTATATGAGAATTTCCTGGTTTGTAGGAAATACACACTGATATAGTAAAAGCAAAGGGAAATTTATGTCCACAACTGACAGGCAGACGGCTCAGAAAGAAACAGCTATCTGTACACACACACGATAAAGTGAATGTAGTGAAATAGTAACTTCGAGGGAATCTGGGTAAAGGGTATACAGCGATTATTTGAATAATTTTTGTAGCTTTCCTGTAAACCTGAGATCATTTCAAATTTTTTTCCATTTTCAAAAATCACCTAATTCCATGGAGGTTTATCTGCCTCGGTTTTTAAACTGATAAAAACAGATACTACACTTGATGTTAGCTGAAAGGCCAAGAAGCAAGGCCTTGGTTTTTAAAAGAAGGATAAAAATTAAAACCAGCCGTGTCCGCTCAGTTGGTTGGAGCATCATCTCGCAGACGGAAAAGTCGCAGGTTCGATCTCTGGTCCGGGCACATCCCCAGGTTTCGGTTTCGATCCCCTGTCGGGCGTGTATGAGAAGGCAATCAATCCATGTTTCTCCCTCCTGTCAATGTCTCTCTCTCCCCCTCCTCTCTCTCCCCCAAACCCCCATTCATTCCTCTCTCTCTAAAAAAAGCAATGAAAAATGTCCTTGGGGAGGATTTAAATAAATAAAATAAAAATAAAAACCAAAAAAGTCCAGTCCGTTACAAAGAAATCGTTCCTATTAGCGCAGAAATGCTCTGAGGAGCTTATCAGAAAAGGGTCTGGTTCTGAGGGGTTTCTTAAGTATTTGGATATTTTCTTCTCCTCAGGGTCTTAAATTCCTTTGGCAGCTAAGCCTTGAGCATCAATGCCTGACCCATGTCCCTGCAGGGGCAGGAAACAGCTGTGGCCTGCCAGGCCTGGTCACCAGGAGATGGAATTTCAACCACCCTTTGCTGCCTGCCCCATGCCCCCTAAGTGTGGTTCAAGGGGATGCTCTTGCTGAAAATTTGGGGAATGCCAAGTTTAGAAAGGGGGCCAAAGGGGAGCTCTTGCTGGAGGGCTTTGGGGGTCAAGACCTGGGTTCCAGCCCTGACTCGATTTCTCTTGGCCTCATTGTCCCCACCTGTGACAGGAGGAATTATAATCCTTCTCCCACAGCCTTCATCGACTTGTTCACTAGCTCAACAGCATTTACTGAGGACCCTCTGTGAGCCAGATGCTGCTATCAGGAGTAGAGGAGTGAAGGAATCGAGAAGACGCAGCCACTCCCTCCTGGACCTTACTCACCGGTGGTGGGAGACCGACAGCAAGCAAGCAAGCAGGTCAGTAGGGAGATGCTTACAGGCTGTGGTAAGTGCTGTGGATGAAACAACGGCAGACTGTGACAAAGACTATGGGTGGCGCTCTACCTGGATATGTAGTCAGGGAAGGCTTCTCTGAGGAGGTGACACTTTACTGGGGCCTGCAGGCTGAGAGGTGCCAGCTGGGTGAAAAGGCATGCTTGAGATCATTAAAAATGACTCAGAAATAATCCTAAGATGATTAGTGCCCCTTCCTTCTACCTTTTCCTAAATGTGGGTAGCTCTTCAACTGAGGGGCAAGACCACTTTGTCAGAAGGTCAGCAGCCTCTGGGCAGGGTGGGCTGGGCCCTCCCCAGGAACCCTCTCACCTTCTACTCCTGCACGCACAGGAGCTGTGCCAGAATTAGGAGAGAAAGATGAGAAACTCCCTTACAGATGGCTGCAAGATAGCACCAGTTCCCAGTGGTGACCTTGGGGAGGATGCCAAGGGCATGGCTTTATTTGCGGACTTCCCACACCAGGGGCATGCATTCACAGTCTCACCTCAGGGTCCACCTTTGGCGGAGGGGGTAACAGAAGGCAGTGCTCAATGATCTTCAATAATCTAAATGGTGTTGTGAGCTACTAAACTGTGAGCTCCTTAAAAGCTGGGACAACTTGTACTTTAGCTCAGTGGTTCCCAACATTTTTGGCACCAGGGACGTTTCGTGGAAGACAATTTTTCCACGGATGGGGGACAGGGAACAGGAGGCAAAACTCAGGCGGTAATGTGAGCAAAGCTTCTGTCGCCCACCACTCACCTCCTGCTGTGCAGCCCTGCTCTTAACAGGCCCAGAGGTTGGGAAGCCTTGCTTTAGCTCGTTATTGTATCCCCAACATCTCAGAAAGGGCCTGGGACTGAGAAGATGCTCAATAAATGTTGAATGAGAGATGGACCTCACAGAACGAGGCAAGTCCCCACAAGGACAGACATGGGGCCCAACCCTTCTCAGGTGCGCGCTGGGGGGTGTTTGACACCTGGCCTAGGCATGAAGGAGGCCCCACCAGGGGACCAGAGTGAGGGGCACTGCCCACAGTCAGGAGGGCGAGGCAGACGGGCAGCACAGGGCTTGTTGGGCCGCTGCGGCCTTCACTTGGTTCTACTCTGCAGAGGGGCCCGGCTCCTCCGGGCACAGCTCCTCACACAGTGAGTGTGCAAGCAGGCGCAGCACAGGGGCTGTCCCAGTTAGTTCGGGAAAGGTACAAGAGCATGACAAATATATGTAATTTGAAAATTGGCCAGTCTTTTGCAATAATTTAGAGGCACTAGTTAGGAGCAATAGAAACCCCCCAATTACTGATGTTTAAGGCTGGCACTGTTGCTGGCTGAATATTTCATGCATAAATGAACTTCCACTAGGCCACCCGCTGCTTCTGATGAGGCTCTTGCGGGCTTTATTGCCCGGCGCCCAGCAGGGTCCCGCCAATGGGCCCCATGACAGATGATGCATCGGTTTGCGGCTTAAATAATGCAGTTGGGGACAGACTCAGTGCTGGTGTGCTTTATTTACATATCAATTGAGTGGCCACTCTGAATATGAAGAAATATGAGAGGGGAAGTCACTGGCACTGAATATTTCATGGCTGTGAGCCCCGCAGGAAGCAAACGTCCCCAGCCCAGAGCTAGGCCTGGCCACGTGTGCTCGGAAGAACCGGCATTAATAGTCTGGGAGACGAGGCAAGAACAATCTCCCAAGCCAGGAGGGGAGCCGCTAACTGGAATTGATGAGTCCCCTATCATCTGGACACAGCCCGTCACTGCTTTTTCAAGTCAGCAAAATATCTGCTTCCTGCCCCTACCTTCTGGTTCCTGGAAACTTCCACAGAGGAGGGAGTTTGTTCAAGCCATCACACAGACTTCCCAAGACATGTGGATGGAACAGAAGTGCTCAGAGGGTGGGAAATGGCCTGGTCCACTCAGGAAGGTCTTCACCCTTTCTGAAAATATGCTGGGAGATTTACCAGGAGGCCCAGACAGGCCCTTCTCTCTCTGAAATGCTCCTGGAAACTCCCACCCCCAGAGCCATTCACTGACCAATTCTCTTACGATTCTCCACTATGCACCAGGCTCCTCGCCTAGTGCTGCGGACGCAGTCTCTGTCTTCCTGGAGCTCGTCATGGTCAAGCGCAAAAGGTAGAAAACAAATGGGAAATCATATTGATCAGATACATTAGCTGTCTGTGACTAGTTAACAAATTATCCCTGAAATAGTCACTTCGTATGGATGGCAGTTTCTGGGGGTCAGGAATGTGGAAGTGGTTTAACTGAGTGTTTTTTGTTCACAATTTCTCATGCGGTTGCAGGGCAGGTGTGGGCCGGAGCTGCAGCCCTCTGAAGATTCCACTGGGGCTCAAGGATCTGATTCAAGGCGACGCCCTCAGGTGCGTGGAGAGGCCTCAGTTCCTCGCCACACTGACCTCGCCCTCAGGCTGCCTGGGCGCCCACAACACACGGCAGCTGGCTTTCCCCAGGGGGCGTGACCCAAGAGAGCAAGACGGAAGTGACAATGTCTTTTGTGGCCCACCCTCAAAGTTGCAAACCATCATTCCACTGTATTCTATCGGTCACACAGATAAACCCTGATACCATGTGGGAGGGCACTACCCAAAGGCGTGGACACCAAGAGGCAAGATCCGTGGAGGCCACCTTGGAGGACGGTTACCCCTTGTGGCAAGGGGAAGCATAAACAGGGACAGCTAGTCTGGTATAAGAGAATCCGGTGAGCCTTCCTCGGGGGAATGATATGTGAGTACAGACTTAAAAGACAAAGGTATCTCCTCAAAGAGGAAAAGGGAAGAACATTCAGCAGAGGGAACAACCTGTGCAATGGCCCAGAGCCAGAGGCATGGGGACCCCGGGGAACTAAAATACCCAGGTCAGTTGGGCTGGAGCTTAGAGAGGGCGTTGAACGCTGGCATCACCCTGAGGGCCTGGGGAGATTTTGAAGGGTTTGAGACTTCCCTATGGGTGCGGTGGGTTCCAACTCTGCTGCATTCAAGCAATGGTGGGTGAGTCTGGGTGGGTTTGAAAAGGTTCTCTGGAGACATGGGGAGAGAACCCTGAGTCAGCCCTGGGATATAGCATTTGCCAGAGGATTCAGTTTAGGGTTAGAGATCATTTAGAGTTAGAGTTAGAACTGGAGAACTGCATAGAAGTTCTGCCTCAAATGCAAGCCCCACCCTTCGACTCACGTGCTGGATATGTGATCCTGAGCAAGTCACTTATCCTCAGCAGGCCTCAGTTTTCTCATCTGTAAAGTAGGGATAATTATAACATGTGCTTCATAAGGTTGTTGTGGATGTTGATTGAGATAAGGTATCTGGCACATAGTATCTACTCAGTAAATTCTTGTGAATAAGGGCTTCACCTGTGCCAAAGGCCTTCTCTCTGGGACCTAGTCACCCCCACCTCTACCCATTCTGCAATGTCCTCCCTAACTTTTCAACACTACCTAATACTCTGTTCTTAAGAGTCTTACTACCAGGCTCCCCCACCAGATTAGAAGTCCCCAGGAGTGGGCAAAGCCAGACCAACACCCTCCATTTGGACTGACACTCGGCGAGGTGCTCAGCTAGGTGAGCTACTGACTCCATTATTCTCCTCATTCTGTCATTTTCCTTTACAGTAATCATCACAACTTATGGACTTTTAGTTAGTCATGCATTTGTGTGGGCTCTGTTGTTGTTGTTTTGCATTATTTGATACTTTGATTTTGCTGTTAGTGTACCCACCAGAATGAAAGCTCCATGATGAGGTCAGGGACAGCCTGCCTTGTTTCCCACTGTGGCTCCCATGCCAGCACCGCACTTGACAACAAAGCCTCACAGATAAAAGTGCAGAGCTGGGCCAGATTGCCTGGGTTTGACTTCCAGAACTGGTACACTCTAGACCAATGCCTTGGTTTTTCCTTCTGTAATATGGGGCCAATAATAACATCTATCTCATCAGGAGGATTAAACGACAGTATGTGCAAAACACTCCAGAAAAGTGCTGGGACACAGGAAATGCTACACAAGGGTCTTTTCTGTAGAGATGTAGATAGATATAGACAGAGCGAGGTTTAGCTGAGATAGTAGATGCTCAATAAATATTCGATGAATTAATAATGTGCTGAGTTGAAGAAAGAACAAAGTCCTAATTAGGGCAGAGCCTGAGATAGGGTTGAAGACCCTCACAAAGGCAAGGTTCTTGATCTGAACAAAGAAACCTGGAACTTGGAAACCTTGGAACTTGGTGGCAGTGGGGGAGGGATGGGGCTGGGGCCAAATCAGACCCTGGGTGGAACCCCACCCTCTGGGATTTCCAGCCCACATACAGTTAAACCATACATTATTGATTTGTCAAACGTATTTGCATATAAATAAGCGTGATCATTCACAGAGGCCCGAATGGTGCCACCTCCCCTCAGCGCCCTGATTACAGATGGATGGCCCTAGTTAGACACGAGCCAGGGACACTGCTACCCTTGCCGCAAAGTCTGCGGCTGATTTAAAACTACATTTATTGGAGCATGTAAGTGTGACAGCCTAGTGGTGAGTTTGGGATAATTAGTCTAAAAGACAAGATAAACGACTCCTAAAACTGGTATTGTGATGAAGATGACACCCCCCCCAACCCTCCCACCAGCTCAGCCCTGATGCCAAAAATACAGTCGATGATAATTAACTAGGAAATGTTAAGAGGCAGGATTATGTTCCGACTGCATTTTCCAAAGGACTTCAGAATTTTACACCCAAGTTGATTGTGTTCCCCTCCCCCTGGTGATTAGACTGGAGAGAGGGGCTCTCAGCCAGAAGCAGAAGCTGGGGGCTGGGGGGTGGCGGTGTGGATCAGACAGGCCCAGACAAGGTCTCCTAGGCCAGGCAAGCAGGTGGCTGCAGCCAGCCTTCCCCGAGCTTGAACGGAGACAGATCTGCAGGGGGACGCACACTGACCCAGGTAAATTATATCTGCCGTGTTAATTCATTCTGCGCGAGCGATCAGCCATGAGCTTAGAGGCAGGCATTGGCCACCTCTGATGATGGATCAAGGGACACTGCCGCTCAGCTACCCACAACGCTGGAGACTCCTCATCGTGGGAAACACACTGTCATTTTAATTGTCCTAAATTACACTTGAGGACTTACAGCCCAGTGGGGCCAGCCAGCAACTATCAAATGTTACCTTGAAGATCGGCTTGGCCTAAAGATGAACCCGTTGTCCCGGGGTTGGGGCCTCAGTCCTGGGCTGATGCAGAAGAGAGGGGCTCACCGCCTCTTGGTTTCTGCCATCCCTCCCCCTCATCCCAAGAAAGAGGTGAGGGCTGCCCTGTGACCTCTGACCCATCCTAGCTTCAGGTACAAAGACTTCTTTTCTGAGATTTAAGTCTTATGAACCCAGACAGAGGAAGGACCCTTTGGGATTTGTCTGAGGCCCTTGAAGAAGATTTCAAAAGGAAAGTCACCCAGCAGAACCTAGGGTCAGCAGACTCCCCCTACCTCAAGAAGTCTACATTCTAATCCCAGAAATTTTGCATGACAAAGAGGCCTTTGCAAATACAATTAAGGATGTAGAGAGGGGGAGATCATCCTGTATTATCCAGGTGGGCCCAGTGCAATCCCAAGGTCCTTATAAGAGGGAGGCAGAAGGGTAGGAAAGAGACTTGAAGATGTAACACTGTTGGCTTTAAAGACAGAGGTGGGGCCACAAGCCAAGGCAAGTGAGCAGCCTCGGAAAGCTGGAAAAGGCAAGGAAACCAATTCTCCCCCAGATCCTCCTGAAGCCCGGTTACACTCTGATATTAGCCCAGCAAAATCCATTCGGGACTTCGGACCTCCAGAGCTGTAAACTAAGAAATCTGTGTTGTTTTAAGCCACTAAGTGATTTTCACAGCAGCGATAGAAAACATATACAAGGTCCAAGCGTCCTCAGCCTGACCTCCCCACATCCTGGCTATGTGACTTTGGGTAAGTGACTGAACTCGCTCAGCCTCAATTTCCTCATCTCTAAAACAGGCGTGATAGAACCTAAGTCCTGGGGCTGTTGCGAACATTCAATGAGCAAGTGCATGAAAAGGGGTTTGCTCAGTGCCCAGGCCACAGTAAGGGCTCAGTAAACAGAACTTGTTGTGGCTGTGGCTGTTATCATTGTCCCTTGCTGCTCATCCTGAGAACTTGTCCGTGAGGATAAAATTGATAAGATGCATATCACCAAACTGAAGATTAATTTATTCATTAAATATTGATCATCTTTTGCATGCAAACTTTATGCCAGGTACTGGGCATAAAACAGAAAGGATAAAGAGATCCATCCCCTACCTTTAAGGAGTTATATGGTAGGGGAAATGAGCCAGATTACATAATTCAATTCTAGTATGTACTATAATTATATGTTATATTTGTATTGAATAATTCTCCAAACAAGTGCTAAGATTGAGAGCTACTGCAGAAATACAGAATGGAGAGATATGTCCCATCAGGGAGGTCAGGGAAGGCTTCCTGGAGGAAGCTGACCTCAGAAGTTTGAGTGTATTTGATCCTGTGGGACCAGAAGAGCATGGTCCCTTCTGAACTATGGGAGAAAGGACTCTCCCTATACCTCTGGGGTCATACTCAGGCTTCTGGGGTTTCCACAATGAGCTCAGTCTACATAAAAGGCACAGAGATGCCCACCATGGTGGGTCTTGGGCAAGTAGAGAGGATTGGCCAGAGGAAGCCCAAATAGGAGGTAGCATGATCAAGTGTGGCCTTGAGTTCTTTGGGGGTAAGTCTACCCCCTGGCGTACTGGGCCCCTATTTGACTCCAAATATCAGGCCAAACCTTGTACTTAGACCCTAAACCTGAGTGCACAGACTCCAGATGGAAGAAGTAGAGGCCATAGGCTAAGCCCAAATATCTGAGCCTGCATGGTCGTCTTGGGGTAGAGCTGCCCTCCAGCCCATCCCTGGAGTCAACTGCCTTCAAGGAATTTATGTCAAGAGAGTGCCCAGTTTTGGAAGTATCCTCAATCTCCTAATATGATTTTGTCCCTTGGAAATTAAAAATCCCATGTATTCCTTTCATAACACAAACTATAAGTAAAACTTGATGTAAATGTCCCGACCAATGAAGATGTTCCGAAGACAGTAACACTCATAAGGAAGAAGAGGGCATAGTCCCTCAAGGATGTCTCATCATCTCTGAGCTAGGAGGAAGGGAGTAGGAGACTTGCATGTCTATGAAAGAGGCATGGGTTTAAAATCATTGTGTAGCTTTTCTATGTAACCTTTCAAGTAGCTTGTACTTGCCAGACCCTTGTATTAGCAAGCTAGTGCTGTGCAAAAAACACCCGCAAACCCTCAGAGCAGACTACACAGGGGTGGACAAAAGTAGGTTTACAGTATGAGTATGTGAAACAAAAGTATATTCTTGTATTATTTATGTATTAATTATTATTAATTTATATTATTTTATTATTATTATTGCCTTTATTTTGTATCCTCACTTACAATTTATTTTTTAGTTATTGATAGCTAGTAATTAACCTACTTTGCCCATTCCTGTAATGACCATTTATAGTTCACCTATGGGTCTGCAGATCGTCTCGCATCTGGTTGCTCTAGGCTGTGCAGTTGCCTGAGCTGGGATCCAGGCAGAGGCTGAATTGTGCTGACATTCCAGTGACCAAAGCCAGCCACATAGCCAAGCCCAAAGTCAAGTAACCAAGAAGTGTATTCCACCCTTCATGCATCTGAACTTAAACAGATGGCCAAGTCCAATTCAAGGGAGCAGATAAGCATACTCCTCCCATGGACATGCCAGACCACCATGAAATCCATCGTATATCCTAAAACCCTGTCTGGGGACAGGGAGTGTTCCTCTCTCCTTGGGATAAAGAGGAAGGTCCAGGGATCTCCCTTCACTCCATGCGTGAGTCCCGGCCTCCGGACTCCATTCTGTACGTACACTAGCCTTTCTGCACACCGCCCTATGCCCACGGGGACTCAGGTTGGCCATGTCGCTGCTCAGTACTTGTTTCCAGGCTTAGATAGCCGCTGCATGAAATTCTAGGTCTGATCTGGGCTTCCAGACACAGAGTAGATATGCAAGAATCATTTAGTGAGTGAATAAGTGAATGAATGAATCCCCAGCCCACCCCCGTGGACACCATGCATTGTCTATTGGACAGCCTCTACCTAAGCTGAACCCCACCTTCATTCCTTGTCCAGGGGTGCCAGAGCATACTCCAGAACCCACCCACCCAAACAATAGCTGCACAAACTCCAGACACCCTTTCTCAGCTTCCCCTACACCGGCCATGCCGTTAGCAGAAATTCCAAAACAGCTTACAATATGTGGAGGTGGGAGAGACCACATCCCCAAAATGCTTCACAGAAAAGCAAATATTGTGACAAGTGGAAACATGGAGCATTTATCTGCACTTTTAGTAGCTGCTCATATGTTCACATTAAAACGATTGAAAATAGATCATTAGAAATCTGTTTCAAAGTGCAGAAACATGTAAAAATTTTTATCCAGTCACGGATGGAAATAAAAGCAAATAAGTGTGAGTCACGTGGAAAAATAAATAAATACTATGGAACCTCGGTTCTCAAACTTAATTCATCCTGGAAGGCTATTCAAGAAGCAATTTGCTTGAAAAGTGAATTTCCTTTGCGTGTCACCTAACAGACACGTGACTGATCGTACAGGTATCAGTATGAAGGGTTTTTGGGTTGAGAACCAAAGTTTTATTCAACAACCAAGACATTTTTCCCCATGAACAACGCGGTTGAGAACCGAATTCTTTGAGATGGGAGATGCTCAAGAACCGAGGCTTGACTATTAAAGGAAGCAAACTCCACCGTGATGCAGGTCCCAGCTGACCGTGACTAGAACTCATGTCAGGGCGCACACATGTCCCACGTGCCCCCACATACAATCCAAAGGGTCTGGGCTGAGCCTGCAGCCTTTCCAATATGCCCGATTTGAAGAAAACTCCCCAGTTTTCTGTGGGAGAGGAGTTGGGGAACAAACACTGAGTGACTCTTTGGTGAGAAGCCCTCTGCATGAGGCTTGAGACCCAGATGAACGGGGTGCGGGTCCAGCCTTGAAGTCGAGCAGGAGAGACCCACAGCACGGGGTGCCAGGCGGGGAAGACACACTAAACTGTACGTGTCTGCAACCTCCCCGGCCAGACTGCTAAAGAGAAGCTGATGTTTCACCATCTGACCCTCCTCCTCCCTTATTCCAGGGAGATCCTGAGTCTACCAGTAATTTTCTTGGGACTTTTTTTTAACTCTCCTTTGGGGAAAATGTATGGAAAACCCACTTAGGAGGAAAGAAGGACATGAGAGAGGAGAGGAGTAACCAAGAAATTAAGAGTCATGAGTGGTTTGGTTTGGAAACAATTGCAGTAGGGAGGGAATTATGAGTGCTGTGTGGGAGGAGGGAGAAGTTGAAAGCTGGAGGAGCAAGGAAAGAGAATTCTAAGTGTTTCTGCAAATTATGATTCGGGTCCTCTCTGACATTCTTTAAGACGTACCAATAAAGGATTTGAAGTGCTTGATGTTCCTTCGATTGTGCAATTCTTTGAGTGCAACTCCATGTCAGACTGGACCACGAGGACCTTGGTTCTGCTTGGTTAATGAGTAAATACACATGGAGCACACACTGTGTTCCCACAGAGGGTGAGCAGCACTTTGAGAATATAGAGAGGAGCCTCCCGGAAGAGGAAGCCAGGCTTCCCAGAGGCTGTCACGTGAGTTGGATCCAGGACAACAAATGTTCACCTTACATGCATGAATTGCAAGGACGTATCTGGTGGAGGAAGTAATCTCTGCAAAGATACAGTGTGTCCCAGGGAAACTCGAGAAGTCTAGTGGGGTGAAGAAGAAGGCAAGAGCTCAACAGGTAGACAGGAGCCACGTGGTGAAAGACTCAGGGGTCGTTAGGAGAAGCTCAGCCTCTATCCTGCGGTCAACAGACAGAGGCACATCTGTGATGTCACATTCACTCAACCTTCTTGCCAGGAAGGATGCAGCCCCTAAAACCTGCTTCTTCTGGACTCCATCCCCAGGACAGTGACCAGGGAACAGAATCAGACCTCCAGCTGGCTCCAGAGGTTACAAAGGCACTCGTAAGAACTGCACAGTTCCCAAAGAAAAGAAACACACACTCCAGAAAACTAAAAAAAAAAAAATTGTCATCATCTGAATTCATGTGCAGGGAACATATTTGTTTTCAATGAGCATGTTTTTCAAACTTGTTTAAATGGAAATGGACTTGATTTCAATGGCAATGCAGTCTTGGTGGCAATCTGATGTTTTATTTTATTGTTTGCAATTAGTGACAAGTGAGAAAAATATCCAAATTGCACCACATCACACGGGGTGTGTGTTAGACGAGTGCTTAGCTCTGATGAGAGGATGGGGGTTGAGGAATGCAGCCACAAAGAACTTGAATGCCAGAAAGAAGATTAAAGACATGACATCTTCAAGCTCTTAACAAGAGCAGGGGTGTTAAAGTCAAGAAGTACAGCTGACTACTGGGATGTAGAGGAAACCAGTAAAGGAAATTCCCTTCAAGGACAGGGCAAGCTGAGGGTCTAGGAAGCCCAGCCAGACACTGAGCAGGAGCAGCTTTGGGCAGACACTCCGATGGCCACAGAGAGGCCTCCGACTTCTCTGCTCACCAGCAGTGAGTGGTAAAGAGCCAGTGGCCCTGGTCCAGGATTGCGTAGGACAGAGTTTTCAGCCTCAACACTATTGACGTTTTGAGTTGATACTGTTTGGGTTGGACAATGCATAGGACATCACGGAAGGATATTTAGCAGCATCCTTGGCCTCCACCCACTAGATGCCTGTAGCACTCCCCTCCAGTCACAACAATCACAGACGTCTACAGACATTGACAAATGTTCCATGGAGACAAATTGACCTCAGTGGAGGAGCCCCCGCCCCCTTGGCCTAGATTTGGATTACCAGTTCTGAATCTTGGTTAAGCTGGGAGAAGGGTACAGTATTTAGACAGTAAGGTGTGACGGCTTAGAAATGCTCATTCTGAAGAATCCCAAGGTCCTCAGCTTTCTTCCACAAAGCCCGCAGCTGCCCTCTTGTAACAGCCCCTGTGGTGGTGGTTGTGGGGGGCACAGAGTCCCTTAGACTTGATTTTTGGGGGACTTCATAAAAGACTGAAGAAGAACTGATCAGGCGGCATAGAATAATGGGTTGAGGGTGGAGTTAGAGCTCCATGGAGCTGGGTTTGCGCTGAGGCTCCTTATTTGTCACATGTGGCCTATCCTTCACCGACTCTGTCACATGGGCCGCTGCTTTCTTACCATTCTCAAGACACGGTGTTCTGCTGGAAGCTCCTCATACATCTCACACTCAACTTCAGGACCTTTGCACATGCTGTTACCTCTGCCTAGAACATTCTACACACACACACAGTTTGCTCATTCACCCTGCTCCTTCTCCAGGTCTCAGGTTAAATGGTGCCTCCTCACAGACGTTTTCACGGACCCTCTGGACTTTTAAGTTCCAGTGGTGGACAATGTGCAGCACCCTGTACTATGCACATTAAATAAATATGGAGGGTGGGGGACTGAGGGAAATGTGGAGAAAGAGGAAAGCAAGTAAGCCTGACAGAGCATGGCCAAAAAAGAAAGAGACAAAGAAAGAGGGAGAGAAAGAACCCTTTGATAAATTTCTTAAAGTAGAGATTACAAAACAAGTCAATGATAACACTAAGATTTTTCTCACCCTCTACCATTTGTGTATGTTCACAATTGCATTCCTTCTGATATGCGAGTAGATTTGCACAGCCTTGCAGACATAGCTGAGGAATAGCTCCTGCCTAATCACATTTCATGTTTACACCAGCCCCAAGTGATAAGGGCCATTGTCTTCCTATTTTATAGGTGGAGAAGCTGAGGCTTAGAAAATGTGTGCAATGTGCCCAGAGCCCAGTCAGAATTTGAATACAGGCACATGAGGCTCCAGAGCCTGTGCTCCTGGACACCCAGCAGGGAACCGGCCCGGTGCTGGCCGGGGCACCATGTGATGTTCCATAAATGTTTACGGAGCGAATGGGACCGGAGGTGGGGTTCACTTCAGGGAAATTTTCCTCCAGTCCTGCATACAGCGGAGCTCAATCCTGCTGCCCCATCTGACCACCACCACCCCGCCCCCGCTCACTTATCACCGTGTAATTGAAATAATGCTTATCGACAGAGACTCACAAACAACTGCTCAATTTTCCTCAAAATTCAATTAAACTTCGTTTATTCTGGGGATCGATCCAATTAAAAGAAGGAAAATTTCAGATGGTCTGAGCAACACCATCCATCTTCAAACACAGTGTCTACCCCAGTGATGTAATAATTCGCCCAATCAATGCTTTAAAAGCATTTAGCAGTCTTGATAATGAACTTTTGTCAAAACAGCCTTGCAGAGCAATAAGTGCCTGCAGATTAATATGAAGTCATAAAGGGCTAATGCCTTGGGAAGGGGGTTGAATCAGGAGGAGCCGTAGCCTGGAGCTACGCCTTCTCAAAACTAGGCACGAGCAATGTTTTCAAGACCCAGAAAATGCCAAATGCACTCCCTCATTTCTCCCTGTCTGCAGGTTCCTCTCCTTCATATAGTCTCAGGTTGCCAAACTCCACCAGCCAGGGACCTGGATGCCCAGGACCCAGATGATCACACGCAGGGCATTTGGGGGCAGCCACCCTGTTGGAGAAAAATGTCCAAGGGTAAAGTAGGCTCTGCTTGGAAAGGCTTCCACTTGATCATCTCTGAAATCTCTAGTTTCAAACATTGTCTTTGAGCTGCAAGAAAGCCCCTTTCTCCTTACAATCTCCTCTTTTTTTTGGGGGGGTGCGTGGGGGGAAGAGGTATTCAACTTACTAACCAAGTGGCCTGAAGTAAGTTGCTCAAGATCCCTGAGCTTTAGTTTCTTTGCCAGTATAATGGGGGTACAGCATTTATTGCAGCTCAGAGGAAAGAGGCTGGGTTGGATTTCTAGGTGCTAAGGATGCAAAGAGTAGTAAGACCTGGCTTTATCTTTAAAGAGCTCAGAGGCACGAGGGAGAGACAGGCGCAAGCAGCCACAGTGCAAGGAGCTAATGCCGTAGGGGATGTCTCAACACGACACTGGAAACAGAGCCTGAAGGATCAGAGGGGGTTTACGGAGGCGGTGAGCCTTGAGCTGAATCTTGACCAAAAAGCAGGTATATGCCAGGTGGAAAAGAGAAAGGGGGTGATTTCTGGGCTGAGAGGACTGCAAGTTTAGAGCCATGGAGGTGTGACAAGGAATGGCACATGCGAGGTACAGGGAAATGGAGTCGGGAAATGCGTGGGGCAGGTGGACTAAGCCAGCTCTTTGGAGGGCTCATTTTCCAGGCTAAGGAGGTTGTCCTTCGTTCTGTGGGATATGGGGAGCCACCGAAAGGCTTATTAAGCAGGGATTGATATGAGACTTGCACTTGAGAGAGTTCAGTCAGCTAGCCATGTGAGGGATGGATTGGTGGAGATGGGACAGTCAGAGTGAGTTAGATGAGATACGATGGCAGCCTTGGTCCCACTAATGCAGGCGTCCCCCCAACGGCCCTCTCCCCACACTGAACACACCCAACCCAACCCCCCGTCCCGACAATAGAGGCCCCATGCCACCAGGCAGGAAACCTGGGAGTCGTCCTGCACATTTTCTTTTTCCATTCCTCACAATCTCTAGGATTCCTCAGAAACCATCTCTGTGCCTGAGCCCTGGATTCTGTGTGGAAAAACATGATGTCCCATCCCAAAATGGTAAGCTCACTTCAGTCCAACAAGGCCCCCTTAGAGGGAGGCCAGGACACTAAGCATCCCCTGCAACCAGACCTGACTGCCAGAGCTGTCCGTGGTCCTGGCTGCCTTGTTCTGAAGAACAGACAGGAAAAGCTGCTCTCCAAGGCAAGTCAGAAACCCTTGTGGGGGCTCAGGAGAGCGCCCCACCACCGCCAGGAATTGGAGCTCAGCGAGTCATTTCCTGGAGACCTGGGCCAGTTCGAGCTGGGAGAGCGAAGACAGGCTGAGCTGGGTGAGCCCTGGGCCCTGGGTGCTCTGGGGTCCTTCTGGGGCTGGTTCTCCATCCAGGCTGGAGGTCCTTGGGTGGTCGATGCTCTCGCCAGGCTACGGCTCCAGCTTCCAACTCTAGCAATTCCTTCAGCATCTCCTCTCCTCCCCTAAACTATCCTTTTGAAAAACAGAAGAAAATCTCAGGGGTTGTCTAGTGCTTTACAAAGCTGGGGATGCAGGTGACCAAAGGAATGAAACTTTTGCTCCATTTACCAGAAGTCACAGCACCCTGATGAGGTGCCAGGACCTGACCTGCCACCACCAAGGCCCAGGATGAGGAAACAGGAAGATTAAGAATTAACGGAGGAGACGCCCTGGCTGGTGTAGTTCAGTGGATTAAGCGCGGGCCTGTGAACCAAGAGATCACGGTTCGGTTCGATTCCCAGTCAGGGCACATGCCTGGGTTGCAGGCCAGTTCCCAGCAGGGAATGCACAGGAAGCAACCATACATTGATATTTCTCTCCCTCTCTCCTTCCCTTCCCCTCTGAAGATAAATAAATAAAATCTTTACAAAAAAAAAAGAATTAACGGAGGAGAAAAAGAAAGAAAAAAAAAAAGGAAAGGCCTATCTGCACTGCTAGATCAGGGGGAGTATTAAATGATCCCAAGTCCAGAAACGCCTTTTCAAAGCCTTCTGCCATTAGGACTCCATATTAAATTTACTCCTTCTGTGCCTTAAAAAATAGCTAATTTTTTTTTCAAAAGGTGCTTTTAATGCCAAAGGTATAGCCGAGGCTGAAAGGCGCCGGCACATCAAACATCATTTGGGGGATTTCAAAGGGCTGGTTCAGCAGGATCCCGAGCTCCTGTGCCCCTCCCAGCTGATGAAGTTTCCGAGCCCCCTGAAGTCAGACCTTGTGTTCTGGACTATCAAAGGCCCCAGCAACACTGAGTCTGTCTGTCTGTCCCAGTAAAACTTTCGCATAGAAAACCTCCCTTTTACCCGGAGATCTGAGAGCAGAATAAAAAGGATGCTGATTTGCCAGGAAACAGGAGGGAAGCCCTGCTGAGCTGATAGGAATTTTCTGACCAGATTTGAATACATTTGGCCCAGACAAGGGGGTGGGGAGAAAATCCATTACTTTGGAGAAAAGCCTCACAGGGTTTCAAAAAGAAATATGTTAATGTTGAGAGAAATCATTTGTGTGGGTTTGTGAGTGAGTGTTTCAGCCACCCCTGAGTTTAACATCTTCCACCAGGAGCAAAAAGGCAAAAGCAGTGGAATTAAGCCCCCACCGTGCAGGGGAGGCCCGAGGGAGTTGGGGGTTGGGTGTGGGGGGCAGGGTGGCACTCTGCAGCCTCCCTGACCTGGCCCTGGCACTCTTCCACCACCTGGCGTTGGGGTCCAAGGCTCAGACAGCTGGGGAGCCCCCCACACACACACCAAGATCCCACAGGCACAGCATTTGAAGGTCTACCCTTTGCTTAAGGCCCCACTCAGTAGTCCACAAGCCGTGCTCACGGCGGTCTCCCAGACAGTTCCCAGTATCCAGGTGGGGAGACTGAGGCCTGAAAGGGGAAGGACACTGCCAACGGGGTCGTGCCAGTCAGGCCTCTCAACTCGCAGGCCCCGATCCCCTCTGCACCCTACTGGACCCTGCCACACACCCTCTCCCCACAGCTCCCGCACACCCGTCACCTGGCCTGCCCTCTGAGGACTGCACCTGGGTGACTATTATACCTCTGCCTGTAGCCTCTGCAAACGAGGTGTCTGTCCTACCCAACCCTGGGGACACGGAGCTCTGAGGTCAGGACTTGTCCCAAGTCCCATGGGAACTGAACAATTATGTGAGGAAATTGTGCGTTTTTGCTTTCTGTGGTCATAGTCACCCACGTCATCCACCATCTAAAAGTATGAAACAGGGAGTTCCAGGAATACACAGTTGCTAAGTTTTAAAGCGCACACCATCCTGCAGAGTGTGATGAAAACTCGCCCCTTCCCGCTTTGCCCGGCCTGGGACACGGATCACCCCCTTGCCCGGCCTCTCCATGCTGGGTGCATTGCCTGCCCACGCGTCACCCGGCAGCCGTCTCGGTCCTCAGGTCAACACTGAGGCGTCACAGCGCTTGTGTTCAACACCTCCGACTCTACTCATGATGGCCCCAAAACACAAGAGCAGTGATGCCGGCAGTTTGCACAGGCCTAGGGGAAGTTGTAAAGTGCTTTCTTTGAGTGAAAAGTGTGTATGCATAGGCAAAAGCATAATATATGCAGGGTTCAGCACTCACCCCGGTTCCAGGCGCCCACTGGGGGTCTTGTAACATATGCCCTGCAGATAAGGGGGTACCACTGTGGTGAGAATCCTCCCCGCATGCCTCCAAGAGGCAGCGTGCCTGGATTCAGGAGTCTCGAGTCCTAGGCTCGACTTGGTGTTTTTCTCCAGGCCGCACCTCCGTCCCCCATAAAATGAGGACAATTCCCTCAGCTGTGTCTCTGCTTCGTAGACCGGCTGTGAAATTCCAGGTCGGTCAGAAACAAGAGCTGTGGCCTGGCCGTCTGCAGAGCAGGGCCACAGCAGGCCCTCGCACCCCTCCAGCAGTGTCAGGCACAGGCGGGAAGGAGGAAGGAGGTTGCTCGGAACTGTACCATGAGGTCACTGCAAATCCACCTGAGTCCCTTGGAGGCCCCGCACTGGGCTTTTCTCACAACAATTTGGGGGCTTTCTTCTTCATTAGAGGAAGAGTTTGTCAGATGTAGGGAAGAACAGAACCCTGGGGACTTGTTTCTTGGGGTGGTGGTGATCGATGGGGAGGGGAGTCAGGGGCTCCAGCTCCTGTCCTCAGCTTACTAGGCAAGGAACCGGGAGTCCGCAAAACTCAGCGCTTGAATCTGTGCATTGTCTTCTTGTTAGAAGAGGGAGAGGAGAGAGAGAAGAGACACAAGAGACGATAGCTCATCATTAATGGTCTTGAATTAATATAAATTAGTTAAGCTCGTTGCGGCTGCTGCCAGTCAGGCAGAGCACGGGGCTGCCGGGGCAGCGTGGAGGTCCCTTTCAGCTCCCATTCACGGGGCCATCCATAAAGCCGCTGCTGAGCGAGCACTCTTCCCTCCCTCTGCTCCCTCCTCCCCTGCGGCCCCCACCAGCAGCCCAGGCTCTGGAGGTGCAAAGGACACTGTGGATGGCACCCCTGGGATGAGGAGCAGCCCCCCAGAGCCCGCGACCTTTGGAACCGCCTTTGGAACATCACTGTGCAGAGAACCACTGCCGTTAGGGGGACAACATTCAGGGCTCAGCTGCAGACCAGACCGCCGGCTGCCTCCTCCACCCCACGCTCTCACCCTGGGCCACAGACTGGCAGGTCTGTGCCCAGAGCCAAGGCCACAAGCAGAACAATGCCTGGTGTCCCAGCACAGTGGCCCTGGGCCTCCCAGAACACCCAGGATACTGCTTGGGACAGTGAGCTTCCCAGGACTCTAGCGTGTTTGTTTGAACACATGGGGTGGTAAATCCTCTCCCTGCAAGGAACCTGAGTCAGGGTTCCCCCCACCCACCAACCACAGCAGTTCAGTTATAATTCAGGGGATGCAAACTGCCCAGCAGATAGCACAGGGGCAGTTTGGTACCAGCAAGGGGGCACACAGCTGAGGAAGGCACCCATTGGCTGCTTACTGTGAGTCTCAGAGGTCCAAGGGCATTCCCAGTATCCCTGGGCGAGAGGACTTTTCATTCCTTTCACACATAAGGAAACTGACAGACCCAGAAAGATCAAGCCACTTGCCGGGAGGTCACAAAGCCAGTAAAGGACAGAGTTGGAGCTCAAGCAATGACAGGAGTTGAGTTTCATCAATGTGGTGATTAAAGCTTTACATGTACTGTCTCATACGGTTCTCACGACTTCGGTGCGACGGCACTGGCACAGTGACCGAAGCTCAGACGGGTTGAGCCACGTTGCCCAGGGTCACACAGCTGGTCATCGGTGGCACTGGGGTCCCAGCCCACAGCCATCTGTCTCCGGAGTCCCCGCAGCAGGGCGCAGACGCAGGAGCGGGGCTGCCTCACTTCTGTTCCTGCCTCTTCCATTCACCAGCACTGTGACTTTGGACGAGTCCAGCAGCACATCCTCTGTGCCTCGGTTTCCCTACCTATAGCATGGAAATAATCATCGTAATGCAGTAGCAGTAGGACCACATAACTGGTGTCTGGAGCGTTTGTAGCAGAGCCTGGCAGGGACCAAGCCCTATGTGCTCGCTAGAGGAATCTGCCTTCTGTACAACCCTGATTCCAGTATCAGGGAATACAGGGACACTGGCACCTGGAGGACTCTCCTCTCCAGCCTGTCCCCTGCCCTCCTAGATCCGAGGTTTGGGAGAGGCACATGCTTGAAACATGCCGTAGACCCGGCATCTGTAACATTTCTGTCAGAGCAAACGAGGCCATTAACTGACGAGCTGTGTGATGGAATTGTCCCGAGTGGTATTTGTTACAGGGTCCTTTCCCTGACACCTCCCAGGGAGAGAGTATTAAATATTTAATGCGCACCAGGCCGCTCGTTTTTCATCCCTGCTTCAGCACTCAAGTCAGCCCCGGTCTGGGGGGGAGCCGAAGTCCACCGGCCTGACACCCTCACGCCATCCCTCCTCCCCGCCACCTCCCCTCCCCGCAGGGCACGGGGCCAGACAGAGGCTGGGATGGGAAAGTGACAAGGTCCCATGCCAGGGACTCTTGGAGCTGAGGCCCAGGTGCACCCTGGGAAGATTCTCCTCCCTCATACACTCTCAGGTTGGGGGTAGCCTAAAGAAGGTCAGGGGAGGCAGTGCCCCTCGTCAGCCCCCGGAGCCTGGGAGCCTTCACAGCGCCCACCATCTTTCCTCCACCACCTGCAGCTGCCCCCCACCTGCACCTCTGCCAGAGGCTTCTTCTGGCCACAGGAGCTGCTCAGTGGCACACAGTGAGCCGCAAGTGCCAGGGAGCACGCGCCCTGAAGCAAACCTCGATCAATGACAGACCACGCATCGGGGAGTAAAAGCCCAGCTGCCTTCCGTGCACGTGGGCTAACTCAGGGGTGCGTGTTCTGCGCCTTCTCCCAGCGGCCCCCAGTGCGATTGGGCTCCTGCTGCCCACAGTAGTCACCTGCGCAATGACACAGACATCGGGGCTTCCTTTTTCTCTGTCTCACATCCCCTGTCCCCTACACGTGCATCCTGGGATTGCCTCCCAAACAAACGGCCTGCACTCAAATCTTTGTCTCAGGGATGCTTCTGCAGGGACTGAAACTAAGGCAGTACCTTGGCCAAGAGGGGCCTTATCACAGAACACAAGATGGATGTCTCAGCCATCTGTTTATGCTTCCACTGAGCACCTACTTGCTCGAGGCCAGGCCCTGTGCTGGGGACACAGCAAGGATCCCCAGGATCTGGCTCCTGCACTCCCACAAGCTCCCAGGCTGGCTGTGGGCACAATCATGAGATGCCAGCAACAGTGCACAGTGATTGGCTCGCACTGCCCTCACCCCCTGCCCAGCAAACCACCCACGTGATGCCAACCTGAAGATGAAGTCACCCTTTTGCGTCGGCTCACTGCTCAGTGGAAATGCTGGGCTCCTGAGAGAACGTGCACGTGGACCTGGTCCGGCCACCGAGAGAGGGCTCTTGTCGGTCATGATTCCCAGTGCTGCGGGTTCGGAAAGCTCCCAGCCTCAGTCACTGTGCCCGATCACGCCGTCTGCAAGAGTCTCAGCGAAACCAAAGCCTTATTTTCAGCTCATCAGTGGAGCCCCTGTTTCACTTGCTCATTATGTAACAACAGATGACTAAAATACAAGGGAACACCTTTTACTGTCAGTGAGAGTCAGGAAAAGCTGCAGAAATTGCATCTAAGCCAGGGCTTGAAGAATACCAGCCCAAATAGTGAGAGAAGGCATTCATTTCAGGTCAAGGGAAAAGCATGTGCTAAGAAGGCACAGGTGAATGAAGTGAGCTGGCAATAGGGGGCTTTTCCAGAAGCACAGGAGACACCCTAATAAGTGGCTAGAGATGGGGCAGGGGCCAGGTCATGATGAACAGGGTGACGATACATCCCAGTTCGCCCAGAATGGACCTGAGGTATGTCTGTTGACGAGGCATTTCATGTAAGTTACTATTTGTCCGGGGTAAAATTGTCTCAGTTCAGATGATAAGTTAGATACGGTTACCCTGTTGATGAGCCCAGGGTGCAAGCTAAGGCATTTGAACTTTGCCCTGAAGGCAACGGAGAGCTGTGGAAGGGTTTTGAGCTGGGGAGTGACCGGGTCCAAATTGTGTGTTAGAAAGATCCATTTGCACAGAATGCGCCAGCGTGTGGGATGAACTGGTTTGGAGGGTGAATGTGGAACGAGACAAGAGGCCAGAGAAGAGAGGGGTGCAGGTCCTCAGCCAGAACGGTCAGTGCCCACGGCAGCCTGTACTGGGGCCCAAACGGTGGTAACGGGGCCAAGGTTCATGCAGGAAAACGCAGGGGATGTTATTAAACAGACGTGGCCACAGTAAGAGGTGGAGGAGAAGAAACTAGAAGGCGATTCTGAGGCTATCAGGGGGTGTGGCCCCCACAATTCAGAGACCAGAGTTCTGTCTAAAAATAGCTCTGAAATAAGTCACCGCAGTTGCAGCCAACAAGGATTTGTTGGCCTGTTACTGAATTGCAGGGGATTTGGCCAAAGGGCCTGGAACCACATGTAGTGTTGGCTCGAACAGGTCGCCCTGGACCCAGTCTCCTGCTGAGGACAGCGCCACAGCCCTGACGCACACGTAGTCTCATTTCCTTCTCACAACAAGTCTGCAAGAATGCTATGATTATGTTTTTCATTGTACAGTTAAGGCATCAGGCCTGGGAGAAGCTTCCAGAATGGTGACTACAGGAACTCCAACCCAGGCCTCCCCAGCTAGCTGGCATCAGCTGGAAAGAGGTTTCGAGGTGAAATCCCTAGAAACACACTCTTGCCTCCACCCAGCTGGGATACCTTGGCTGAACTTGAGTCACCCTCCTAATAAAAATTCCATGTTCCATCAGCAGAATGCTTCCAGCCCAATTAGATCAATTTTCTCTAAGTAGCAATAAATGTGTTTTCCTCTCAGAGGCCAGCCCGACGCATTAAGCAGGCTCGGGGCAGCCATTCCCCAGGCCGCTGGCTCTGAGTGCGTGGGGTCAGGGGTCACAGCGCCACCACCTTCAGCTCATTAGTGGGTCCCATTCATCTTTGCTGGGGACACCAGCACTCAACATGGTGGCGGGACTCCGGGCGGGGGTGTGTGGGCAATTCATCAGAGACTCTGGTTTGCCGGAGACAGGAACAGAAAGGCAGGCCTGCTCGTGGGCCGGCAGGAGCCCCAGGCCCCGCTGGTGAGACCTGGAGCCGCCTGGTTAAAGGTTAACCTGGTCCAGGATGTCTGGCCACAGGGGCCTTAGCCACCCCGCAGGGAACCGAGGGCCGGCCCCTTTCAGATGCACCTGGCTCCTGTCTGCTGGCAGCACTTCCCTTCCGGCCTCCTCCCTGGCACCCTAAATCCATCCAAGCGAGGCCCACAAGGGCCTGGAGAATGACACTGTCACTCTGGACCCCTGTGGCCCAGGGACCTGCCTGGAGTAGGCCCTTTGACTTGCAAATCCAGATGCTAGGGATGTGAGAATGCTGTGGCCCTGCCTTCCCCTGTCCTGCCTGGGCCACCAGGCCTGGAGGAAGCTTGGCGGAAGGAATGAGACCTCTGGGCCACAGCCCCCGCCACCCTGAGCCAGGCCACGCCACAGCCCCGACGCAGGAGTCCCCGAGGGGTGGTATGTGGGTTCGCCAGGCTGCCGCAGTGAAGCACCACAAACTGAGTGGCTTAAACTACAGATGGTTATTGTCGCTCAGTTTCGGAAGCCAGAAGTCCGTGATCGAGGTCCTGCAGGGCCAAGTGCACCCTGAAAGTACAAGGGAGGGTTCAGGCCTCCCTCCCAGCCTCTGGCAGCTCCTGCCTAGTGGTGGCACCACCCCAATCTTCACATAGTATTCTCAGTGTGCCTGTGTTTGTGCCCAAATTTCCCCTTTTTCTAAGGACCCCAGCCACGTGGGGTCAGGGCCCACGGTCACGACCTCGTTTTAACGTGATCACCTCTGAGGTAGTGGAGGTGAGGGCTTCAACACACGAATTTGGCGGCGGGGGTGGGGGGTTGGGGGGACATAACTCAGCCCATCATAATCCCCCTATGAGCCGCAGGAGAGGCACGCTCCCACGATCCCAAGTCACAAGGCAGAGGCGTATGGAGCGCCCACGAGGCCCAGCACCTGGGCTGGGATGCAATGAAGGGCTGTGTCTGCCCTGCCAGTGAACAGATGGCAGGGAAGCTGGCATTTGTCGGTCACACAAGCAAATGTCCCAGACGGTGGCGGGAACATTAAAGCAGAAGCGTGAGCAACTGGAAACGCAGGTAAGCAGGGCGCACTGTAGGTAAGAAGTCAACCTGGGGCCAGCCTGACAAGGCATAACCATTCCTGGCTTTCCCGGGCTCGCGTCTTCCTGTCCGGCATGCCGCCCCCAGCCCCTGCCTGATGTCTTTCCTGGAAACAGGGTTAATAGCCTCTGAGCGAGTCTGGCCAGGAGCCACAGCTCGGGGTAACCTTTCCACCGAACCCAGGGGCCCGACAGAGGTCTCCTTGATTTGTACTGGCCCTCGGCCACGCTGCCCTCTCAACGGGGAGCCCCTCCTGCTGTGTGCCGGGTGCTTTCAGCTCAAGCTGCCACTCAGTCCAGACAGTGACTGGCACGTACTGGGGCAATCTTTGCTGGCCTCGCTCCCACAGCCCCCCAGCCCCACCCAGGACGTCTCCTCAGCACCCTAACCACAACTGAAACTTAATAATGGATTACAAAAATAGCTGTCTCACGTCTGTCTCTCCCAGAGGCTGCAAGCCTTAATGACAACTAAGACAATTTTCTCATCCACTGCCATGTGCCCCAAACCCAAGCCCGTGCCTGTGACATAATAGTGTTCCGTAAACATTGGCTGGGAAAATAAACAAAATCATTATTTCATCAACTTCCTGCTTCTCCCAAAACCACAAGATGACCTGCAGTCTTGGTGCGAGTCTGCGCCCTTCCTGAGGGCACCGGGAGAATAAAGAGGAGAACCAAAGGAGGTGGCATGCAGGGTGGCGGGGACAGACAGGGCACAGACAAGAGGGTGAGGAAGTGCAAAGTGGGTTTGCAGAAGAATGAGCATCTCTGTCTGGCCAGAGCCGGAGATGGTCCATAGGTGCCAGGAAGGCTGCCGGGGTGGGCATGGCCAGAGCTGAGCTGTGCTGATCGGGAGAGCGGGTAAGTCCACAGGACAGTGCAGGGTGTGGGGCCAGAGCTCAGGACAGGGTTTCTTGCTAAAGCAAAGGTTCAAAAGCTGTCCCACTGGGAAGGGCAGTTGAGATTCCTGAGGGAGGGCAGAAGGAGGAGGTCAGTTCCGCAGAATTCTGGGGACACCTGTGGCGCAGGGAAAAGGGATTCAGAAGAGCAGCACCATCAGGACAGCAGAGCAGGAGGGATCGGAGGGGCAGGGGGAAGCCCGGCTGACCCAGCGTGCACAGGTGCAGACACCCCACCCCTCATGTCACTCTTCTATCTGCCCACCGTGTGTGTCAGGGGACCCGATTTCCCAGCCTCCCCCCGCAGGGACAAGCAGTGAAACCGGGGCAGGCCGCACCTCCGGGGGTCTGTTTTCACACGGAGCTGGTGAAGCCCGGCCCGCAGAGGAAGAACGCGGCAGCCTGGCATCGAGCACAGGTGCCCGCACACGGCTGCCTCCTGGGTTTTCCAGCCCCTCAGTCCCGGTGTGAACCAGGATTTCTCGACCTCAGCAGCATAGAGTTTTGGGCCCTGGTAAGCCTCTTTTTAAAAAATATTTTATTGTTTATGCTACATTATTACAGTTGTCCCAATTTTCCCCCCTCTGCCCCACTCCACCCAGCCCGCCCCCCATTCCCACAGTCAATCCCCACACCATTGTCCATGTCCGTGGGTCATTCATACGTGCTCTCTGTCTAATCCCTACACCTTCTCTCAACCAGTCCCCGCCTCCACCCCCTTCTTAGTCTGCTCCATGTTTCTATGCCTCTGATTCTATTTTGGTGGTGAGTTTATTTTGTTCCTTAGATTCCTCTTATAAATGAGATCATGTGATATTTGTCTTTCATTGACTGGCTTATTTCACTCAGCATAATAGTCTCCAGTTCCATTCGTGCTGTCACAAAAGGTAAGAATTCCTTCATTTTTTACTGCTGCGTAGTATTCCATTGTGTAAATGTACCACAGGTTTTTAATCTACTCATCTACTGATGGGCACTTAGGCTGCTTCCAAATCTTGGTTGTTGTAAATAAGCCACTATTAACTATTGGGGTGCATATATTCTTTTAAATTGGTGTTTCAGGATCTTTAGGGTATGTTCCCAGGAGTGGAATCACTCGGCCAAAAGGCAGTTCCATTTTTAATTTTCTGAGGAAACTCCATACCGTTTTCCAGCTGGTGGCTGCACCAGTCTGCATTCCCACCAACAGTGCACTGGGGTTCCCTTTTCTACACATCCAGACCTTGATGAGTCTTTAATGCCAAGATGCATGGTAGGACGTTTAGCAGTATCTCTGGGGACCCAAACTGTCCCCAGACATTGCCAATTGTCCCCCGCAGGGCAAGACCGCCCCAGGTAGGTAAACCACGCCAGTGTGTAACCAAGTCTTGGACTTGTATAACCTGTGCGCTGGTGTCTCCAGGCCTCTGTCTCCCAGAGGAGGCACCGTGTGTCTGTGCCCTTGTGTGTTTCATCACAAACATCCTTTGAACACATACTGTGTGCCAGACTTGTGATGGTCCCTGGGGAGAATACAGAATAGAACGGTGGTTCTGCTCTCAGGGACTTTACCATTAGTGAAAGAAACAATTATGATATAATGAGGTCACATGGTCCAGCAGGCGGGATAATGGCACCTAAAGATGTGGATGTGTAGCCTCACACGGCAAAAAGGGACTTTGAAGGTGTGGTTAGGATCTTGGGATGGGAAGATCATCCTGCATTATCTGAGTGAGCCCAATGGAGTCCCAAGGCTCCTTGTACAGGAAAGAGGGAGGCGGGGGAGTCACCGTCAGAAAAGAAGATGTAATGACAGAAGCAGGGGTGAGAGAGAGAGATGAAGTTGCTACACTGCTCGCTCCGAGAATGGAGGGAAGGACCACAAGCCAAAGGGGCCTGTAGATGCTGGAAAAGGCAGGAAACAGATTTGCCCCAGGTGCTCCGGAAGGAAGGTATCCCCACCAACACCTTGATTTCAGCCCAGTAAGATCCATTTCAAAATTCTGATCTCCTGAATTTTAAGGTAATAAACTTGTATCACTTTGAGGCCCCGAGTCTGCAGTGATTTGTTACAGAAGCAAAGGGAAACCGATACAGGCAGTCACGCACTGGGCGTTGTAGGATCTCAGAGGCAGGAGCCGGGCTGCTGCCCGTGGGTGTCCTGGCTGTGCACTACCCAGAAACAGCCAGCTAAGGAGGTCATTGGAGCTGAAATTTAGCCCACGCTCCTCTCACCAAGCCATGAGTGAGAACACGTGAGGACTGCGACTGAGGAGGGGACGGGGAGACACCTTTTCCCAACTCACACACAGGCACTTCCCATTTGTCAAAAGACGTGACCAACAGGGGAAGTGCTGGGGGCTTTGTCCCTTAATTTTCACAAAGGGACTGCATATGCGTAACGGTGGCCCTGGCGGGAGACCGGCTCTTCCTAGGGTAGTCAGGAAGGCCTGCACAGAGGAGGTGGCATCTGAGCTAGATCTTAAACAACCAATGGGGAAGGAAGGGGGAGCCATCCCAAGGAAAGAGACCGGTGCGCCTGGAGGAAGAGAAAGGTCCACCTGGCTGGAGCATCGCATGAGGGAGATGACTCAGAGATGTCAGCGGCCCGCTGGACATGCACAGGGTGGTGTTTGGGAGTCTGGCAGGAGGGCTGGCCGAGCCACTCCAGGGAGCTCGCCTAGACCAGCCCGACCGCAGACTCTGTCCCGTGGCTCCGAGGGGTGCCCAGCTGTTCCACGACTTGCTTTTAAGGACTAGTAGTAGTGAGTTCATCCCTACATTGCCCCCCTTCCCAGCACTTAACTCCAAGACAGGTATTGATGGTGTCTTGACCTTCCCTAATATATTGCCGCAAGGTGACCTGGGCCAGTCCTGCAGTCCCCCTCAGGCCACAGCCCCTCCCTGGGCCTGAGCAAAGAACAAGGAAAAACCATCAAGCTGGGTGTGAGGTTTGCGATGCAAATGGCCGTAAGTTGTTTTCAGGAAGAAATGAACCCCACAGACTAATGGCAGACCGTGGCCTCCCCCCGGCTTCCTCAGCTCCCCCCTCCAGGGCTGGCCCAGCTGGAGAGCTGCAGTTGCCCCCCACCCCCACCACCACCCCCAAGCCCTTTTGCTGACAGTATAACCTTCAGGAACCTGAAATTCCTGAGTGGTCCCCAGAGCTCCATGCATCTTGAAAGAAAATTTGTGTAATGTCATTTCAGGCTGTCCCTAATCCAGAATTATTGAGGGGGGGCTGGGACCTGGGAATTGCCTCTGACACTTGACAAATACTTGGCTTTGTGTAAATGGACAGGCTCCTGAAATAACTGCCTTTGGATGTCACATGAAGAGAAATTAATTCTTTATTAACTTCCGCAATGATAATCTAATAAACCCATCGGGCCTCTGGGCCTCAGCATTTAAAGAGCTTGGTGGTTTGGATGCAAATGTCTCCCGACCCCGTTTTGTCGGGAACGTGCTCGTGGAGCGAGAGAAGAAATAATCAGCTCTAGAGGTCAGATGTCAGCTCAGGGTCAAGACGGGTGACTTTCACAGCTCCATCCAGACCTGAGATGCAGGGGACAGCCTCCTGCGACCACCAGCTGTTCTGGACTTTCTGGGATGGACCTCAATTTCAGATATTGTGCCCCTTTGTTCCCAAAAGGGTTTCTGTTCTGGTCAGATGACAGTCTCTCATTTTTTTGCTTTGATTATAAGGTCACCGTAGGCTTCACCCTCCAGTTCCAGAGGACTGTCATCCAGTCCTTCAACTCCAGGGCACCTACCCTGTGCCAGATATGGGACCACAGGACTCTGTCTTTGGGGGTTTGCAGTGCGATCGAGAGGCAAAAACCAGAATTGGTTGTGATTATAAACTGGGGGAAATGCTATGCGGGAAAAGCATATCTGGGAAAGTGGGCAAACCCCACTCCTCCACAGAGTGGAGCCCAGATGCCAGTCACCGTGTGGGTCCAGCCAAGAGGCCTTTGGGTCCTTCAGGCCAGGCCTCTCTGGGGAGGCCTGCCCCGCAGAGCTGATGCGGCGTGCCCAGGCCTTCCGGAACAGAGCAATCAGAACCCCCAGAATGCCAGGAGCACAAGATCCCAGCCTGATCTGGTGCTTGACCAGTCCCGACTTGCACACCTCCTGCAACGAGGCACTCACCACCACTCAAGGCCCCACAAAACTGCTGAGTGCAAGTCCTTCTTGAATAGATCGACCATCCTGTATGTGTGTGTATGCACGCACACATGTGTGAATAAAATTAGAGCATGAGAAAGACACATCACAAACCAATGAAGAAATAAAGGATTATTTGATCCACGGTACTAGCTATATGAGAGCTCAGATTTTAAAATCTCAGTAAAAATCAAAGAAGAGAACTAGGAAAAAATGTAGGCAAATGGAATTTGAGGATAGGGAAAGAATTTTCTAAGCATAAAAGCAATGCGAGAATTCACGAAGGAAAAAATAATGAATATGGTGGATTAAATTTTAAATTTCTCTGTGTTATAGACTCAAGCATGATAATCAATATACTTTTTAAAAGGGGCAAAGGTCAAAGAAGATAATTCACAAAAGAAGAAATACAAACAGCTAATACGTATATGCAAAAAATGTTCGATCGTGCTCATAATTATAGAAAGGTAAGTTGAAGCAACCATAGGTATTGTCTTTCGCCCATCAAATTGGTTTTTAAAAATCTTACTGGTACCCAATGCTAGGGATGAGATGTGCGCTCACATAGCTGGGAGAGGCACAAAGCATTACGGGCCTCCTGGAAATCAGTTTTCTAGTATGTATCAAGGACTATAAAATTTATGTCCTATAATCTTTATACCAGATTCCTCAATACACAGGGCACATGGTCACAAAAGGAGGCAGAAGTGGTGCCAACTAAGAGAGACTTACAGATTTATCAGCCAAATGCAAACCGTGGACCCGGGCTATGAGAAGACGTGTTTGAGATGACTGGAGAAAACCGAATCTAGCCGGGTATTACATGACATTTAGGAATTACTGTTCACTTCTTTAGGTGTGTGAATGGCATTCTGATTATGATTTAAGAAGTTATTTTACCTATTTGAAAAGTGAGACCTAACATTTACAGGGGGACTGATACAACATTTTGGACTTGCTTTAAAATCATCCCCCCAAAACGGGGTGGGATAGGTAAAACAAGGTTGCCAGAATGCGAGTAATTGTAAAAGCTGGGAGATAATACAGGAGTGTCCAGTACACTATTTTCTCGTGTTTTTATTTGAGGTTTTTCCCTAACAAAATGTGTTTTATCACTTGAAAAAGTGATAAAAGTTTATATCACTTGAACTAGTCATCTTTTTCTGAGATTCTAGTCTTAGGAAATTATCCAAGATGTGCACAAAGATTTATGTGCAAAGATATCAACAAGAAAACTGCTCATAGAAGAAAAAGATCAGTTAAAGCAAAATATTCCATAACAAGTTATGAAATAGTCAAAGAGCTGAATAGTAGGCCACTGCTGTAAAAAAATTTTTTAAAACACATATTGGCTATTGGAAAATGCCTCCTGCGTTAAAGTAAGGGGGAAGGAGGAGCAAGATCCAAAATTATATATTCACTATGATCCCAGTTATCTTAAAAATTAATATAACTGCATAGGGGGAGAAGGGCCAAATGTTAACAGTGGTCATCTTTGGGAAGTATAATTACAAATGATTTTTATTTGCTTCTCATAAACGTGTCTGTATGCAACAAGGTGGAAAAATGTAATTATCTGAAGGGCTGGTGCCAAAATTCCTCTTAGGCAAGAATCTGGCCTTAGAGCAATGCCTGCCATGCACTGCCATGGGCCAGAAGCTGAATGCCGGAGGGCCCGGCCCAAGGGGGAAACCGAGGCCAGGCTAGCTTCACCTCAGGGCGGTGTGGGCAGGGGTCTGAGAGGCAGGGAAGCTGGGAGAACACGAGCCCTCGGCAACGCACAGGACTCCCGGCAAATGCTGAGTGAGTGCCCGACGCTCGTGGAATGGAAGGTCTAGCTGATTTCACCTACAGCTCTGAGAGATAATGCCTCTCTCCCTGCGCCCCAGCGACATCTCAGCAACCCGCGTGCTCCAGGTGCTTTCCAATAACTGGTATTGCTTCGACAATCGGAGAGGAGAAATGTCTTCTTTTTCTTCTTTAAGGAAAACCGATTCTTCTCTATCCAGCTGGAACATGCCTTTCCAGAGCCACCCCCTATTGTTGCCCACCTGGAACCGTCTAGACTAAGTCAGCCTCGGGGTGTGAAGAGAGCATTCATTTCCTCTGTCAGCAATAGTTCCTCCGATCATGCGTTCCTGATGTTGCCTTGGCTCTGAATCGCCTTCCCAGGTTAAGCCCCCTTCTCTAGGGGGGCTCCAGGAGGTCTTGATCCTGTCTAGATTGTACTGTACACACCCACACATAATGGATCTGACCAGGTCAAGGTAAAATGTACTATCACCTCCCTCAATCTGGACTCTATACTTCTAATAATGCAACCTACGATAGAACTACATTAAATTTTTGTTGACCCCTATTGTGTCAGTTATTAAGCGATTGTCTGTCACTTTCAAAGCCATATTTTTTTGAGTTTGATGCTGAAGCCGGGACTCTACAAACCACCTTTCTCCTTGGTGAGAAGGGTCCACATTAGACTCTGACGACAGGGGCCCTAGAGCAAGACTGGAAGGCTGCTGGAGGAAAACGGGACATGCTCCTTCACGTTTTCTCTGTTCTTGTTTTAGCCCTTGTTCTGGGAAGCGTTGCTCCAGCATGCTCCCTCATCCTGGCAGCGGCACTTCTTCCCAGTAACAGAAACTGAATCCAGTTTGTCGTTTTTTCCCAACACTTGCAGAACCAGCCTCATCACGTCTCCTCAAGACACAGCCCTTGCCAGCTGGCACTGGCTCCTTGGAGGTCTGAGTCCCATCTCTCTGGGCTCCTCCTCTCAGCTTCTTGTCTTTAATCATCGCACCCTCTTCCCTGCTGCATTCCTTCAGCCCCAGATGGCTGCTTTCTGCAGTTGCTTCCCCGCAATACCTCCTCATTCCCCTTCTACCCTGTTGGTTTTCTGATGACTAACTGTTCTGTCTATGAAATACTTCGTGTTACAATACCTGGTATAGTCTCTGTCTCCTGATGAGACCTCAGTTGGTGGGGCTCCTCTCACTGAATAACCTAATGGCAATTGTTCTAATCTAGTGGCAACTGTTGGCTCCTCCTGGGAGTTGTGAACAGAGCTCCCACCCGTCTGGAGATTGTCAGGCCCTCACTGTCTTCCAACTGGTTGTCTATTCCTCCCGCTTTCATAGCATCTACCAGTCTGATCAATGACCAAAAGCCCTTACCCGAGTCACTCATCAAAATGCCACCCGGGACGGAGGCGTCTGAGTACCACCACTGAACACCTCTCTCCCGTGCTCCTAAAGCATCTCCCAAGAGGCCTTCTTCCTACCTGTGTGCTCCTGAACTACAGCAGAGCTGAGACACACAGCAAGCCACAGGTGAATCATCCTGAAACTGCAAACCAGCACGGGGGGGTGGGAGGGGGCCTGGCTGGTGTCAGCTGGCACTGCCTGGGCTGCCTCTGGGGAGGACAGGCCTCTGCCGTGAGAACTGGCGCATCACCTGGAGGGCCACACCCGAGACCTGGACGCACGGGCTTCCTCCCCTTAACACCCGTTCACCCGGGTCCAGTGTTTATGCTGTTTCCTGATTTCACAGCAAAGCAGCGCAAACAATATCAGAGGTTTCTTTTGTCAATAGCACATAAATTATATAAGTTTCCCAGGAATGATTTTCACATCTAATTAGCACAAATTGTCTCACCCAGAAAGAAAAAGGAAGTTGCATCCAAAAATAGCGTATGGGCTTTGGTTGCCTTAATTAGAAATATTTCCTTTAAAATGGAAATAAGCAATATTATAAACCAAAGACTCTCCAAGGTCAGGCAGGCATGGAGACCCCAGTTTCTCTTGGGGAATCCAGGAGGTAATTGGAGGACAGATCTCATTGGGAAGAAGTTTCTTATCGGGGAATGAGAGGGTCACTCAAGGTGGTCTGACCTCTAGGCATGGAGAGCTGGACCCCAGAAGGAAAAGAGAGACATAAACAGTTACCAGCCATGTCTTTCATGCCAAGCACCGTGTGCTGGGCCAGATTCCCCACCCCATGGCTAATGTAGACATTTCCAAGGGTAGTTAGCCTGCAAGCCAGAACTCCAGGACCCAGGCCCCTTTTATGCCAAGACTCCATCCCCTGAGTCCCCTCATTCAGACAGCCAGCTGGAAAAGAGAAGAATTGTGCAGAGAGCACACCCCCTCTTAACTACCTAGGTCCAGAGGTGGTTCTTGTCATTTCCCTTACACACAAATGGCAAGAACTAGTCAAAACCAAGGGACACTGGGGACAGTGCTAGAACATCCCCAGCGACCCTGTGAAGTTCTTGATCAGCACAAGAGATGGACACTGGTGAGCCCCGGACGTCTCTGCTCCAGAGCCCGCCACAAGGCCCAGGTCCCAGCAGTCTCCCCTGTAGACCGAACTCGCCCCCCACCCCAACCATTGGCTGAATTCCTGGCCCAGACTCAGAAAGAACTCCTCATGTGGCCACCTGCCAGGGAAGACACGTCATTTCTGTTCACTCCAGCCAGGCCTGTCCCCACCCCCTGGACACCTGGCAGGACGAGGCTCCGGGTTGCCACTGGGGCAGCTCTCCACTCCCTCCGCCACCCCTGCACCCCCCATTGAACTTTGTGCTCATTAGCTAGGGTTCCACCAACGGGGAGGCTTCGACAACAGCAATGCGTTGTTTCACAGTTCTGAAGTCCACGATCAAGGTACTGGCAGGGCTGGCTCCTCCGGAGCTGTGAGGGAGAGTCTGTTCCTTGCCTCTCCCTTAGCTCCTGGTCATTTGCTGGCCCTCTTTGGTCTTCCGTGGCTTAGAGAAGCGTCACCCCGATCTCTGCCCTCAGCTTCACTGGGCATTCTTCCTGCTGCTCTTCTCAGCACCTTGCTCTGTGCACATTTGCCCCTGTGTCCAAACTCCTCCCTCCTCTAAGGGCAGGGTCATCTTGGATTAAGGCCCGTCCCCAATGACTTGGTTTTAACTTGATGAGCCACGAAGACCTTACTTCCAAATAAGGTCGTATTCGCAGGTGCTGGGAATTAGAATGTCAACATCTTTGGGGAAGACATCATTCCACATGCCTTGAAATCTTGGCTGAAAATGCCTGGACAGCTCTGGACAACCCCACCCACCTAATAACCAGAGACGGAGAAGAAGGGGTGCCCTAATGGGAACACCCCCACCCGCCACCCTCAGGCCTGGCACTGGAGTGGCTGCCTGCACAGGAGGAGAGAGATGGAAGTGGTCAAACTCAGAACACTGTGATGTCCGGAGCCTCATCGTGATTAATCATTATTAATGACTTATTAATAAAGATGCAGACCAGAGTGTGAATCCCGCTGCACCACGTCTGGGCTGGGACATCTTGAGCAGGTCCTTCCCTTCGTCCCAGGATGCAGTGAGCACGGTGTAAGGGGCATTTGCCAAGTGTCCGTGCACAGTGGACGCTCTGTGCTTGTCAAGCCTTACAGGGAAGGTCTGAGGCTAGAGCCTTGCTGCAGCCTGAGCCCTGAGGCATGGTGACCTGCAAGGCGTAGGAAGTGAGAACCAGAAGGAGAGGACAGCCTCAGAGAACCTGAGAGAGAATCTGATGGCCATGGCAGACCCAACCGGCTACCTGACAGCAGGAAGAATGGTAGCTTATCCCATTTCTGAAGAGCGTCCTATGTGCCAGGGCCGTAAAAGATACAGCTGCCAGTATCACCCCCACTTTACAGGGAAGGAAACTGAGGCTCCAAGAGGTGACAAGCATCTGGGATCACACAGCTGGAGAATGGGAGAGTCTTAGCAGATCACAAGGCACAGACGCTGGACGAGACTTTCTTCTGCTCACTCATGCCTGCCAAGGCCTGAGCTAGTAATACCTCAAACGGACACAGCCTGGCAGTGGACTTGATAACATAGAGACAGGAACAAAGACATAGACGGACACATGCTGGCTACCTGGGTTTTGTAGCCGAGGGTCTTCACTTCCACTTCACCCTGTTCCGATTTTCTCCTGGTGCTCCCAGAACCTCCCCACTTTGAGGTTCTCAGCAAGTTTATATTTGGGAATAATTGTAACATAATTTGATACATAATTAGAGCAGAATAGAAGGCTGCATTTTTAACTACCCATACATCCCCATCTCATTTAAATAATTCCTAATATATCCAGGCAGGCTGCCTCGTGCGGCACTGATGTGTATTGAACTGAGGCTAATGAAATAAGGGATGGGAGAGAGAAAATGCTATTTCAGAGTCTGAAGATCACCAATTAATGACATGAGAAACCGAGAGGGACTCTGTTCACCTAATGTCCCCTGTGCAAGGCACAAATGCAGGCCCCTCGCAAGCTCCCTGTTCAGCTCCTCCAGGGCAATTAAGACAGGCAGAGGGACAAGGATGGGGGTGAGGAGAATGACAGGGGCAGCTCAGAGGGGACCAGGCTGGTGCAAGGGCTGCCCCTGCCCCCACCCACCAAGATGGCCATTCTCACATCCCATGCCCCTCAGTTCTGACCAGGCTCCCCTGGAATACCCCCACCCATTCTCCAGCACACGTGTATTGAGCACCTCCTGTGTTCTCCTAACCCTGAGATGTAGCAATGGACTCATAGGCTCTGTTCTAGTACAGTAGTCCATCCACCAACCCATGTGCTCAGCACGGGGCTCAGGGCCCCAGAGGACTTGGCCTCCATCTACGTTTCCATCTCAGGCCATGTGCCACCGACTGGGCTCTCAGCTCACAAGCTGTCTTTTAGTTCCTCAAACCCTGCTAGCTCAGAGGCTGTGCACATGCTCTTCCCTCTGCCTGGACGCTGCTCCCACTCTTCCCTGACTGGCTCCTGTCCATCCTTCAGGCTCCATTTACATGTCACCTCCTCCAAGTGGCCTTCCCAGGCCCCCCTGTGTTCACTGTCTCAGTATCATATTCATCAACGTCACCATACTATGGTGGAACTTACAACAATGTGGAACTTACTTGATTCATGTCTGCCTCCTGCCTGGGATATAAGCTCCCTGGGCCAGGGGCCACGTCGCATTGTCTCCTGTGTACACTGCGTGTAGCACCGAACAGGCTCACAGTAGGTGTCAGTGCATGGTTTGAATGGATGGGAGACAGAGAAATGGCGAGCAGTAGTGGGCCCGGCTTCCTGCTAGATGTCTCCCCCTACAGTCTCCTCCACCCTGTGTTTCCCTGAATCCCCATCACCTGGTCCTTAAGGAGGTCCACACTTCCTCCTGGTGGCCCTTCTCTCTGCCACCCAAGACCTCTGCCTTCCCATCACTTGTCCCCCATCAGTCAGCTCTGGGATGTTACAATGTGTCTTCTTGAGTCTCCCAATGTGGTTACCTAACCCAGCAACGTCCCACCACCGTGGAGAGAGAGGAGGGGTCTGGGCTGGGGTAGGAATGGACCAATAAGTCAGGGTTTCTGGCAGGCACTGTGATGGGATGGCAGGAGACAGAAGTCACAGCATAGGTGGGGGAAGCTCGGGGCCAGCCAGGCCTCCATGGCTGGGCTTTCAGAGTGGGCCAGCTGCGACCCTGTTAATGGCTCCATGCTCCCAGCTATGTATGCTGCTCTCTCAGTAGAAATAGAAGATGCTCCAGCCCCCTTGCCACCTGCCCCCAACACCACAGACACATACACACTCATTTTCCCAGGACTAAGACCTCAACTCACTGGGCTGGCTGTGAACTTGGTGAAATACTTGCACTGAAAGACTCCAGCAACACAGTCCATGGGAGAGAGACTTCAGGTTCTCCCAAAGGCAAGAACTTGGGGATATTTCACTTTTCTCCCAAATGGCCCTCAGCAGCAGATTTGACTCACAGGATCCAATGAGCAGCCAGTCTCTGGAAGGACCCTGGCACAGGGACAACAGAGCAGTCCCACAGCCCAGGACAGAAAGCTGGCCAAAGTGGTTCCTGCCCAAGACCACTACCTGACCCTCTGTCCCTGCTCACCCATCACCACCCAGGTGTCTGATCACAGCTGGGGTGCAGGGCCTATGGATTGGCAAAGCACCCTGGGCTGCTCCCTGCTCTCCCAGCCCTGCCCTGCTGCGGTTTCAAGTTCCAACATGTGTGTCCCCTCCCTGTCCTCCTCCTCTGGTCCTCACCGGCCTGGGAATTTGGGCAAGGACCTCAGGGTCGTTAGTTATGTTCCTGGACAAAAACACTGCATATCTTAAAGACAGACTAGCCACCCTGCCCCCAACCCCACCCACGGCTGGCCTCTCTGTGGACCAAACAGACCAAGACTTCGGAGACAGGCCCCGTGTCAAAGATTGGGTCCCTAGGACCGGTGAACACATCAGAGCGTATTGTCCTGGTTCTCAGCTCTCAGCAGGAAAAGCTGCTCGCCTCACTGGTGTTTCCGGCAGGGTCCTGGCAGCAAAGTGGAGGGGCCGGGAGCTCAGACCAGGGGACCAGGCTGGTCATGTCCAGATCCAAGCTCCCTTGTTCCCTGGCTTTGTGATCGCAGGCACATTACTGCATTCTCCCTGCCTGTGTCCTCATTTGTAAATGGAGGTAAACACCATGCCTCTTTCCAGGACTGACTGTGAGATCAAACAAATTAATATTATTAGGGCAACCAACTGTCCTGTTTTGTCTGGGACAATCCCAGATTTAACAGGGAAAGTCCTGTGTCCCAGGAAGCCCCTCGGTTTTCAGACAGCGAACAGGGATGTCATCCCAGTTGTATATCACAGAGGAGCTGATAGAGAGGACACAGAGATGGAGATAGAGACAGATGACATCTGACACATGTCAAGCACTAAATAGTGTTTTTTAAACTTGAGCTGGGCACCAGTGACATCACTTGCCAAAATGTGTCCCCCATGGGCCCCATCCCACGCCCCCTGGCAGGCTCACAAGATTGATTTGGAGATAGGTTCCTAATTCAGTGTCTGGAGCAGGCCTTTCCAGGCCCCTATGTGAGGCAGACCCCTCCCCCTCTGGCCCCAGGATGCCTGGAGGGGTCCCCGCACCCGGAAACGTCCTGTCCCCGTGGCCCCTCCCCTGGTGCCAGAGTCTTTCTGGTCCAAACAGATGGGCCCCCGGGGGCCACCCCCGCAGTCTTAGAAGGGCCGGCTTCAGCCAGACCTGAGCCCCTTTCACGGGCAGGTAAAACTTTAACCGGAGGCCTTTGGCGGCAGCTCAGGGCCCGCGCTCCCATTCAGGGCGTGATAAATGACTGCTGTCACCGGGACATGAATGCTCATATTGAAAAGCCCTGCTTTCTGTCTCCCTCCCTTTCAGGCCGCCGACTTCTCCTCTCTTAAGTCACCGGGCGTCACTCACGTGTCACCCTGTCCTGAATGCCCCCCAGTCAGGGACCCTTGCTCCCTCTGCCCCTGCCTCCCACCTGCCCTGCCCCCTTCCTCTAAGGTCTCCTTCCTCCCTCTTCCTCCTTCCCAGACACTCTCCTCTTCCCTCCCCTTCGCCTCCCTCTCTCCCCTGCCCCCTCCTCCAGCCCTGTTTTGTCCTGTCCCAGGCTCGGGACTAGGGAAGCTCAGACACTTGTCCTCAACATCCACGCTGTTGGCACCAGGACAGCCGACCACAGACAGAGGAACTTCCCATCACCGTGTCTCCCTGTCACTCTCCACGCTCAAGGTGCACTGGCACCAGTGCCATAAACGCCGTCCTGAAAGGAAGGGAGACAACACAGACTGGGGACCCCAAAACTAAGTGACAACAGGGCAGGCTCACCTAATACACGGGCTTTCATCCCAAATGCCAGGGACATTGTATCTGTGCGAGTCTGGCTGTGTTTCTCTGGGGAGGGGGACCAAAGTCTCCTTCAGATCCCCCAAAATGGACCACGAGCCGCAGGGAGGTCTGCTCATTCAACAGCACTGGAACCCCCAAATGAACTCCACTCTGCAGCCATCAAAGCCGTGCTGGACCCCCAATGTGAGGCCACTATGGCAGTCAGAGGGAGCCAGGTGCACAGACAAGGACAATCGGGGGCCAGAAGCCACCACAGAAAGGAGCATTGTCTCCCATTCTGGAAGCCAGGAGAAACCGCTCTTCTCTTTGGGAGTGGGAAGCGGAAGTGGCCGTGTGACGTCAGATCTTGTCCATCGCCATCTTCAGTCCTAAGGCCCATCAGCCTGAGAGCCGAGGGGGCTAAAAACGGTTTCTCACTTGGCAGAGCACCGTGGGAGTACTTGACTCTGGCACTTGCCACATCGTGTCACAGCAATCTGTGCAAATGGACACAAGGCCAAAATGCGGGACACCACCACGGGTCTTTCCAACACGAAAGCCTGTGGTCATAACCGTTCAGCCTAAAATTGTCCACGATCAGAAGTGGAGCCCTTAACCTGGTCCCACGACTGGGGATCTGCTCTTAAATAACACCACCCCTCACAGAGGCAGCACTAACCTGTCCACGTTCAAGTCTTAGGGCCAGCTCCACACAAGCAGACCTTGAGACAAGAATTTGGGTGCAAGAAGTGTTCCCAGGAGGAACCAGTAAAAGATTGGGAGGAGCAGTTTCGGGAAGGGGAGGCGTGGTGCAGCCTAATTCTACCCGGTAGCTCCAGGGCGTAAGGTACAGCTCTGGGTGGTCCTGGCCTGCACTGGAGCGCTCCACCAGGAGAACAGGTGGAGGTGAGGTGAGGATGTACACTGTGGATTCCCAGGAAAGTGCTGGCTCTGTTCACAGGGACAAAGTAACTCCAGTAGCTTCGAAACAGAAGAGACACAAGTGCTGGCCATTGAAAATCACAGCCAAAGCCAGGGCAGGCGGTGGGGACAGGCAGTGACACAGTACAACAGAGAACAGACTGATGGCTGCCAGAGGGAGGAGGCGGGGGTCTGGGTGAAAAGGGGGGAGGGGTAGAGGAGTACAGATTGGCAGTTGGCACAGGGATATAAATGACAGCACAGGGAATATGTTCAATAACATTGTCATAACTATGCATGGTGCCAGGTGGGTACTGAAAATACCAGGGGGAACACTTTGTAAAGTATACGATGTCTAACACCTGAAACTCATACAAAATAATGCTGAAGGTAAACTGTAATTGAAAAAAATAAAAAAAAATTGTAACTGTCAAAAAAAAGAAGAAAAGAACAAGCAGTAAAGCAGGTTCTGAAGGGATCCGGACAGCGCATCAGGATCTCCACAGGGGAACGCTTTGCTCAGCCTGAGAGTCGGTAGATACCACTGTGTTGAGTCCGTCGGCCATCAGGCCACACGTCCCGGAGCGAAGATCGGAGCAACACGTTGGAGAGTGGGCTCAGCCTTCAGCTCCCAGGCAGACGGTGTGTGCCGAGTCAGACAAGGACGCCTTCGCTCCTGCAGAGGAAATGGGGAGTCGGGCAGGACAGCAGCAGGGCCTCTTCTCACGGTGACCCGGTGCTCTAGGGCAAGCGAATGCCTAAACTGATCACTGGGGGTGCTTTTCTTTTTTAACTTATTTTTAGAGAGAGGGGAAGGGAGGGAGAGAGGGAGAGAAACATGGATGGGCGAGAGGTACATTGATAGAGATGCATTGCCTGTCGCACACCCCCAGCTGGGGACCTGGTGCTGCGGGGGCTTTCATACGCGGTGTTGGGGGCACCCTGTGACAGCAGGTGTGATTGAGTTGCAGGTATTGCTGATTTTGATTTTATTTGAGAAGAAGAATTGACTTCTATTTCCAGACTACGACTTTAAAATGAAATAGTCAGGAATCTCTCTAGATGAGTAGTTCCAGATTTTTATTACCAAAAAAAAAAATCTCCCATTATTTTTTTAAAGATGTCCTGACAGTTCTGCTCTGTGATTTCAACGTCACATTTCTATACATTAGGGATCTCAACTTTTATGAAACTCAAATACAAAAAGGAGGAAACTTAGCAAACTTGAATGTAAAATGAGAATTACCTTATTATTATTATTAGTGAGTAATCCTCACATTAGTGAATTAACTTTAAAATATTAAGCTTAACTACTAATTAACCTTCAATTGATGCTCAAATAAATTTTATTATAGTTACTTTCCAAAGTGAAGATATCATTAATAATATATGTTCAATGTTAGGCTTTCCAAACTTATTTTTTTAAAGAACAATTATTAAGGCTGGGGAGGGTGGGGGTAAGCAGAAGTCAGATCATGAATGTCCAGTCAGGCTACACTGAGACTGGGCAATGTCCTGAGGGCTGGACCTGGTGAACACATAGCAGCCACCTGCTTGTCCAGCAGGAAAAAAAATCTTGCTAGGATGCATAAGGTTTATTGCCCAGATAGGCATCCCTGAGTTCCTTCTGATACCTGCCCCAGCTGGCCACATGGAAATGGCCAGAGCCCCAAATTCAGATCAAATGGAACCAGGCATTCAGCTCATGTCCTACCACCAAGAGACCTGAGCAACCTAGTTCTTTCTTCTCAAGAGTGGGAAGGGGGTCCTCCCACCCAGTCCTACATCCCAGCCACTTAGTATATCCCTGAGACCTGGGGAGCCAAGGGTGTCATTAAGGAAGTTACCATGAGCCATGCCAGACCCTCTAAGAAATACTGTCAAGCATTATTTTATAACATTTTCATAATGATACTGAGAGATAGGTATAACAGGGACTGTCACTGAATGCCAATATCCATGTGTTCCTCTGTACTTTCCAGCCTCCCTTGCAGCTAGTTTGAGGTCATCAGACTGAGTTATAGCCAGTGGACCATAGGGAATGTGATGAATACCACACTCAGGCCTAAGCCACAAAACTGAGGTCAGCAAACGCTTGCTGTAAAGGGCCAGGTAGTAAATACTTTAGGCTTTGCAGACCTTATGGTCTCTGTCACAACTACTCAACCCTGCCACTGTAAAGCAAAATCAGCCATAGATAATAAGTACTCAAATGGGTGTGCTTCTTCCAATAAAACTTTATTTACAAAACCAAAGACTAAATTTAGCTCATGGGTGTAGTTTCCAACCTCTGCCCAAAACATCCCACTAAATCCTCCCTTTCAGCTGTCATAATACAGAGGATCTAGCAGAGAACCCTCAGGAAGTGTTTGGGAATGACACAGCCACAGAGTGGAAGAGCCTGAATCACCTCTTTAAGGGGGCCACCTTACCCCAACTGTACTCTGACTGAAGCAAGAAATAACTTGCGTTGTATTAAGCCCTGGAGATTTGGGGATTGTCTGTTACAGCAGCTCATGCTAATTAACCTGACTAATGAAGTAGGTTTAATTGTTCCTTTTTGACAGCAGAGAAAAATGAGTTTTGGAGAGGGAAGTGATCCACCCAAGTTTATAAAGCAAAGTAATAATGGAGTCACATCTAGGATGACCAGCTCATTCTCACTTGGCAAAACAAAGTCCCACATCCTGGTAAACACCTCTGTCACAGGGAAACAGGACCCACTGGTCACCCAGACAGAACTCAAGCCCAGGTCTGTCTGGCTCCAAAGCCCATTGTCACTGCACTTTAGGGAGGAGGTCACAGAGACCCAGTTCAGCTTGGCCTGCCCCCTGCTGGGAAGCTTCACACTCCAGTGCCCATTCCAGCTGTCCCACACCTGCGAGGTAAGCACAGGAGCCACGTCACCTCCTCTCCCCAGGCCTCAGGCCTTCTCCCCAAAAGGCAGTAAGTCAGGCATGAATTTTAAATATACACTCGCTTGAGTGTGGAAGTCAGCCCTGACATCTATAAAATGGCACTAAATCCTGCTTTTATGAGCTCTTGCTGCATTCTGTTGAGTGTTTTATCACACTCACTGGAAGTTTACTGAGGAGAGTTAATAACCCAAAAACACTGGGGCCTGCCTGTCTCTGGATGGAGGGCTGGTGGAACGCCGATGACAGTGGAGGAGCTGTCAGCACTTGTGCTAAAGAGGCCTGCACTCCACTTTCCCCTTCTCTGCTCTGCCCAGGGCCTGCCCACTCCCTCAGTCTGCCACGCATCCATCAATCCTGCCAGCTGCTCAGTGCCCAGCCCCAAGCTGCGTGCTTTCACAGGCACAGGTGTCCAGGGAAGAACTCTTGGCGAGGGCAACGCTTGGTCTGACACCTGAAGGCTGAGAAGAAGCTGGCCGTGCCGGAGAGGAGGGGAAGAGTGTCCCAGAGAGAGGGAACAGCATAGGCAAAGGCCCGGAATCCCATGACACTTAACCCAGGCAGAGCAGCCTATCCGGAGGAGGAGGGCGGAGGGCCAGGCCGTCTCCACGAACAATCACAGCCTAGAACACACGAACAGAGGGGAGGATGTCCAAAAGGAGACTGAGGCAGAGCAGCTAGAGAGGTGGGAGGGACACCCAGCAGGAGGGAACCACAGGTGCTAAGTGACTGTGGACCAGTCCCTTCCATGCACCAGGCCTCAGTTTTACCCCCTTTGAAATGGGGAGGTGGGACTATTCCCACCAGTTTTTACAATGCGGAGATTCTGTGGTTATTTTAAGAGTCCGCTGTTCTGAGAGTACCTTTCATTTGTATGCATCTGATACAAATAAATTCATCAAGCAGTCTTTGATTTTCAGAGTCATCATCGGCCTTGGGTTTTTGAAAAGAGCTAAAATACTGTTGGGGCCGTGAATCCCACCAGCACATCTAAGAGGTTTTTTATTCCCAATTCCCTGGTGAGGATGAAAAGCGAGGACTCCATCATGGCCCAGGGGAAGGCTGACATTTGGTGAGATGTCTGTATTTAACTCCCACCACTTGACATCTGTTCCCAATTAATCCGCCTGTGTTAAGAGGGATGCTGCCCGGAGCATAGGTTTCAAGCTCATTCTGGAGAGGCAGAGGGAGGCAGCCATAAAGGGTTAGCACAGCCCTGGTTCACCCACTCCCACCACTGTACCCCCATGGGGTTCCCATGGGCCCCCGGGACCATCTGGCCTGCAAGGTGCCTACTACACACGCGCGCGCATGCACACGCGCACACACCTTCACAATTTATACTTCTGCAATGCCAAACATGACGTGTTTGAAGACCTAAAAGAAAGCCAAGATCTCTAGATGTACTGAGCAGAGGACAGTGGCATGAAGTGCTGGGGCAAGAAGTAGGCAGGGGCCAGGTCATGCAAGGCCTTGGAGGCTGAAGGAAGGCGATCCATTTTCATCCCAGGTCTGGCAGAAAACGGCATGGTCTGACTGCATATTTAAGAGATCTCTCTGGCTGCTCCTTGGAGAATGGGTTGGACAGAGAGGCGAGAGTGGGAGGGACATCATTTCAAATGGCCCTGGAAAGGCAAAACTATGGAGACAGTGAAAACATCAGTGGATTCCGGGGGTAGGGGGAAAGGAAGCGATAAACAGGCTGATCACAGGAAATTGGCAGGACGTTCATATCACACATATCACATTCTATATGGCACTCTAATGGGGGTACGTGTCCTTACACATCTGTCAAAGCCCATGGAGGGCACATCTTGTCCGTGAACCCGAATGTAAACTAGAGACTTTGGGTGATAATGACGTTCATTATCAGTGTAGGTTCATCCGTTGTAACCAATGTGCCGCTGATGGGGGAGGTCGACAGTGGGGGAGGCTGTGCATGTGTGAGGTCTGGGGGGGCGCGGTGCACAGGAAGTCTCTGCACTTTGCACTCAACATTGCTATGAGCCTAAAGTTACTCTTAAAAATAAAGTTCATTAATTTAAAAGTTCAAATTCATCTGTTTCTGTTCACTTTTTTTAATGTGGCCACAAGGAAACGTAGACTTTTACGTGCAGCTCTCGTTCTGTTTCTACAGGACAGCAGTGACTTACAGGGATACTGTTCTTAGACTGGGGTCGGGCAGCAAAGTGAAAAGGGGAAGTGTTGGCAGATCTTGCTGATAAATTGGATGTCGGGAACGGGGGAGGGGAGGGGAGGTATCGGGGATGATGGCGTTGGTTCTGGCGTGAGCATGTGGATGGATGATGGTGTCACTTCCTTGAATGGGAGATGTAGGGGAGGGGAACCTTTCCGAGTGGGGAGCTGGGAGTTCCTTTGGGACACAGTGCATCTGAGATGCCACGTGGAGGTGTCAAGCAGAGAGACGGATACACAGATCTAGTACTCAGAAGCAACCATTTGGAAAAACTAGGTGCCTCCTTGGGATGAATTTCATCAGGGACAGACAGACAGAGCAGAGATGTTAATGCACTCCTCTGCTCTCTGTTAGAGCAATGCCTTCTGCAGAGGCAAATGTCTCCCTGACTTTGAGTCTTCCCTGTACGTCACCAGCTCTCCTCTTCATTCTCCCCCCACACACAGATAAAACTCATTTCTTGGCTCGCCCACCCCCCAAACTTGCCAGGCAAAAACCGTGGCAGAGGCACCCACTGCAGACAATCTTCGGCAGTGAGCTGTGGGTCAGGATGTTTGCACAAACGCCTCACAGCATCATTTATCTTGAGGGATGTCAACTCGAAAAATGTTAGTTCATGTCACTGTCGGTGTAAATGCCAAAAATTAGCTTTCTTTCATCAGAAAACGGAATAATTAACTTTGCAACTGTTTCCAAAACTGCTAATTAATGGGTTTTACCCACTTGATTTGTCAGGCTACACTGCGAGCTGAACAGCAGCTGAGCCCCTGGAGGGTTCCCGTCCTCCCCTTCTCTCTGTCCCCGGCAGTGGGAGTTGGAAGAAGTTACAGGTAAACAGTGGAGAAAACCAAGACCAGAGGAAAACAGTCCTTTCTTTTTTTTTGGAGTCAAGAGTTTTTCTTTTCCTTGCAAAATCAGTCTCCCACCACTTTTCTCTCCCACATTGCTGTCCCCAGTTGATCTCAAAATTGTGGTGCTCAGCCTTAGCTGACGGGGTTCCCATCCACCTGTCACCATACTTGGAGGTTGAATCAGATGCCTCTTTCCCTCGGCCAAGGTAGTAGGGCATGGTGGTTAAAGACTTCGGTCCTGGAGGCGGGCAGATGTGGGTTTCAAGGCCAGTTTGAGCTCGTACCAGTTGTATGTCCTTAAGTAAGACACATCCCCTCCCACTACCTTATCTGTAAAATGGGATACACAGTAGACCTGTGTCACATCGTTGAAGGTATTCTGGTTCTCAGGTCTTAGGAGCTTCTGGTTCTCAGGTCTTAGGACTCAGGACTTACACGACCAGCCCCTCGGTTCTCAGGCCTTTGGACTCACACTGAATTACACCTCCAGCTTTCCTGGTTCTCCGGCTTGCAGATGGGTAAAGGAGATGACCGTTGCAAAGCCTGGGGCACAGTATTTCAGACATAGTAAGTCCTTAACCACAGAGCAGTTACTCCATCTTCCATCCCATCTCCATCTTCATGGCCCTGCCCTGGTTCAGGGCTCCTCCTCTCTCACTGGGGGCCAGTCCGTCCCCACAGTGCCTGTCGGAGAAGTTTCCCTGCCACACGAAACTTAGCATATGCTGAGTTGGATTATTGGGCCCAATTCTTACTCCGCTGTATCAGGATTATCCATCCACACCCCGTGCCTTATAACTTTGCAGGGCCTCCCACTGCATATAGAGTGTACATCTCCACTCCGCTGATTTTTTTTAAGTTTTTTTCTTCTAAGTGCAGTAAAACACACATAAAATTTACCACTTTCTCTTTCACTAGGATGCTATCAATACTGGCTGCTAATAGCTTTCACCTCCACCTTTCTCTGGAGAATTAACATTGGCTAAACATGACCTGTCAGCTTATGGCCAGTGATTGATTGACAAGGGAGGGATGCATCAAAGGGTCTTACGTTAAAAGGTCTGAGGCCAATGCAGGGCTACACCTATCGCTCCAGAACTCTCTGCCGAGCCAGGCTAAAACTTACCTCAAGCTAGTATCACATCGCAACTCACCTTTCTTCCTCCTCTTTCCTTAACTTCCCTTCTCCCAAGAGCAGTTGCCCAGTAAAACATGTTCGCAGTAACCCTTGTGAACAGTGATAGATGGTTGTTGCCTTAAGCCACTGAGGTGCTTTGTTACACAGCATTATGAACTGATACAATTAGAGCACAGAAAACGCAGAAGACTATCCAGCTATTAAATATGATGGTGGAGGCTCTGTGTATTGACTCCAGAACAAGCCAACAAGGCGATTTTGCTGGGGAAAAGGTAGTCACTGTAGAGCATGCAGAGCAGCATTCTTTCCGTGAAAGAAAGCTAACGCGAACTTCCACCAGAGAGTCACGTAGAGAAATGCCTGGCAGGGACTTCAGGGGTTAATAGCATCTGTCTCTCTGTGATGGGATTATGGACAACATATTACTTTTTTCTCTGCACTTATTTAATACCATTTGGTGTTTAAATGGAATTTTCTTTTTATATAAAGTTATTTAAATAAGAAAAAATAAAATTTACCACATTAACCATTTTTTTAGAGAGATGGGAAGGGGGAGAGAGAAAGAGAGAGACAAGGTTGGGAGAGAGAAACCTCGATTGGCTGCCTTCTGGACACACCCTGACCAGAGACCAAACCCACAATCTAGACGTGTGCCCTGACCTGGATTTGAACCAGCAACCTTTCAGTGCATAGAACAATGCTCCAACCAACTGAACCACATGGCCAGGGCCACTTTAACCATTTTTAACTGTACAGCTCAATAGTGTTAAGTCCATTCACATTGTTGTGCAACAAATCTCCAGAACGCTTTCCACCTTGTAAAATTAAAACTCTGTATCAGTTAGCCAACAACTCCCCATTCTTCCCTCTCTGTTTTCTGTCTCTATGAATGTGACTATTCTCGGTACCTCATGCAAGTGGAATCACACAGTATTTGTCTTTTTGCAACTGGTTTATTTCACTTAGCATAATATCCTCAAGGTCCATCTATTTTGTAGCAAGTGTCAGAATCTCCTTCCTTTTTATGGCTAAATAATATTCCATTGATGTTGGGCTTATCCATGTGTTACTTTGGCCAGTGAAATGTTAGCAGAAGGATGTGATGCGTGCAGGGGCTTTAAATGTACTTAAATATCTTGGCTTGGCTTCTTGGGCTCAAGAGAAATGCCACGAGATGATCATGTCCCAGACAGCTGCTGACTCTTTAACCTGGCTCCCAAAGTGAACACACATGCAGCAGACTTGAGCCCCAACTAGGAGCCTGGAGTCCAGCCTGGCCCAGCCAAACCCAGCCGAGGCTAACTAAAACTCAGATGACCTGTGAGCTTAAAAGTAATGTTTGGGACTATTTGTTATGCAGCAAAACTAACACAAAATATGTTGTGCCTCACTCTTCCTGCCTCATGCTGTTCACACTCTCTAAGACCTTCCACCTCCAAACACATGGATTTTACATCACAGCTTGGATCTGTGTTTTAGGATGACCCTGTAGGTGGAGGGTAGACTGAAGAGAGCAGGCTATAGGAAGAGGGATGGGCAGGAAGCTGAGACAATGGTTGAAGCGAGAGTGGAGGAGGCACCAGCTAAGGAGGGTTTGGTTGGCATGCATTGATCTTGGACTGGTTTAAGGGTGTTACCCACAGAGCTGAGGCTGGGGCCCCTGACCACTCCCCTGCAACCCCACCCCTGGCCAGAACCCCCCCTGGGCACATTAAATGAATACTTCCCAAACAGAGATGGAGGCTCTTAGCTAAAGAGAGCTCTTAATAATCCATTTTGTCCCTGCCAAAGGTCTGCCTTCTCCCATCACAAGAACACCACCAGGCAACTAAGTCATAGGCCACAGAACAAACAGGAAGACTCACAAACTAGACTGAGGTGCTCCAATCATAATGTTTGTTAAACCAATTTAGACACAAAGCAAAAAATCAAGAAGAAAGGAGGTGAGGTTTGTTGGTATGTTTAAGGTGGGGTACAAGTGAGTGAAAGTACCAAATGACCCGGAAACCCTGGGGTATGTAAGGTTCATATGTCTCTCTCTCTCTCTCTCTCTATGTATCTATCTATTACATTAGCATTAGCCCGGTCTGCTGATATGTGGTTCCAAAGACCAGAGTTGCAGTTTGAGCAAGGGGCTCATCCCTCACAGGCCCTATTGAAGAGACAAAAACAAGTACGTACTCCTGGCCACTGCTGTGCCCTGGCCACTGGCCTACTGACCAGCCATGGATTTTATCTACATTTCTTGGACAGAGCATATGTGAGGACAGAATGAGATCAGGACTGCTAACATCAATGGGTGGCCAAATTAGGGATGACCTAGCTAGCTGACAGACCAGAAGTAGCCAGTCATTAGCTGATCTTTCCACCCATTTCTATTTATAATACTCTTGTTTGTTTTACCATATAAGCCATTTAATCTATATATGATTAGCATGTTACTAATGTTCTCACTGTCTTTATTTAACACATCTATGAATTCTGCCTGAGTCTCACCAGCTTACTCATTGTATATACTTAACACACCCTCTGAGTTTCGCTTCTGCCACATAAGCTGCTAGCTTATGTACTTACTATCCATGCCAAACACTTCTTAGGAACTTCATCCATCCTATTTGTTTGTTCTTGTCCTTTATAGCAGAATTACATATTCTCCAGGAATGCGGCGAACATTTTATTTTCCAAACCACCCACCTTCCTGCAGCTCTCCCACCTCCACCTCGGTCCAAACCACCACCATCTGTCACCCGATCTACCTCTTAACTGGTCCCCCTGCCGCCACACTCACCACCCACCCAGCAATCAGAAGGTGGCTTCTGAAAAGGGAAACCTCTTCCTGCTCAGCCTGGCTGTAAAGTCTAAACTCAGTCTAAGCGGCAGTAAGGCCTATTATGACTACCTTGTCTCTCACTTCAAGCCCCACCATTGCCACCCTCCCCATGCCGGGCACTCCCAACACAGCCCTGCCCGGCATGAGCCCGGACCCACTCGACGCCCGCACTCCGGTCCAGGCCCAGCTCAGGCATTGCCTCCTGTGATGGTTAATTTTATGTGTCAACGTGACGGGGCTAAGGGACGCCCAGACAGCTGGTAAAACATTATTTCTAGGTGTGTCTCTGAGGGTGTTTCTAGACCGACCTCACCCATGTGGGCGGGCTTTAGCCCATCCACTGGGGGCCTGGATAAAACAAAATGGCAGAGCGAGGGCAAGTTCTCTCTCTTTCCTTGTGCTGGGATGCCCATATCCTCCCACCCTTAGACATCGGAGTTCTGGTTCTCAGGTCTTAGGACTCAGGACTTACACGACCAGCCCCTCGGTTCTCAGGCCTTTGGACTCACAATGAATTACACCTCCAGCTTTCCTCGTTCTCCAGCTTGCAGATGGCAGGTCATGGGACCCCTCAGCCTCAATAATCATGTGAACCAATGCCTTTAATAAATAAATATACAGATAGATAGATTCTGTTTATCCGGAGAACCCTAATATACCTCCCAGTGAACATGTGAAAAGGAAAGACAGGGAAGAAAGAGGCAGAGAAGGGGGAGGGTGGAGGGAGAAAAGGAAGAAGAAAGGAGAGCCATGACTGTCCCGGGGCAGAAAGGGCTATTGTCCCAAGGACAATAATTGTCCTGCCCCCGAGGGATTTAAGCAATGGTGTCTAAGGAAAATGTCACAGAAATGATTCAAACACAGAACGTGTAGCTGGCCAAGCTATGATCTATAATCTTTCCTTGTCTCCTCGGTGTTTCAATTATCTCTGGATGCAAAACAAGCTATTCCAATACTTAGTGGCCTCAAACAACCACCATTTTATTATATCTCATGATTTTGTACCAAGGTTCACCTGGGCCATTTTTCTGCTCTGTGGGCATTGACTGTGGCCACTTGGTGGGCAGGTCTGGGGGGTCCCGGATGGCATTACTCCCACGTCTGGACCTTGGCAGGAACTAGAAGTCTGGGCTCAGCGGGGAGCCTCCCCTTCTCCATGTAGACTCAGGACCCGTCCACAAAGTGTGTCCAGCAGATTTTTCAGACTTCTTAGATGGCAGCTCAGGCTCCAGGAGACCAAGGCGGAAGCTGCCAGTCCTTTTAAAAACTAGACCCAGGCCTGCATAGCATCACTTCTTCTGTGAGGTCAAAACAGTCCCTGGCCAGCTCAGATCCAAGGGGAGAAGAAGGTGTCCCCATCTCTTGATGAAGGGAGTGTCAAAAAATTGCAGTCATCCACAAGTTCCTGGAGTAGAACTGATAACCACACCTCCAGAAAGACTTACTAGGACAGCAAACGGTCTAGAGAAAAGTCCCTGACCCGCAGCTACCGTAAGGGACAAGATATGATTATTGCTATTTAAAGCTACTTAGTCTGGGAGTAATCTGTTACACAATAGATTATGAATATATACACCCTCCCCAAATTGTCCTGCTATCCAAGAGAGGGGCCTGGGTGGGAAGAAACCAGGGACTGAGCCTGTGATGTATTTCAGGATAGGAACTTGAAGAATTTAAGGAGCTTGTCAGACCAGATCTTCAAAATCTGCTATCTTAGGGACAATTCTCATGTGTGTATTCCTTTAACAAGTATTTATGAGTGCCTACCACGTGCTATGCACTAAGCAAAGTGCTGGAGACAGAGAAGCATGATTACAAACAGACATTGCCCCCAAATGACAGGCCTCTCTAAGAATATTCCCCTCTGAGCCCTGTCTTGCTCTGCAGCCTGGAAGGTTCACCCTCAAGGCAGCTACTGCAGACGGAAAGGGACCCCATGTACCTCTGATCATCCACAGAGCCCATTCTGCACTCTGCTCTTCGTTCTCCATCTGGGCTCCTGACCCCTGGGTTCATTTCCAGTTGTCGGCAGTTAGAACCATTGCTTGGACCTAGTTCTCTGCCTTCTGGCTTCCAGCGTAAGTTCAAGCCCCAAATCAAACCCAGGTATTGTCACTATGTCCTTGGCATCAGCACTGTGAGCCAGCCCCAGAAGTCCACGCTATCAGTCAGGGAGTTGTCCTAGCCTCATTCCTCCCTGTGCGCCCACGGGCCAGGTCCTGCCTCTGCTGAACACTGAGAGTGACCCTGGGCTGGGCTGGCTCTCTGCTTCCCCTCGGGCCCATGAGCCATTGTCCCCGGCCAGCCAGGCGCAACTCGGAAGCACCATCTCCTCGGGCTCTTTTTCTTGCTCTGTCTGGATTGGGCTCATTTACTAAAAATTAGTTGGGAATGAAAAAAGCCCTTAGTTTATTAGCGTGCTATTATTCCCCTCCCGCCATCCCCTGCAGCATGATGGATTGCCTGGTGAGGGGACGCGGCCCCAGCCGGGGAGTGAGCGAGCTCCGCACGGTCCCCGGCGCAGACAGATGGGGAGGCCGAGTCCTGACCATGATTGATTAGCTCCGCAGAGCCTGTTGAGCAGAGTTCCATCAAGATTGATGCTTTCTCCTCATAACAGCATTTCCAAAAAGTTTCTATTACATTTTGATTATGTTTATAGAATCTCGCTGGTCCGGGGGAAGATGCAATCTCGCTCCCACTGTGTGTCTGCGTGGGCCGTCGCAATGCCTCGCGCGGCCCTGCCTGCTTGGCCTCTGTCGAGGGCCCCGCGCTTTCTGGGCGGCAGGTAGGACCTCCCAAGATCAAGCTGCAAGAAGCCAGGGTCCGCTCTCCTGGTGCCCAAAGTCCGGTCTCGTGGCAGGTCTGGTTTTCCGGTGCTAACCGCCGCAGGTGTCGTAAAGCCTGGGCTGGAAGGTAAAGAGAAAACCAACGAGCAGAGGTGTTTCCTGAGACCCGGGGGATGTGCGGAAGGGCCCGGGCTGCCCCCGTTTTTCCTGCCTGGTTCCCATGGGCACAGTACAGGGCCTGTCAAATGTCTGAGGAAGTCCATGTTCAAACATTCATATGAATGTGTCCATTTGTATGTGTGTGTGTGTGTCCCACCTTACCCTGTAAATTTTACTTATCCTGTGAATTTCATTCTTTTAGAGCAAATGGTGAAAAATGGATAAAGAATAAGAATTAGGACCAGGGAAATACAAATTAGTCCAAAATGCCAACACCAAAGGAAAAAAATGAAATACAAATGCAGCAAGTGAGACCCCACAGAGTCTTCATGTTTGGCCTTTAATTTGGTCTGAGTTTCCTGATAGTCAAAATGAAAAGGAAAATAAAACTAGCTCCTTAGGTCTGTCAACAATATAGTAATTTTTAAAAAAACAGTTCCTTGGGGGCTTCTGCGGGTTTCTTCAATTTTGACTTTAAAAGAAATTTCATACTAGAGAGTTCTTAATTAGAGAGCTACTAGAGACTGGAGTTCTTACTAGAGACTGTGTTAAGGTAACATGTTAAACTGTTTCTCAGCCTCAACACTACTGACACTGAGGGCTGGGTAATTTTTGTTGGGGGTCTGTTCTGTACATTGTGTGATATAGGGCACCAGCCATGGCCTCCCCCCACCAGATGCCCACAGCACTACCCCGCCTCCGTCAAGACAACTAAAGACGTCCCCAGCCAGTGTCGGTGTCCCTTGGGCTGGGGGTGCTAGAGCTAGCAAACAGAAATTCAGCATACGCAGTAACATGTGAACTTCAGATAAACAACAAATAATATTTAAGTGTAAGTACATCCCGTGCAATATTTGGAACATACTTATACTAAAAATTATTCATCTTTTTATCTGAAATTCAAATATAACTGAGAATCCCGTATTTTATCAAGTAACCTTTTCTGATAGGCGACATCCTCTGGTGGGAATAGGATCCATAGGAGCCTTTCAAAAGGTACCCACTCCCTACACCAGATTTTTTAAAGTGTTATAATAGTGAAAATGTGTTCTTCTTCAGTGCTTCTAATTATTTATATGTAGCCAACAGTGTCTTCTGTTTCATATCTTTTTTAACTGTAAAACTCCATTGCAAAATATCTTGCAAATAAGTCACACAAATTTTTTCACCAAAAAAAAAAAAAACCCTTTGATTGATAACTACTGTGTTAATGCTCTCAAAATAACCCTTTGGGAAATGCAGCAGGGTGTTCTAGAAGGCTATTTCTTGTAGCATCCATAGAAGGAATCAAGAATAGCACTCTGTAATACATTTAGAACAGTAATTCCTCCTCACTCTAAATGGTAGCACCCTTACACACCATTTTCTGCTCGATGTGAGGTTAAAACCTAGAGACACTTCAATGCAACCTGTCCTTGGCCAAACCACCCAGAATCTCTGCAAAAAGGCATCAGGTGAGTCTCTCCCGTTGGCCCTGAATGACCCAGGTTGGCTTCCTAAGGCCGCCAGGGTTGTTAAACAGGCTCAAGCCATCTTTAGAAATGATCCATTCTTGAATTACTCCTTTATGAAAACTGGCTAGGCATTTGGAAAGATAGCAAGTTAGATGCTTTCCTCAGTCTTCACTCCAAAATAAATTCCAGATGTATCAAAAGCTTTAAATATAAAATTGAAATCAGAGTAGTACCAGAAAAAATATAGGATAATTTTTGGAATTCCATAACGGGAGAAGGGTTGGGGTTGCCTTCTGGGCACAAGATCCAGGAACCACTGACTAAAAGAAAAGATTGAGAGACTTAACTACATTAAAAATGTTTAACTCTCTGTGTGGCGAGCACAACAAAAAGGAGAGGCAGACTCAGGGGGACATATAAGCATCACAAAATAGAGGACTAATCCTTCCATTACATAAACAGCCTTTCACAAATCAATAAAGGGGAAAAAATAGAAAACTGAGTTTGTTTTTTTAAAAAGAACAGAAAGTTCCAGAAAAAGAAATACAGTGGCTTTTAAACACATGAAAGAGTGGTTGGCCTCACTCAGATACAAATTAGAACTACGGCTTTAAGCCTCCGATTTTCTGGCAGGCAGACAAAGATCAAATGTTTAATAACGTGCCGTCGGGAAGAGCAGAAGGAACGCGGACATGGTGCTGTTGGGAACGCACTGACGCTCGCCTTGGGGAGGTGCTTTGGCAGGGATTAAGCTTTAAATGCGTGAGTCTGCCTTTGGTGTTTATTCCATACATAGTCTCATTTATGTGTGCGGAGGTATATGGACAAGGTTATTCATTAAAGCATTCTTTGATAGCAAAAGTTTGTAAATAAACTAAACGTCCACCACTACAAGCTTCTTCACTATGGTACACCCGTGAAAATACATCCTATGCAGCAATTTAAAATTATGGGACGGCTGTAGAACGTGTAAGAACAAGGAATAATCTCCAAATATATTAGTGAAAAACAGAAGGTGCCAAAAATGAGTACAGGGTAGTAAGATAAAGGAGATATATGTACAAACATGCCTTTCATATCCATGTCTGTATTCTTGTGGAGCTCTGCATAAGAATCTGGTCACACTGACTTTCTCTGGGGAATGAAAGATGAAAACAAGACTTCCTGCCCTGGGTGGGTCGCTCACTTGGTTAGAGAGTCATCCCGATACGCCAAGGTCGCGGGTTAGATCCCAGGTCAGGGCACAGACAAGGAGCAGCCAAGGAGTGCACGAAAGGGTGGACAACCAATCATTGTTTCTCCCTCTCCCCTTTCCTCTCTCTAAAGAAAAAAATCAATCAACTTTATAAAAAAATTAATAAAAATGAGTTTAAAAATAAAATAAGTCTTACTTTTTAATGAATATGTTTTTTAACTATTTGGATATTTTTGACGATGTGTACATATGTATTAACTTGTCAAAATGAAATACTTAAAAATTTTAATTAAAAGTGCCCAATTACACTTAAAGAAATTTATCTTATGGAATTAACCAGAGATAGGTGCTAAAACTTAGGCTCCAAATATTTGTTATAATGTTATTTATAATAACGAAAAATTGTAAACAACCTCAATGTCCAATAATAGAAGATCGGTTTCAATGAATGATGGTATATCCATACAACAGACTGCTTACAATCATTAAAAATCATTCATAAAGAATGACTCAAGACATGAGAAAATGATTATGATATATTTTTAAGTAAAAAAAATCAGGTCACACACACGCGCACACACACACACACATGCTTGTGGAGAAATGTTTATCAGAGAGAAAGGACATTCTCCAAATGTTAGCAGCCGTGTTCTCTGGGTGGTGGATTTGCAGATAATTTGTATTCCCCTCTTCATATTTTCTTTATATTCCACATTTCTTATGAAGAAATACTAATTTTATAGTGAAAGAAGCATTAGCTGTTTTATGAAAAAGAGATAAATTCCCACTGACCCACTAAAACTATATAAAAAAGAAAGAAATTCCCACTGAGATGGATACCAAGTTCTCGAGACCTTCCAAGGGGCTTGGGCCTGCCTTTGCTAAATGAAAAGTCTGGGTTCTAGAGGGGGATTGTTTGGGGGCCAGCCTAACCTTGGGTGAAAGACTCAGTCATCCCAGTTGGAGGGCCATGTCTCAGTCCCACGGAATTCACGGGAGGATGGGGGAGGGAAAAATAGCAATGTGGCCCCTTGATATCTCCCCTCCATGTATTAAGCTAAAACCACTACCTTTATTTCCAACAGAAAGCTGTAGCAGCTCCTCCAAATCCATCAGACCTTCAAAGCCCACCACATCCAGGCAGCCTTCCTTGATGCTTTCTTAGGACATAGTATGGACACTTTTCCTCCAGTCCCCATTCATTTACTATAGTATAAAAATATTTTAAATTTATTAATAACAGCTCCCATTTATTCAGCACTTCATTTTATACCACACACTATACTAAACTCTTTATATTCATTAACTCATTCAACCTTCACTACAACCCTATGATGAAGCCTCTATAACTTGTACAGTTGAGCAAACTGAGGCACGGAAGGACTTAGTTACTCACTCAAGATCTTGCAGACAATAATGGTAGCACTAGGACCCAGACTCAGTTCAAAATCTCAAAGACCACAATCTCCACTACTTCAAAACGCCAAACTCTACCATGATGAGCGTCCCAGAATCAGAGTCTTCCTACTGGACAGACCCTGCCAAGTATCGATTTCTCCTCGTGAGAGCAACAACCAAATTTTGCCTCAGGAAACACTTGCCCTCATGACAAGCAGCATTTCTGCATCTGTCATTCTGGTGTCCCAACCCACCTGGTCACATGCGCCTGAATGAGCCAGCTGAACTCCTTCACACTTTGAGTCTCAAATGGGTGACACAAGGACAGAAAGGGCAGAGGTCAATGATCTGACTGGTCATTGCTTTTTGATAACTGGACTCCATCCTTGGGGCTGAACCGATTGGTCTCCCACGCTCCAAACAATCCCTGGTTGTGTTTGGGTTAGCCAGAGTTCGCTCAGTTTAGTTGGTAACCTAACCCTGCCTGAATGCACTAGCAGCTACAATATATGAAGAACTCTCAGAATTCCACAGTGAGACACAAAAACCTTCAACAAAGTAAAAATTCAGCAAGACAAATATAGCAGCATATTACCAAGTGCATTTATCCTGGAGTGCAAGGTTGGCTTAACATGTAAAATCAATGTAATACACCATATTAATAGAATAAAGGACAAAAACCAGATCATCATCTCAACAGATGCAACGAATGAATCCAAAAATGAAACTAAGAAAACAATTCCATTTATAAAACATCAAAAACAAAATATTTAGGAATGAATTTTTTTTTCTGTTTCTATAGGTTCAGATTTATTTTGGTTTAATTCTGTTACAGAAGGCTTGCAAAAGACACTTCTT